>VCAZ01000295.1:0-226821 GCA_005784505.1 Bagarius yarrelli
ATTAAGAGACTTTGGGAACTTGTAACACATAAGGTATTGGACTTCTGATCAGAAGATAAATGGTTCAATTCCCTGCAACCTGCACGTTCCACTGCTGGGCCATTGAGCCAGGCCTGAAAACCTTCATCTGTTTAGTTGGATATAGTTAAAAAAATAAGATAATGTTAATAAACTTTGAAATAAGGGAGTCAGGTCGAATGCAGAAATATTGTATAAAAAGCGTCTCTGAATAATGACAATTAAATTGCTGTACCTTTTACTGTTCAATAGATGGCAGTAAAGGCATGTTGATGACGTCACGCAGTAAAAATGGCGACTTACTGACTGCTCCCATGCTTGACTGTTGATAAACCATTTTTGAATTATTATTGCAGTAAAGAAAAAAACGTACCCAAGACAAAAATGTCACGACTTATCGTTTAAAAACCTACCGAATGGGGTGAGTATGAGTATAAGTATTTAACCTAAAACACAACATTAACTGTATCTGTAGTTATTATTCACGATATCCCCACGCGGTTGCTAATACAGCTGTGGTTCATTATTTTTTCAAACTTTTCTCTTTTACATACTATAAATAAATGTGTGTAAGTTATACTAGATGTTGGGTTAATGTGTGTTTAAATGGTCGACACCGATGAAGGAGGAGCGTTTCCGGAAGATGTTCGCAGCGTTTGGAAACCCTGACAGATTGCGGACTGAAGTGCACCAAAGACGGCAAGTTTCGGAAATTCGGCTTCGTGGGATTTAAGAGTGAAGAAGATGCTGAAAAGGCGCTGAAACATTACAATAAAAGCTTTGTAGACACGTCCAGAGTGACGGTGAGTGAAACACATACAGAACTTGCATTGCTTTATTTCCTTTCTTCCTCCTGAAATTGTGCCACAGGGAGGTTTTAGTATGGTGGCAGCATCAATTTAATTAATTTAATTTTATTTGTATAGCACTTTTAACCAAGGACATTGTCTCAGCAGCTTTACACAGAACACACCAGTCAAACAGTGAAAAGTGTAAGTTTGTCCTAATAAGCAACCCGGTGGTGACTGTGGCAAGGAAAAACTCCCTGAGATGAAGTAGTAAGAGGAAGCAGACTCAATAGGGAACTCATCCTCATCTGGGCGACACCGCATGTTATTGTTAATTAATACATATTATTATGATCAAATGTAATGTAAATTCCAGGTTTGGGTCAGTGGAGCAGAGTGAATCCCAGTCCATCCTTGAAATCAAGGAAAGGGGCAGGAACCTGGACACCGATCATCACCGGATGCACTTACATTTGTAATCTGAGTAATTTTAACTACGGCGTGTTAATCAAGAACTGGTGTATTTGTTTTGGATGTGGTAACACAGTGGTTAAGGTGTTGGACTTCTAATTAGAAGATCTGGGTTTGATTTCCAGCACCACCAAGTTACCACTATTGGACCCCTAATTAAGACCCTTAACCCCTAATTGCTCAGTCTTATAAAATGAGATGAAGTCGCTCTGGATAAGGGCATCTGCTAAATGCCATAAATGTGGCTAATGCAATTATAGGTACAGGTTCACTTGACTGGACAGCAAAATTTTTTTGGGGGAAAATGCATATTTATTTAACCTGATCTAATCTGATCTTTTCCTATTACAGTTCATCCACCACAAGGCTTAATATGTTGTGTGTTTTGAAACGCTTTCATGCTTTGTAAACTGGGTCTCGTCATTAAATGTAATACTCACAAACGTCATATTGAACGTCATATTATATATATAATATATATATTTTTTTTTTTTAATTTTTTTTTACACTAATGACGCTTAAATCATTCCTACCGTATTAGTAAAAAAAAAAAAAATCTAAATCATAAAGAAGAAAACATTTTTGGTGGATAGAAAGGATGAAAGCTCACGTTTCTTAAACACACCCAATCGTTATTTCCGGGTGTTCTGATAGTGTCTGAATGCTGGTGATTTCTTTTGTTTGTTTGTTTTTTCAGGTGGAGTTTTGTACAGATTTTGGAGACCCTAATAAAGCGAGACCCTGGAGCAAGCATAGCCGACAGCCTGAAAAAACTAAAGATGAGCAGAAGCCAAAAGAGGAAAAGAGCGAAGACTACAAGGTGAAACAGGAACATTTTTCTAAGCATGCTTTAAAAAAACGGCAGCTAAAAATATATTAATTTACGATCACAGCTGGTGGTAAATTTACTGTTTAAAGAGTTAATTTTGCCTTTTATTACAGGGAAAGAAACAGAAACAACCACTTGATCTTCTTGGAGATGTAAGGTTTTTTTTTTTATATCAAATGATGAGATTTTTTAAATATTGCCTATATTTATGGATTTTGTTTTGAAATAATGTCCTAGATTGCTGGTAAAACATCTTTAAATTAAGGTTTTAAATAAGTTTTGTCTTGGGAAAAATGTATCATAGGAAATTCCTCTATTCTGGGGCCAAAGTATTATCTCATGCACATACTTTTGACGTTTACTATGTTTACCATTCTTTCAACTACAGTGCAGTTGCTGA
The DNA here is from genome assembly GCA_005784505.1 of Bagarius yarrelli. Classification (NCBI taxonomy): domain Eukaryota; kingdom Metazoa; phylum Chordata; class Actinopteri; order Siluriformes; family Sisoridae; genus Bagarius; species Bagarius yarrelli. The sequence goes on from VCAZ01000295.1 coordinate 2,507, forward strand.
ACCATATCTATTAAAATAACCAACTGAGGTATGTAAAGTCAACCTATATAATTGGTACATTTTGTCTTTGTCTCAAATCTTAGCTGAAAAATGACGAAGGCTTTCAGGAGTTCCTGGCTGTGCACAAAAATCGCACACAGGTGCCTACTTGGGCTAATGACGTTGTGGAAGCCGGAGCAGTAGACAAGGGGAAAAAGCCAGAGAAAAAGAAATCAGTAAGCGATGACTATTTAAACTTTGACTCGGATGACTCTGAAGAGCTTAGTGAGGATGAAGACGATAATCAGGATGCATCTGATGAAGAGGATAAGCAAGGTGCGTCTTAATTAGTATATAACTCGTGTTACACATTTTCCCCCTGTAACTTGCATGTAAAAAACACTACATATAGAATATAATTCTCTCATAATTGTATAGATTCTGCTAAGACAGCGCTAAAGGAAGGTCTGTCAGATATGGACTATCTCCGCTCCAAAGTGGTAAAGAAACCAGACATGGTGGATAAGAATGAGGAAGAGGAGGAGGAGGAGGAGGTGATGGAGAATGACACACAAAGGAAGACGACGGTCCAGTGCAACAGATGGACAGTGCCTATGAGAGTGGAGATAAAGACAACATAAAGGCAACATCATCTCAAACAAGGTTTGTTTTAAAGAATTTTAAAACATTTCTGTGCATTAATTTGGCCAAGATGTAAATTTTTTAATGCTGTCTTTATAGTTTGAACCTGCTACGGATTTCACGGTCAAGCTACGAGGAGTGCCATTTTCTGTTAAAGAGGTAATGTGTAAATTCTACTGAAGCATCAGTTCTCAGTTATGTTCTTATTGATGTTGCTGGCTCAGGACTTACTATCCCCCAGTTGAATAATTTCCATTTAGTTTTACTGAAATGACTAAATACTACATAGGATTTAATAAATAAACAGGGGTTTAAACAATGCAAATGAAGGGCAAAATAATGCAAGTTGAAAGGTTTTTAGAATTAGTGGTGCTTTGCGCTCACATTCTTGTTTTTTTCTTGCATTTATTTTCTGCAGCAACAAGTGCGAGAGTTTATGCTGCCTTTAAAGCCAGTGGCCATCCGTATTGCCAAGAATAAAGAGGGTCGCATCTCCGGTAAGAGCCCACCACATCTTCCAAGATGTATAACTAATTATTTATGAATTTTGGATAGTTTGTGATGCCTTTTAATGTTCAAAAGTTCATAAAGCAAAATAACCTCATTATACATTTTCTTGCTGTAAAAATTAAAGCCTTCCTCTCAGTGTTTGCTGCTTTTGGGGTTTGGCTTAAAAAAACAAGGGATTCACACATTCAAAGTAATTAAATACCTGTTAAAACCCTGGGAGCAGCACAGGTGGTTTTATATTTCTGTAAACTTTTACTAGTTTATCATGTAAACTTTTAATTTATTTATAACAAATCCTTATATGACTCTGCAACAATAAGTCATTTTGGACTATGTGATTATATTTAAACGAACAGCATAAAGTCTCGCCATATATTGGAATATTTTTGCTTTCTTTTTTAAATGTACTTGTACATATATTTTTAATACTTAAGTAAATTTAATATGTAAAAAAATCCTTTTCATACTAAGTACAATAAACATCAACATACTTCAAAATTTTTACTTAAGTAACATTCTAAATGGTTATTTTAACTTCTACCAAAATCATTTTCCAGTAAATAACTATACTTTTACTCAAGTGTTGCTTTTAAACACAAATCCTTTTATTGGATGACTTCAGAAAAACTAGCACATTAAATAATGGCCCCTGTTTGGCTGAGATGCAGAAAGGCAGTATAACAAAATTAAACGCATAGAAAGAACAAAATCTGATTGTTTTTAATATGCAGAATTTACCTAACTGTAGATGTGTTGTTTTTTGTTTGGGTGCCTGTAGCCAAGCGTTGCAGTGTAACATACTAATTGTACGCTTTTGTCACTACAGTGCAGGATTACATTTCTGGCATTGGACAGATGCCTTTATTTAGAAATACATTACATTCATCTCTCTATCTCTTGATCCTTTTAAATCCAGCTAAGCAGTTGTGGCTCAAGGGCCTTGACCAGGGCCCCTGCTGTGGCAGCTTGGTGGTGCTGGGAATTAAGCCCACAATCTTATGATTGTAGTCAAACACCTTAACCACCGAACTAATCCTAGAGTAAGAGCAGAATTTGGGCTCATAACATCCTGCGGTTAAGATGAAACGCATACAGAGTTAGCCTGGCAGGCTAGCCTGTTGTCTTTAGTGTTTTAAATGTTTTTAATTTCAAACTAAAGGCACCAAGAATTACTAATACAACATGGAAAATACTTTAATGTCGAGTATCGGGTAAAGACAGCGTTTTTAAGTGGTCATTTAAACTTTTAACTGCTCCAACAAAAAAAAAAAAGGTTTTAATTGTTGAGCTGTACTATCGTGATCAGTTTGTGTTTTCTGTGTTCAGGTAATGTGTACGTGGACCTGAACTCGGAAGCGGAGGTGGAAAGAGCCCTGAACTTGACAAAGATTATATGGGTAAGTAATTTGGTTTGTTTCTGCACAAAATGTTATATAAAAATAGGAAATTAACGGGAAATTGATCTAATTTTGTCAAACTTCAGTGTCTTTTTTTTCCATCGAAAGATATCTCTACATTATTTGTAGTATGTAAATGGGTGTGTGAATGTGTGTGTAACAAATGTGTGCCCTAATTCTTTTAGCATAGACTCCAGACTATTTAACTTAGTAGTACAGAAAACAGATAGATGAAAATTTTTTCGAAGGTGTAAATATAATTTAAGGGGGTGTGTGTGTATGCAAATCTGGATACATGTTCACAGGTGGACGTTATATCGAAGTGTTCCGAGCCACAAACTTCAGTGACAGAAGAAAAACAAGAGCAGCTCCACACGAGAAAAACTTTGTCTCTGAGCTGAAAGAGGATGAAGAAGAGGAGGACGTGTCAGAATCCGGACGGCTCTTCGTAAGGAACCTCCCATATACGTGTACAGAAGAAGAGCTAAAGGAACTCTTTACTAAACACGGTGAGAGGTTATGGCATGCGCGCTATAGTTTTTGAGCGTACCGGACCCTCCAGCAGAATGATTACTACAAGCCACAGGGAAAGTCAGTAAATCTGAAACTAAACAGGAAATGATGCGATGTAGTGTTGCGTTGGGATATATTCTTAAATTTATCATTAATGATAAAAGAAGTCCTACTATTATTTTGCTTCATATGAGTACTGTGCGTTTTTAAAAGCTTAACTACACTATACCTGACCTCACAACAATGCGTGTTAAACATCCAGGTTCAGATTTAGTCTCATTCATGCATTTATAATAACCTATAATAATAATTAGAATAGTATAATAAATGTGTAAAACGGTACAAATAAGCAGTTTGTGTTTTCAACAAACTAGAACCGCACCTCAAAATTTAAACAACAGATGTAGCTAAAAGTCAAGAATAAAGTTTTGCAAGGCTACACAAACATCTTTATATTAGCAGTGACAGCATCCATATAAGCATCCAAAATGTCCAACAATTACTTTTTGTTTTTTTATAAGAATAAATGATTTATAATAAATAATACTATTATATATATTTGTATTTATTTACTTTAGTCAGATTGTCATTATAATGATTAGAGCAAGAGTAAAGTGTAAATGTAAGCGCTGAGCATAAAAGTGGGGCAAACTGGTAGATATTTTTGGCAAAAAATTTACGATGACCTTTAAACTCTTGGCATCCCTAATCTATAAGGTGTTGAACTCACAGCTCCATGTAGAACATTCATGTTTTGTGCCTGAGATCAGGGGCTTTCTGCACAGAGAAATTGTATTGCTGGAGCAGTATTAAGGCCTCTTTGTCGTCTTTGCATGTTATGGCACATCATTTCGATGACATTTGCATGTTGTATATCGGTTTGGATCTACCAACAATGCCGTTTTTATGTGACTGCAACAGCTGTAGAGTGGACCAACATTAAAGACAGCATTTAAAAGTCTAAATAACGTCTGTAAATTAAACATTTATTACTTTAACTTTATCCACAGTATATTATGAAAAGTGCAAAAAAAAGATAAAATAATTTTAATAATCTTAAAAGTTAAAAGTAAACCTAAAATATGTCAGGGTTGCGGTGAATCGGGAGCAGCACTAGGCATAAGGCAGGAATTTATACTACTTTGAATGGAATGCCAGTGGCAACCTGTTTCCTTTAACTCTAATTTTACAGGAAGTATAAAGGCAGCAATTACATTCTGTTAACAGATGTTTAAACCCTGTCAAAATAATGCATGCAATTAGCGGAACCTTACATTAACAATCAAGGTCTAAGACCGAGACGTGAGTGTAACGGAAAGTGTAATTATGTAGTTGTACACAACTATTAAACACATTTATTCTGGTTCTTCAAGTTTTTCCAAAAAGCTTTTTTTTTTGTGGTTTGTGTGATTGGGGTCACTCATTTCTCTGCTTTAATCAACAACTGTGAATTCTTTTTTTCTTAACAAAGGAACATCCTGGATCTTTCAAGCCTAAGGGAATTCAAGCCTAATTTTAACAGTCACAGTTACTGACTTTATATTATTCATTTCCTTTTTCCTTATTTTGTTTTCACTGTGAATTGTTTGCTGTATATTTTTTTTAATAACGGAAACTTATTAGTTATATTTGATTGTGCACAAGGCTGTATAGTGTATGTAATATAGTACATTATACTGCGTCTAATGATGTGTGTTGTCTGCGCAGGTCAACTCTCTGAGCTTCATTTTCCCATCGACTCTCTAACTAAGAAATCCAAGGGCTTTGCCTTCATTACCTACATGATCCCAGAAAATGCAGTGTCTGCTTTAGCCCAGCTGGATGGTCATATATTCAGGTACAGATCTGCCTGTAGGTTGTAGTAGATTTATTGAATTGATTTTTTCACCGGTTTTGCTTACTTGTTGTTTGTCCTGTAGGGCCGGATACTGCATATTATACCTTCTAGGATAAAGAAAGAGAAGCCCGAGCAGGGTCCCAATGCCCCGGGCAGTTCTTCATATAAGAGACAGAAGGATGCCAAGGATAAAGCAGCTAGTGGCAGGTCAGCATAAAAAGCCACTTTTTCTTGACTAACATTTAAATGACAGTGGTTTTATTGTGTGTGTGTATATATATATATCTCCTATCTCCTACTGCTACATGCAGATTGTATATGTGCATTAATCCGTTAATGTAGCTGCCATTTTCTTTTTTGATCCGTTTTGTTTCACACAGTTCCCATAATTGGAACACCCTGTCCTGGGCACGAGTGCCGTGGCAGACGCAATTGCTGAGAAAACAACACAACACAAAAGCAAAGTGCTTGATCATGTAAGTAATAACATCAATTGACATTGTTATCTAGCCAATTGAATGTAATTAGGTAAATTAGCTAAGGTGAAATAAACCTTTCTGTGTAGGAGTCACAGGGAAGTCTGGCGGTGAGAATGGCACTGGGTGGAGACCAGATCATTCAGAAACTAGACAGTTTCTGCTGGACAATGGTGTGGGTCTCTGGACTCCTTCAGTCAGGTAGGAACAGTGAATTTAACTATTACAAATAATTATTGTATATGCAACGATTAATCAAACTTTGATCTTGAACTGAATTTAAAATGAACAAAATACAGTAGACATATATAAATAAGTCGTCTTCTCTTTTCGGCTGTTCCCTTTTAGGGGTTTAGGGGTTGCCACAGCAAATTATCTGCCTCCATCTAACCCTATTCTCTACATCCTCCTCATTCATACCCACTAACTTCATATCTCTATTTTAGACATATATAAATAAGTAACTGTCCAAAAAGGCTACAACTACAAAACTTTTAATGATGCATTAAATACATGTAATTGTTTCAAAGGTCTATAAATGTTTTTTAAATGTTAAATGCCATTGTCAAGAATTAGGATCGTTTAAGTGTAGCAGTTTGTTAAGACTCAAAGCCAGACTTAAATGTGTGTTGTTTAAATATATATTTTATTTTTTAATGTTTTCACTTTTGAATGTATTTATTGCTTGAATATATGTACATATGTCTTAATGCAAAACATAATTAAATGAGAGAACACATGTATGTTTGATAATTTAGTTGTGCAACCCCATAAATATGTGATATGAACCCCATAAATATCTAGTAAAAGAAAAGTACCTTTCCATTTCATTGTCATACATGCAAACTTTATAAATGAATTGAAATTTGGCAGATAAAAATCTGTGCACATATGCACATAGTCGTTTTTTTCCCCCAAATGGATCTCGAAGTTTTATTTTATATCTTTCAAAATAAAAAGTATCAACCATTAAATAAACTTAAGTAACATTAGACAACATCCACTGATCTAATGTCTTTTAGTATAGCAACAAAATAATTAATCCAATTAAAAATTTAAATTATAGCCTTATAATTAACCAAATGATCATGGCTTGTTGTAGTAATTGTTTCTAGTTGTTAGTGAAGTGACTGCATCCCAAGTGTTACAAAGCTCAATACCCTTTTGATTAGGGTGATACTTTTAAAAGCTCATTATCATCAAATGTTTCTAAAAATGTTTAAGTTCCAGATTGCCATCAACAGCCAATTTAGGATAGTTTGTGATCTGGTGTTGGTGACGTAGGGTCCTCTTTACAACTCAAAACATAGAGATTTAGGAGCCAATTTTAGAGCTAAAATGTTACACAAGTTATGACCTACTTTCTGACTTTAAGATGTTTTGTCAATATAGGTATGGGAATTATATTTGTTGTGCTCATAGCTGCAGAAATCTTTAATTATTTAATACAGGTGTTCAAAGATCGGTACAATTAAATTTCTAATGAAGTTGAAAAAAGAATGAACTGACTGCAAATTATATAGGATTACATTAACTTAAAGAAATTAATGATAAAAATATCTTTTTAGCCACAAAAATGGCACACTTTTCTATACATATATCACTAAATACCTGCTATGGCAAACAATATGGACAGGAAACTTGTATTGTGATATATTATGATTGCACTGCATCCTAACACTATGCTTTTGGAAATGACTACAAAATGGTAAATGTTCTAAGGTAGTCTAGGATGTCTTCCTATAAAATGTTTAAAAAATAGGTTTGCATTTTAAAGCTATAACTAAAGGTGAATAATTAATGGTGAGCTGCCATTATCAGTGACACACTAAAATAGGAGTAAGACTAATTAAATGGGAGCTCTTTAGAAAAAAGTTTGAATAGAAAGTAAAGAAAAATTAATGAGAGTAGACTAATGATATTGACATCTCTAATGAATAGTGTGTCACTCACTTTGTGCATTTAGCTGTGCTTTTTCCTTTTTTTCATGCTCACATCTTTCATATATTATGTTTTATAATTACACTATTAATATTATTAAGAGGGCTAACACTTTTTAGGTGAACATTAATGTGATGAAAAAAGAGTTTCTGTACAACTGAAAACGGTTGCTTCGGGGACCTTAGCATTGAGCAACTGTACATATGCACATGTAAAGGACATACAAGTGCACACATACATCCAGGCACACGTGGATGATGTCAGGATACACAAATTTAACATTGAATGCATCCCCCATCTTTCTTTGGAACTATGAAGTACAAGCTGTAAAAGCCAGACTGCACCTGGTCAGAAGGGACCTATTATATTGTTCATTTCATTAGGAGAGTCTTTAATTCTTGTTCCATAACTGGAGCCAGCTTAGGGGCCATGTTTTAGTGGAGCACCCCACTGAACCACGGCAGGTGAGAACCAAATTGGATCCTGTTCAGGATCCTGTTCAACATCTCAGAGCTGGACAAACGCCTTGGGGCTGATGCTTGATGGTGCTTAGTTTATTAATGTCTCTAGCACCTGTAGTGGGGTTGACCGACAAGTTATAGTACTTTGGTTCTACCCCTCAAGCACCACAGGTAGCACAGGTAGTAAAACATCTTCCTTAGGACACCAAGGAGGTTCCATCCCAGCATCTCCTTGGACCTGGTAGTGGCTTTTAGACTTGATGACTGATTGTAAAAAAAAAAAAGCCAGATGAACGTGACTGGGGCACTCAGGAGGTAACACCTGTCTTTTTTTTTCATGGCCATTAGGCTTAAAAACAGGTGTCTTTCAGTAGCCACCATATTTTTTATGGAGTGGCTGACTGGTCTGGCCGTCTCCTTGGTAGCCTGAGAGACAAATCTATTATATACATTTATTAAACATCTGATAATCCACATGTAAGGCAGAGTCTTAATCGAAGAGCATTCAAAAGAGTCGGTACACGAATAGCAAATAACACAGGTGATCACAAACAAAACACAGAAAGACATAGTCGATAATAACAGGTATTCTACGTCAGTTCAGGCAAGCCTTGTAGGCCAGCTTGCTATCAGCTGATTAGGAGACAATGTAACCCAACTCCTATGCTGATTGGGTTCTAAGCACTTAAATGGCAAATCTCGAACAAGGGACCTTACTTAAACACAGCTTGTTTGTTTGTTTTGCTGTTTTCTCAGCATGTCACTTTGCTAAAAATGACCTGTATCTTGCATAGAGAAACTAAGCTATCTTGCTATACTTACATAGCTAGGCTACGGCTAGACTGGCCAGTAGAGTCTAGGGCCGCTGTTTCTAGCTCGAGTAAGCTGGACAACCGGTTCCTGAAGACCAGGGTCACACCTCTATTTAAGGGCCTCCTGTTCTTCCCAGTTCTCCACGTCAAGGCAGCAAGATCTTGGAAGAGACAGTATACGGTGCGCCCCACTACCAAGCCACTACGGTCAACAGTGACCCTTGTGGGAAAGCCTGTTCACTTCCGTCTGCATCCGCTTCAGGCTGGAGTCTGCTTAAATTATCTGGATGCTCATATTTGTATTTTCTGCTCGATTATGTCACCTCACCAGTGACGTGCCATGTGTATGACATTTTGTCTTTCGATTGCAATATTCTAGATAACTTTCTAACCCTTGATAGATGCACTGTCAATTCTTTGTCGCCAGTTAGGAACCCAGGTGTATTATTTGATAATAACTATCTCAAAAATCTATCTATCTATCTATATATGTATATATATATATATAAATTACGAGCTATGCTCTCAATGTCAAATGCAGAAAACGAAACGTAATTTATGTGTTCATGTCCTCAAGATAAGAGGCTTTACTGGGTGGTTGCATTGCACGCCTAATAAACAAACTCCAGTTGGTCCAAACTGCGGCAGCTAGAAATCTTACTCAAACCAGGAATTATGATCATATTAGCCCATTTCTGTCAACATTGCACTGGCTCCCTATTAAACATTGAATAGATTTTAAAATCTTGCTAATTACTTATGGTTTATATGCACCTTAGTACTTGAGTGAGCTCTTATCCTATTATTGTTCTCCACGTCCGCTGCGCTTTGGGAACTCTGGCAATTTGATAATACCAAGAATATCAAAATCAACTGCAGGCAGCAGCAGTTGATTTTCCTATCTAGTGCCCAAAGTCTGTAATAATTTATTTAACTCTGTTTGGACTTGACTTGAATAGGAAGCTTGATTCTGGATTAATATGTCGATTGCCACATTTGTACTCTGCCCGTTTTTAACTTAAACATTTTTAATTAAAAAATAGTTTTTGTATTTTATTATTTTTTTTTATATCACAGTATTTTAATTTGGCCATACATTCTCTTCCATCTTGGTAAAAAGCTGGTTCAGTTTTCTAATAAGAGAGTGGTGTGTCTGCAAGAGACTTACAGGGGTCACAACCTTTGACTTCAGCCTACCCAATTAATTACTCTGTGACATTAAGGACCATCTGTGGTAATGCTACATAGAGAGGTGGTTGAAAACTTCTGTTTCACACACATACAATATTATTTCATTGTATAAATCCATGCATTAATACATTTTCACAAAACAGTATGAACAAAGTTCTTCAGGAGCTTATACCCTTTTAGTGATTCACTGGGAAGAGAATCATTCTCAAGGCTCTAAGACATCCCAAAACACATCAAAGTCATGTTGCCTTTGATAGGAGCCATCAAAATCAATGGTGTATTAAGAAAGTGACTAAGCCAAATGAAGCATAACATGATGCTTATGATCACTTGAAATGAAAAGCAATGGCATGGAGATGCAGGAAGTAACCCAGTAATCAATTAATGATAGGCTGAAGCTTTGATCTACGGAAAAAGTAAAGCCTTTTAAAGCCAAGGGACAAGAGTGGAATTATGAAAGTAAATATGCTCATGTGCGTTTTGTGTTTATGTCAAAAAAAGCTCTGAATGCACATCTTTTTAGCTGACATTTTTAACATTTACTTGAAGCCCAAAAGGGTGTTAGCTCAGCAAAAGAGATACATGCATAAAGTACACTTACACCAATTAGTCATCAAAACCACTTACATGACATGTAAAACATTAACTTATTTTATAACTGGAATGTCTGGAAAAAAAGGAGGCTGGTATGAGGAGTCATGTTTTCTTTTACATCAACTTCCTTTCCTTACCAGTGTGTAAATAGATTGATCCTGTGATGAAGTGGTTTTCCAAGTAAGCCTAGTATACAGTGGCAAGAAAATCATTTGAAACCCTTTAAATAAACTGGTTTTCATAAAATGTAACCTAATGTAACGCTTCCGTCCACCAACCACCGGAGGGTGTCCTCGTACTAGCATTCACTTTTGGTGTTACTTTCTGCAGCTAGCTTTATAAGCTAGCGCTAGCAAACACACATTGTATTGTTAACCTGTATACTTACTGAGCATTCTTTATTGTTGTTTTGTCTCTCTGGCCTTGATCTATACTCTCTCCTAGTTCACGGTTTATGCCTTTGCGATTCGGTTTTGGTTGCTTTGGTTTTGATTGTTTTCCATGTACTGACTCCAGTCCTGTTTGTATGCTGTCTTCATATAAAGCGTTTTACCTGCATGATGAATCCCTTTCAGCCTGGTTCGTTACAGAATAATTTGCCCACTTCGGATCCAGCCCATATATTATGATGTTAAGTTACTGTGGAGTATCAAGCTCAAGCACTCCAAGCCTTTCAAGCTCAGCTAACATTGCCACAAGCCGCAAACCAACCGCTCACAAGGCAGCTCCAATTCTCACCTAGCACCGGACCTTTGGCGATATATTTCACACTTCACAACAAATTCAATGGGTGACCTGAACGCTGCAAGTGCTTGCTTCATCAGATTTACTTTGCGGAACCACCAGCCACTTTCGACATAGACTATAAGAAATGCTCATTTGTCATAACGTTACTAAGACGGAGAGCGTTGGATTGGGCTTCGCGGTCTGGAATTTGGATCTTCAGAACCAAACCTCACTGGACTTATTCCTGTCACAGGTATGCAAGGTGTTTGAGGGTCAAGACATTTCAAGCTGGTTACTAAAGTTATGCCAGGGCGACCTACCTGCTGCTGAGTACGCCATTAAGTTTCAACAGAATGCAGCTTAGAGCAGATGGAACGAGGTAGCACTCAAGTCTGTGTTTTAGGATGGACTGAACACTCGGTTGGGGGCTGACTGATCTACCTTGATGATTCTGGCTCTTTTTCACAGTATGTGGCTAAGGCGGTTCGCCTGGACAATTTGCTGTGCAACAGCCCTTGTGAGTGTACACTGCACCACAGCACCTCTACCGCCTGTTCCAGAACCCATGCAGGTCGGCCTCACCAAGATTTTCCAGCAAGAATCTATGTTTTTTACTGTGCGAATCACTACAACTTCTCCTACCCCAAGAAACCCACAGCTCGCACTGATAAATTTAATTCAATTCAATTCAATTTTATTTGTATAGCGTGTTACAATAGTAATTGTCACAAAGCAGCTTTACACAATCTAAGAAATTATAAGATGAAAATGAAACAGATATCAGTTTGTCCCCGATGAGCAAGCCAGGGCGACGGGGCAAGGAAAAACTCCCTGAGAGAAACCTTGAGAGGAACCAGACTCAACAGAGGTTACAATGTGTGTGTGTGTAAGCAACTTAAATCATTAGTCCTTAAAGAACAGCTGGAATGTCTTTAATGGCAGAGTGGTACGTCCTTGGTCACCCTGGTGATGTATTATCAACTGGAGCAGGTCACAGGAATGGGTCCGACAGGTCCGGGGTGGAGATGGTGTCTGGATCACTGGCAGCTCCGTTGTGGCATATGTAGCTTAACAGTGAGAGAGAGAGATAGAGAGCGAGAGAGGGGAAGGAAGACAAAAAAAAAAGGAAAACAGTTAAGTGACATTGTAATCACAGTGTATGGAGTGGTTAAGTGTATAATGTAGAGTGCAAGGATGGACTCCGGCAAGACTAACTAGGACAGCATAACTAAAAAGAGAACCAGAGGGAAACACAGAAATGAGGTCTCCTTGATATGTTAAGCAACCAGCCGCGCTCATCATTAACAATGTGATCAATAAGAGTGGGGGAGACAGCATCTAAACATACCAGATTGCCATAATACACAACAACCCCCATGAGTCCCCCAGATCTGCTCCTTTATCTAAGGTGAATCAATACAAAATACTTGATTAAATAAATACGTTTTTAGCCTAGACTTAAACACTGAGACTGTGTCTGATTCTCGAACATTCATAGGAAGGCTATTCTATAGCTTTGGGGCTCTGTAAGAAAAGGCTCTGGCCCCTGCTGTAGTTTTTATAATGCGTGGCACTGACAGCCTTAATGTCTTGGGGCCTCATATACAAAGAGTTGCATTAAATTAATACTAAAACATTGTATAAGGACAAAGCTGTATCAAAAATCAGATGTATCAAACTATAAACAACAATATACTTGAAACTGAGTGCACATGCACCAGTACTAAACCCCACCATGTCTCCTCCCTCAAAAAAATTAATTTAAATATGTATTAAGTCTCCTTTGGCAAAATCAAACAGCAAAATAATGGCAAAATCAAGCAAGAAATAAAACTTTACGGAAAGTAAATTGGAGTTGCTGAACATTGTCCTCTGGAATTGATAACAAGAAAAAATGTAGTTTAGTAGATGCAGTCAACGCGATGGAATTAGAAAATCGTACTGTAACCAAGCTTAAAAAGAAATGGTCTTACATAAAGGTGAATATTAGGCAGAGAATTTATGCACACAAAGTGTGGGAAGAATTATATTGCCACAACCACAGGTTGACAGGCCTAAATAGCTTGTTGGTTGGGCTGCACATACACTAGTCCTCGGTCATCTGCCAGATCCTTACCAAGTGGTATGCTGTGTCCGTGCACGACATTGTGCAGCACACCACAGGCCAGCTGCCCAATTGTCCGCTCTACAACTGACCTAGTGCGAGAATGGCCATCATTGTATCTGTGCTCAGTTTGCGGTCAGTTTGTAAGTTAGTGACGGGGATTAACAGTGACGTATTTAGTTGACATCTGCTATCCACTTTCCTGATAGTCAGTTAAATAATTAACTGCACAAAAAACAACACTTAAATAGAACCATCAACGCATCAGTCACCAAGAAGCCACCCATCGCACACCCCGCCAGCTTAGAGCTAATGTTTTTAAGGATGTATAAAACATGGGTTGACCCAGGCCACCTTGCCACAATATTTGTCAGACACATTTATGCATAACATATTATGTGCACATTTATTAAATAGAAATGTTTCCGATTCATGCATGCAAACTCTTCTTCAGATGGTGTCTTTTCAGCAATGTGTGTGCAGTCGATCACTTCGATTACATTAGGAAAACCAGCTATTGCTACAAATTGTGCTAATGCTTGACTGGTCAACTGCATCGTACGGGAACCTTATATACCAGGTGGACATGCGGATGAGACCGTCCCATACGGCTGTCAGTTCCATAGAATAAGGGTTGTTTAATTTTGCACATGAGTTTATATGTTCTTACTTAATTGCATAGTTGATAGAAACATATGATGTAAATTAGTCTGTTTTATCAATTATAAATGAACAGCAATAGACTTGTAAAATACTCAAGTCTAATGTTTGCAACTTCATTTTATTGCCTCAAAGAGGAGTTCTTAGACAAAAACCATGAAAAATGTATGTACGCCAGACACAAAGTTGGTTTGGAGGAACGCACATTTTCACGTTAATTTCACTGTTAGTAAATCCGACCTCAAGTGTGAAAGCTGGCGTACGTAAAGTTTTTGTGCATACGCAGCATTGATACGAGGCCCTTGGTCATCCCTGATTACAAAAACCTTAAGCATCTCAAGACAGCTTAACAGTTGAACTTCAGGCAAGCCTGCTGAGCACTTTCTTTTAATGCGGTTTCCATCCCTCAGCGACCTTGGTCTCACCTCTCAAGAGACTTTGTTACTGACAGCTATTGATCGGTTTTCAAAGGCCTGCAGACTAATCCTATTAAAGGGTCGTCCTATAGCCATGGAAACAGCCACTCAGCTATTCAATCATGTCTTTAGGAACTTCGGCATCTCTGAAGACATTCTATTGGTTCGGGGTCCTCAGTTCACGTCATGACTCTGGAATTAGTTCTGTAAAAAACTAGACATTAATGTCAGCCTCATTTCAGGCTACAATCCCCAATCCAATGGCCAAGCGGAGTGGTTAAACCAAGAAATAAATCGTTATCTAAGATCATACTGTAGTAGAGAACAGGCAAGATGGAGCAAATTTTTCCCCTGGGCTGAAAATGTGCAAACCCCCTGAGGTCTTCCACTGGGCTTACTACCTTTTAATGCATCCTAGATTATCAACCTTCCATGTTTCCCTGGTCAGGAGAGCTTTTAATACTGGTTTAATCTATCCGCTTGACCATTGGATTGAGGATGGTACGTTGAAATTTATATTTAAGCGTTTACAGAAATCCGCCAACAGCCAAGACGTAAATTTTGGGCCCTTATCCAATCCGATATCCTCTGGGATGCCGAAATTGTGAAATACATGATTAAACAGTGCAGTGGCGGTTTCCATGGATGAGGGGAGTATTAGACAGCAAGCTTTGGAAAACCTGTCTATAAAGGTAAGTATGGTGGAGAACCTATGAGAACTGTGACAAAGTCGATTGATATGTAAGACCATGGTCTCTGAGGGATGGGCAGAGGTTTAAGAAGTCCTTCAGGTAGCAGGCGTGGGGTTTTGGCTAAAGCACAGACATTGCAACCTTTCACAAAATTCATAATATCTGATGACAGTCAGGCCACAAGTGAGCATTCTCAATGAGTTCAGTAGTTGTTCTTACCCCGGGATGACTGGAACTTAGTGAAGTGTGAACCCATAACAAGACTTGATACGTAAGGCTCAAGGCATGTAGACCTTGGTAGCGGGGCATGCGGCAGAAGAGGGGTCAGTTTGATACCTGGACGTAATTTCTGCATCCAAATTCCAACGAATGGGGGGGGGGGTGACAGCGAGCAGCACGAGAGCAAAGCGAGCAGCACGAGAGCACAGTGAGCAGCACGAGAGCACAACGAGCACAGCGAGTTTGAAACTAACTAACGAGGGCTAACAAAACTACAACTTAGGTTACGTAATAATGGCAAACATTTAGCTTGTTCAGTGTGTAAAGTGCAGGATGTTTAGACAGTCTTCTTCCGTCTTAAGCGATAATTTTATTTGCGATAGGTTGTCCTCACAGTGGTGCAAATGGGTGACGACTCAACGGCATACTTGCTCAGCCAAAGCTAAGGCTAGCCCACCAAAGCACACCACTGCGCTTCATGTGCCCAACTAATTTGCCCTACTCAGTAAAGCACCCACTGAGAAACCTGAAGGTACTCTGGTTATTGGAGACTTTATAGTAAGGCACGTGAAATTAGCTAGGCCTCTAGGGGCAGTTATTATATGTATCCCAGGAGACAGAGCACTTCTTAGGGCTGTAGGTCAGCATTTTTCTAGGATAGTTATTCATGCAGGAGCTAACAGAGGTGTTTGAACTAGCGAAGGCGGTGTCCGATGACGTAATATGCTCTGGCCCCATTCCAATGTGACATAGTGACACAGCTTACAGCAGGTTATGTTTACTGATTCGCTGGATGTTCGGGTGGTGCTCCGAAAACAATGTGGGCTTCATTGATAATTGGAGAACTTTTGAGGGCAAAACTGGCCTGTTAGTACGGGATGGTGTCCATCCCACTCGGGATTTGGCTGCTCTTCTTTCTTGTAACATAGCTCATAGTCTTAGAATAAGTCTAGTTAATCGTCGACTACCCAGAGCCCAGACCGAGAAAACCAACAGGCTAATCCGACCGTCTGTTAGCTGCACAGTTACCACTCAGGGTATATAACATTGAGACTGTGTCTGCATTTTGTATAGATTGGCCTTAGACAAAGGAATATATCTGGAGGACTCATGGATGTTGAGTATTATGGTGATTAAGTCTGGTTCCTCTCAAGGTTCCTTTCTATTTTGTCTCAGGAAGTTTTTTTCTTGATACTGTTACCCTCGGCTTGCTCATCAGGGACTAACTGACTTCTGATTCATTTGCATCTTATAATCTCTTTGATTGTGTACAGCTGATTTGTAACAATCACCATTGTAAAAAGCGCTATACATTAAAAATGAATTGAATTGAATCACAAGCTGAGAATGCAAGATAGATCAATTTTAATGATCTGTAATCACCAAGAATGGATGAGTGCTCCCCTCCAACCAATGTCTCTATTCAGTTAGGGCTTCTTTGACAGCAGTTCTTTGTTAACCACATCGTAATTAATTTCGATCAGGTTTAATTTAGAGGAAGAGAAAGCACAGAGGTAAAGCTTGGAAGGGGTTCCCTGCCGCTGAGAGAGAACAGCCACCACTTCGTTATAAGAAGCATCCACCTATACCATGAACGGGAGTAGAGGGTAGGGTGCTGTAGGATGGGGGCAGTGGTAAACTTGGCTTTAAGTTTGCTGAACGCTCGAGTGGCTGCTTCATCCAATATTAATTTGGTGGGTTTGCATATCAAAAGAGACATTACTTGCTGAAGTTTCAGATGAACCTTTGATAGATGTTGTAAAAGCCTTTAGTTGGGGCCATTCTGTCCCTGCTGCCACCTTAGACTCCTTAGACAATGGGGTGATCCATGGATACCCCATTGGTGCTGCTATGATATCCTGAAAGTTTGACTTGATCTTGATAAAACTTACACTTTTCTGCTTTAACACGACTGATGTTTCAGTAAGCGGCTCAGAACAGTACTCACATGCCTTATGTGCTAGAAATATTGAGTTTATAGAACAGTATGTCATCAATGTACACTATTACATATACATTGAGGAGGTCTTAGAAAATGCTGTTGATAAATGACTAAAATATTCTGCTGTGTTGGACAGTCCATAAGACATGACCTGATACTCATAGTGCCCCCTGGTGGTAATAAACACAGTTTTTCACTTGTCACCTTATCCGAATCAGATTGTAAGCGCTTCTTAAATCAAGTTTGGTGAAGTACCTGGTCTCTTGTAGCTGTTCAAGAGTGGAGGGCACCAACGGCAGTGGATAGCGATACTTCACAGTGACCTTGTTAAAGCCCAGATAGTCTATACAGGGATATAGGCTACCATCCTTTATCTCCACAAAAAAAGTGGAAGGACGTATGAAACCTGAGGCAAGCGCTTCATCAACATAAGACTCCATAGCTTGTGTTTCTGGCTGTGATAGAGATTATACACTGCCACTGTGTGTGTGTGTGGGGGGGGGGGGGGGTTGTAGCATTGGACAAGAATTCAATAGCACAATCCCCGGCTCGGTGCGGTGATACCTTGGATACCTTGGACTTACCGAACACCTCGAGGAGGTTGTGATATTCACAGAGGATGGGAGCTCTGGGTTTTGTTAGTGTATGGTAAGACCCAGGGAGTAAAGTGGAAAGACAGTTCCTGTGACAATAATTCGACCAGTGTATAGTACTTTTTTTAATCCAGGAAATGTTGGGGTTGCTTTAACCAAGGGAATCCTAGAAATGGGGTTGTTAGGTGAGGAAACAAAGTTTTGTGATATCTGTTCCTGGTGAAACTTTCCCACGTGCACTGTGACGGTGGTCGTACAGCAGGTGATACCTAGACTGATGAGCTGACCATCTACAGCTGAGATTTGAAGTGGAGGGGTGCATGGTTCAGTAGGTATTTATAATTTCTTGACTACTTGATAGTCTATGAAATTAAGAGCTGACTCAGAGTCCATTAATGCTGAAAACCGATGAAACACAGAATCAATATGGATGGAGACTGGCAAGGTAACACACATAGCAGAGAGAAGAGAGTATATGGGATAGCTTACTTTATCAGAGAAACAAGATGATTTCAGTGGACAGGTGGTACTGAAATAGTTGGGACCCCCTTTTCCTGAGAGTAAAGATAATAAAAAGGTGCATTTCTTACTGTCCATGGGCAAAGCAATTGAGTTTCTTCTGAAAGAAGATCTGGCACTGATAGAAAAATCCCAACAACGCTTCCTGTAGAGCCTGTGCATGATAATCCCCCATAGCCTAGAAGGTAAGCCAATTCTGCTGGCTTCTGTTGAGGCGAAGTATTCTAAGAAGCACTAGGTGAAGGCGAATCCATTTTTCAGAATAACGCTTTATTAAAGACAGCAGGATAATCCAAAAGAGTAGCCAACAGACAAGCAGAGGTTGGTACACAGATGTCAAACACAAACTAAGCAAACAAATCCAAAACACTAGACGAGAGATCAATAAAGTTCATAAACCAGAAAAGCAGGCAGACAGAGATAACGCTTGGTATGTTGAATAATTAAACAATACTTCGCATTGTGCTAAACAAACAGTCATCTTAAGTAGCCAGCTAAGCTGGAAGTTATAGCGGAAGCAGAGGCGAGGACTAGTATGTAGGAGACTCCTCCCTCTGGCGGTGGAAAGGTTTTTTATGTTTTTGTTATGTTATTAGACAAATTTTGATTCTGAACTGCTGATGATGTACGTGGCACAGTTGTGGTGTAGAGATTTGGAGTTGTCTTAACTGGGTTTTTTTTCTTTTATAAACATGGTATTCTCCCTCAATACGCAAAATGCCTTTCTCTCTGTAATGCTACAGCGTGTTATATTGCGATTTTGGATAGTATTGATGGTTTCTGTAATTGCGACATGATAGTGGTAGTATTAGGAGGTGTATCAAGTCCACACTGAAGACCCAGGTACCAAATGCACGGCCCGTCACTAAGTTTAAAATGATAATGATACAGCTGGTTTTACTAATGCTTTAATGACGTTAAAATTTTTATTGTTTTTGGGTGTTTGTGCCAACATGCATTAAAGTCACGTTTTAATCCAAATTTAGACTTTGTAAAACTGTTACATTTCTTTCAATGTACAAAGTAATGTATATTCAGAATTAACAGTTTTTATGTGAAAAAAACACTGGGTTGAGTTTGGGCAACCTTGCTATAGTATGAGTTGAGTGCAACAAATCCACATTGGGGCCCCAAAGAGAAAAACTCAACCTTTAAAACCTTTGCAGCAAAGTTTCTGTGGTCTTGTCTGGTTGACCATCTACTGGAACACTGCCTTTTTCACTCCAGAATAAAAAAAATGTGAGAGGCTTCTACAGGAGTCAGTTCTCCTCTGACCAGAGAAACCAGTCAGTTATCCATGCCGCAGCAAAGTTTCCGTGGCTTCGTCCAGATGGTCCTCTAGAAGACAAGGTCATCACTGGGAAACTTGCTTATTGTCTCCAAGTGCTGATCCACCAACTGAGCTGGATACAACCTGGGTCTGGTGGCGACTGTGAGCTCGGAATAATGAAAGAAACAGACGTATGTTAGTGTAATTGCTATTTGACTTATAATATATTGTGGGTTATTGGTGGTGTTCCTGGTTCCGATTGACCTGATTATTGCAGCCTAACAGTTTGAATAATAAAAATGTGTATATTATGTGTAGGCCAGGTTAAAGAGATAGATTTTAATCTAGTTTTAAACTGACGAAGTGTGTCTGCCTACCAAACAGTGCTAGGTAAATTATTACAAAGTTTGGGCCCTAAATTAAGAATCTGCCACTGCAGTTGATTTTATTATTTTAGATATTATCAAACTGTCAGAGTTTTGAGAGCATAGCGGATGTGGAGGAACATAACAGGCTAAGAGCTCACTCAAGTACTAAGGTGCTAAAACATGAAGGGCTTTATAAGTAATTAACAAGATTTTAAAGTCTATTTAATATTTAATAAGGAGCAGTGTTGACAGAACCGGGCTACTATCATACTTACTGGTTTTAGTAAGAACTCTATTAAAGTGTTACAATAATCTTATCTTGAGGTGATGAATGCATCAATTAAAATTTCTGCATGGTTTACACATTTTTTTTTTTACAAATGCTTGAAATGTGGCTCTCAAAGAAAAGGTTGATGTCAAAAAGTTCCTAAATAATAACAAAGAGTTGACATAGCAGTGTTTAGCAGTGATGTAAATTATTACATGCAAAGGCTTTATGTCTGATAATTAACACCCCTTTTTTAGGATTTTTTTATATAACTATGCATTCTATGCAACCGACTATGCATTTTCAAATTGGTAAGTTTCACCAGGCTGCAAAAAAATAGAATGCTGAGTGTCATGAGCATAGTAGTGAAAGCTCTCACCATGTTTCCCAATAATGAGGGTAGTGTGTAAAGTTAAAAAGTTATAGTCCTAGTACTGAGCCTTAGAGTACTTCATACTGTACTTGCAAGCAATTTGATACCTCTTCATTCACTGCTACAAATTGATGGCGGTCAGATAAGTTTGATTTAAACCATGCTAATGCACTTCCACTTTTATTTAAAAGAATGTTGTGGTTGTGTCACGTGTTTCTGGTGCAGGAGTACAGGAAGGCGAGGAATATTTGTATGCAACAGGCTTTATTTAAATTGTATAAACAAACAGAAAGAACCAAGGGAGAACCGCTTTAGACTAAAAAAACAGGAGAGAAACGGAAATTACTATAAAGGATAGCGGTTACCATTAGCTTTACCTTAGCATATAAAGACGTAGGAACTCAGAACGCAGAGCCAGGAACAGACACAGAATCATAGAATTTATACAAACAGAAATCAACAAGGAAAATAGAAACACCTGAAAACAATGATTAAACCAAGGCGTGATACGAGGAACAGAAACACGGAGAAACGAAAAACCGGAAGTCCAAATCTTGTGAGTCCTTTCAAATATAGCACAGTCCTTTAGCGGTTTTAAGCGGGAACTGTGGCTTGGGACCGTGATCGGCCGACAGTGTCAAAAACAGCACTGAGGTCCAATAGCACTAATAGGGAGAGACAACCATTATCAGATGATAGCAGCAGGTCATTTGTAACTTTAATTAGAGCAGTCTCAATACTGATTGGATCTAAATCCTGACTGCAAATTCTCACAGATACCATTTTTCTGTAAGAAAAAATTTGTGATGATACTACCTTTTTCTGGTATCTTAGACAGAAACTGGAAGTTTGGCATCTGTCTGTAATTAACTAGATCTTTGGGATCAAGTTGTGTTTTTTAATAAGTCTTTAAAAGAGTTTAAATGTTTTGAGGACATATGCTAATAAAGAATTAATAATATTCAGAAGCGGACCTATGACCTTAGGAATCACCTCTTTTAGAAGCTTAGACAGATTATCAGTTATGTGGTTGTCTTCCACCCTCAACACACATACACCAATCATCTATAATTATTATCACTATAATGTTCCACCCACACAAACAAGAAAAAATTAATTTGCAGGTCCTATGGCTGTCCTATGGCCTACTTGGATTAAAACCGCTTCAGTAAACAGTCCTTTTTATTTGATTACTCATTATCTTTACAATCATCAACTATTGCCACATCAAACTTTTCATTCAGATAGTAAAACAAAATGCATTATAGAATTTATCTTGCTTCTTAACAATTTGACACAGAGACTGATCTATGGTTTATTCCAGTTCTATAGATGAATATATGAAAAATAATTGATCAAATTACTTATTTGAAAGAATTATTTGTATTTGTAATGTGTATGTTTCTTTTACTTTTTGTTTAGACACACCAATAACATGTCATTTATAAATAATGTACACACTAAACAGTGAGTACAAAAAGATGGGAAAAACAGCACAAAGGCTACAATGTAGGTCTAAATGTGTTGATATATTAATTTAAACTAAACATAGCAGAATTAGGAATACTGCATGTAGAAACATAAAACATCCAAAAAAAAGTTAAACACTCCAATACTTGATTACAGCATGCATTTACCGTGGTATCTTTCCACGCTTCTGCAATGTCACAACATTTCCCGTCCAAATTTGCATTAATTTTTCGCCAAGATTCTGCATTGCTGATGGTAGAGTCAAACTGCTGAGCTGAGTCTTTTCCAGTACTTTTTTATCTTAGTTTGATAAGGTGGCAAACAACTTTTTAATGAAAAAAGAGAGAAAGAGACCAGTGAATGAAGGTTAACTAATAGGATGCCTTTTAATTGGCCAAGATGTAGTAGTATATGATGCAGTGTGATCTCATAAACTGGGAAGTAAGGTTCATTGGGAAAAGGTCTGTATAAAAATAAATGAAGACCCTGTATTAAAAAAAATATAATTTTTCCTTACATTTTGTAAATGTAAGGAATAAGTATATAAAGTATAAAGGTTATAACTACTCCTTAAAAAACTTGGTGCAAACCATGAGCATTTGCTGCCACCTAGTGGTGTAAAAATCAGTCTAATAACACCCTGAATCTGCAGCCATGGTTTGTGGCATTAGCTCTTATAGTTGATTTAGTTTAAAAACTATTTCCATAAGTAAGGGAAAATAACACAGTTATTAAGCCTAATATAAATCAACTGTGTGGACACAAAAAAACAATTTTAATTTTTATATATATATATATATATATATATATATATATATATATATATATATATATATTTTTTTTTTTTTTTTTTTTTTTAATTAAAAGAAAGAAAAAAAACCTGTTAATGTTAGCACTGTTGCCTCACAGCAAGGCAGCGGTCTTTCTGTGTGGAGTTTCTATGTTCTCCTTATTCTGGTGTGGGTTAACTCCGGTTTTCTCCCACAATTTAAAACATGTATGTTAGGCTGATTTGGGATTCTATATTGCCCAGAGGAGCGAGTGTGAGTGTGTGTGATTGTTTGTTTGTATAAGGCCCAGCGACAGACTACCTTTTTTTTAAAAACTAGTAGGAGTATGACAATTTTCTTCCTGGTACTCCCCTATTCTATACTGTTAAAGACACCTGAACTTTTCAAGATGTGGGATTATTTGTCTGGCTTTTTATTTTTTATCTACATTATACATTCACAGCATTTGGCAGACGCTCTTATCCAGAGCAACTTACATTTATCTCATTTATACAACTGAACAATTGGGGGTTAAGGGCCTTGCTCAGGGGCCCAATGGTGGTGGCTTGGTAAGGCTGGAAAACGAACCCACGGGTTGGCAGTCCAACACCTTAACCATGAGCCACAAATACATTTTATCAGCCGGTTGTGATCATTTGTCATCAATATTTCCACATGACTGAGTCTGAACATTCTGTTGCTGCTGCCAGAGTCTTTATCCGCTGAAAGTTCTGTCAACGACGTCAAAACAGTCTTTGGTATCGGAGTGTTTTTATGAGTATGTGTAAATAAGCTTAGTATTGCATTTCTACAAATATTAGTAAAGCCTATCAGGAAAGTATTATTTGTGTCACTATCTGAGTAAATGTGAAACTATGCTTGTGTATGATGATGTCAACATTTTTTTGATTGATCAGAGTGAAACAGCCCACTTTGACTACCAAAATACGTTTGTACAGGTGATTTGGAATTTTTACGCCCACAATGGCTGACGGAGGAGAAATTGATTTGGTTTCAGACATACTTTTACAGCCTTTAAATGTATTATAAATTTTATTTATATCTTTAATGTTTTTGTCATGTTACTGGATAACTATTGATTCTTAACTGCTCCAGGTGATGTAC
Organism: Bagarius yarrelli; assembly: GCA_005784505.1. Taxonomy (NCBI): domain Eukaryota; kingdom Metazoa; phylum Chordata; class Actinopteri; order Siluriformes; family Sisoridae; genus Bagarius; species Bagarius yarrelli. The sequence continues at coordinate 26,375 of VCAZ01000295.1, forward strand.
ATGGTATAGTTGCGATTGTAGTGTAAAGGTTTGGAGTTGTGTTAACAGGGTTTCTTGCTTTAATAAAAATGGTTTTCATTCTCAATACGCGAAATGTCTCTCTCTCTCTCTCTCTGTAATGCCACACTGTGTTATAATGCATTTATGTATAGCATTTAAAGTTCTTAAAATAGTGATGTGATAGTGGTGGTATTAGGAGATGTGTCATTCGGGTAAGTCCCCACTGAAGGCCTGGGTAACAAATGAACCGCCAGCCACTGGTGTTCAGGCTTAGATTTTAAATGTGCTCCTGGAAATTAAATTAGTTTTGGATTAGTTAAGTTAAGAACATTTTAATACTGTGGATGGCTTATGTATAAAAGAACATTACCATAGTCGCTGACTATTATTATAACTAGGCATTGCATTTACTGTATAATATACTTTATGAAACTAAATGGGGAAAAATTCCTCGGCTAAGAAAATATGATACTTAATTCTCGTTTACTGAAAAACTGCATAAAAATATTATGCCATTGCCCTCACGCTGGTGTAGAGGACATTATTCGCATAATGAAGTTTGTTCCGTTTTCTATACCGCAGCCTTCTGCTCAGCTTGATCTTCCCTCTTGCTGCTGTCTCCAACCACCTAAGGGTAAAAGTATATGTCCAAGCCACTAAGGCTTGGTGAATATGACTAACAGCAGGTATGTAGTACTTATAATGCATGTAGGAAATGTGGGGTTCCCAAGTTTTTTGTTTGAAAAGGGTAAGCTAAAGAATGCCTAGAATCTGAGATTAGGGTCTCTGTGTTAGTGAAGTAATTCAAAGAGTTTATCATAATGATTGTTTGTTGATCGAGTTTCTTTTGAAAGACGCTGGCGGAACTGCAGTAATGCAAGCGCCCAGCTCTCACATTCTACTTTATCTAAATCTGAAACCATCTCATCATATGCTGAAATCATGCCAGATTCCTTTTCTAGCACACTGAATACTAAGCTCTTCCTTCTTGTTAGCAGGCTTGGCCGGGAATGCTGAGAAGTCTGTAGGGCAATCCAGTTCCCATCTGGAGACTGTAGCACAGAAGAAGCACCTATGCAAACAGAAATGTAATGTAGGGAGTAAATGTTTGTATCTATTGTTTATATTTCATTAAATATGTTTCCCTTTCCTTCTCTGAAACAGCAATTAAGTTGCTAATGCTTTATCACGTACTCATTGTTAAAACACAAAGAAATATTAAGATATTTTTGTCATCACAAGAAAATATGGACTACTGGTGCATCTCAATAAATTAGAATGTCATGGAAAAGTATATTTATTTATTTCAGTATTTCAACTCAAATTGTGAAACTTGTGTATTAAATAAATTCCATGCACATGAATAGTATATGTAATAGAAATAGTATATGTCTTTGGTTCTTTTAATCACATAAAATAAACAAAACCCACCAATTCACTATTTCAACAAATTGGAATACTTCATAAGACATAGTGAATTGTTAGCCCTCTGGAAGTGGCCTTCAGCTCATCTGCATTTTTTGGTCTCTTGTTTCTCATTTTTCTCTTGACAATACCCCATAGATTCTCTATGGTGTTCAGGTCTGGTGAGTTTCCTGGCCAGTCATTTAAGCGACTTTTGGTGCTTTTGGCAGTGTGGGCAGGTGCCAAATCCTGCTAGAAAATGAAATCAGCATCTTTAGAAAGCTGGTCAGCGGAAGGAAGCATGGAGTGCTCTTGGTAAACAGGTGTAGTGACTTTGGATGTCAAAAAACACAGTGGACCAACACCAGCAGGTGACATTGTTCCCCAAATCATCACAGACTGTGGAAACGTAACACTGGACTTCAAGCAACTTGGGCTATGAGCTTCTCCAACACTTCCTGCAGACTCTAGGACCTTGATTTCCAAATGAAATACAAAACTTGCTCTCATCTGAAAAGAGGACTTCGGACCACTGGGCAACAGTCTAGTTCTTCTTCTCCTTGGCCCAGGTAAGACACCTCTGACGTTGTCTGTGGTTCAGAAGTGGCTTAACAAGAGGAATACAACAACTGTAGTCAAGTTCCTTGACACGTCCGTGTGTGGTGGCTCTTGATGCCTTGACCCCAGTCTCAGTCCATTCCTTGTTAAGTTCCCCCAAATTCTTCAATCGATTTTGCTTGAGAAGCCTCTCAAGGCTGCAGTTCTCTCAGTTGGTTGTGCCACTTAACTTTCTGCTCGAATGCTTGGATACAGAACTTTGTAAACAGCCAGCTTCTTTGGAAATGAATGTTTGTGGCTTACCTGTCTTGTGACGGGTGTCAATGATTGTCCTTTGGACAACTGTCAGATCAGCAGTCTTCCCTATAACTGTGTAGTCTAGGGAACCAAACTGAGAGACCAATTTGAAGGCTCAGGAAAACCTTTGCAGGTGTTTTGAGTTAATAAGCTGATTGGCATGTAATCGTATTCTAATTTGTTAAGACAGTGAATTGGTGGATTCTGTTAAATGTGAGCCAAAATCATTACAATTAAAAGAACCAAAGACTTAAACTACATCAGTCTGTGTACACTGAATTTATTTATTACACGAGTTTCACAATTTGAGTTGAATTAATGAAATAAGTAAACTTTTTCAATTAATTGAGATGCACCTGTGTATGGCATTATAGACTATATTATAGACTGTATATGGCATTATAGACTATATAACTAGCTATTGTTACACCTCCATACTCTATCCATATACCCTCTGTACATCATTTACCCCCACCTCTGTAATTATCATCATTTACCCATACCCTATATTTATTATTACATACTGATATTTATTGTAAATAAGCCACTTATGCACTTCTGGTTAGATGCGATGCTGCTAACTGCATTTCATTGGCTCTGTACATGTTACCTTGCACATGACAATGACAATAAAGTTGAATCTAATCTAATCTAAATTTAATTTATATAATTGTCTGTGTAGTTTAGTTTAGTGTGTGTGTGTGAGTTTATGAGCAAGGCCATGCAAAGACATTTTAATGGGCTCCCGGGCAAAACAAATGAAAAGGGCAATAAGGGGGTGGGTACTTCTTAATAAATAATATACAGATGTTAAACTACACAATTTTAAAAAAAGACATCACCCTGTAATAATATTAGACTTAAGTGTGGAAGTTTTGATAGAACATGACAATTACACATTTGGATATTTCGATATTTATCTCAGGTCCTTTTACAGCAAAACCCTTCTGGTATTATGTCCTGAAATATTTTGATCTTTATCTTTTAAGATTGGCAAGTACAAATATGCTGATATCATAAAAGAGCAATAACTCCTTTTCATCACACTAACACATTTGTTACCTCTACCTGTCTGATGTCCACTTAGCATTAGCCAAATCTTCTGAGCCTGCTTCTGCTTCATATTCAATAGAAGTATTAGAAATGTAATTTAATATTACATAGCATAAATATATATTATATACTAATAAACAACCCATTTAGAACATTTATATTGCTTAAATAATTATAAGCCTACTAATAATAATGTTTAATATAATATAATACATTTGATGTGTTTTACTAATAGTATATTTTTCAGGTTAGCCTTTCATTACTTTTCTCTCTTTCTGTCTCTGTTTTAATTTTTTTTTTTGTCTAAAAGTGTGCCAACAACAGTTTGGTGTTACATTTATTAGATCTGATTGGATACAATAATTCAATTAGACATTCTAATTCCAAGTATGTGGATATTCCAGTGGCCTTCAGAAACTGTAGTCTCCATTTTTCAGAAAGTGTACACGTAAATTGTAAGTGATGGTGAGAAGCATATGGGAAAACTTGGAGCACATTAAACGAAATCAGTGAACCAGCGGTAACAAAAAGGTTTAAGCTGGGGTGTGTGGGGGGTGGTTAGAGGGGCACCTCAGCCAGTGAAGGCAGTGACTCTAACTACCTGGCCACCCCCCTGCGCATGGCCCTGTGTATAAGGTTATGTCGGTGTTGAGGATAGAGAGCTCACTTGAGTTGTCCAGACGTTCCACATTTTTCCATCCTAATATGGATGCTCGGGACTCTTTCCGCAAAGATGAGTAAAGACTTGGCTCTGGTTCTGCCACTTCAGATCGTTTTTCTGTTACAAAGCTTTTGTTTGGTAAATCATCACTTGCCTGGGATAATGCTGATATGAATCTCTAAAATACAAACATACATGGAAATACAAATTAGTGGTGACTCAAACAGTTGAAACCGTGTTTTCCCTTTGGGAACTCAAACTGTATCGCAACACTATGGAAACCGCAGAGGCATGTGTGTAGCATCTTTGACGAAAGCAGCCGGCTGCATGCTCCCCATGGCTCAGGCCTGGCTGTAGCTGAGGTTGCGGTCTTCTAGCTCATAGACTGCTAACAGACTATGGTGTCTTCCCTCCTTTAGGACATTTTCTCGCTCCAGGCGTAGATGCTACAGCACCAGGCAGACTGTGGAGACACTGCTGCAGTCTCCAGAGTATGAAAGTAGAGCTAGCCTGGCCAGCCAAGGACTGCTGTTCCAAGCTCTGGGAAGCTGGATGAGTGGTTCCTTAAGGCCAGACACACACCCTCAGGATGAGGTCTCTCCATTAAGGCACCCCTTTCCATTGACACGCGTGTAGCTCCCCAATACAGCAGTAGGCCAGGACGTGGGCTGTTTACACACAATGATGGTGCTACAGGCCCCTTAATGGGATGATTATTTGATCCCCTGCTAATTCTGTGTGTTTGCCCACCGATAAAGTAATGTTTAGTCCAAAATTTGGTTGGTTTATTCTAACAGTAAGAAACAGAATAGCAACAAAAACATCCAGAAAAATGCATTTTAAACAAAGTTTGAAGAAATATATTTGCATTTTAAAAAGTAATTTGGTCCCCATCAATCGACAAGATTTTGACTCCAAGGTGTTTTTAATACAGGTAACAAACAGATTAAGAGCACACTCTTAAAGGTACACTTTTAAAGGTAGAGCTCTCAATCTTAGACAGTTAACTGTGTAAAGATACCTGTTCACAGAATCAGATTCCAAACTCTCAACCATGGCCAAGACTATAGACCTACACAAGGCTGTAATGTGCTACAAGACCTTCAACAAACAGCTTGGTGAGGTGACAAGTAAAAAAAATACAATTAATTCTCTAGTTGTCCCTCAAAACAAATAATATTTTTTATTCATGGATTATAATTTTTATTCATGGATTGGTTATCTCACATAACTACTGTAATGCTTTACCTAATGGTCTGCCTTCCAAACTTCATAAACAACATGACCTGCAGGTGAAACAGGCAGAGCTGTGACAGTGGAAAGCGGCGCTGGACTTATCCCGGACTGAGGCTTACCTATCCCAGGTAAATTCGCTGCATAAAACATAAATTGGTGTGTTTCTCTGCCCAGGTCACTCTTGGCGAGACAGAATGCAAGACGGTGATCACCGGAGACTCCATTGTCTGACACGTCCATCCAACCAACACAAAGGATAAGGTGCAAACTCATTGTTTTCCTGGTGCTTGAGTTCTCAATGTCACTGCACAGGTACCTGCGATCATGACCAGCAATATTGGAGCTGTTGTCCTCTATGCTGGTATGAACAACAACAGACTGAGGCAGTCGGAAGTGCTAAAGAAGGACTTCAGGATTCTGGTGGAAACGATACTCAGCACATTGCCCACAACAAGGATCATGATGTCAGGACTGCTTCCTATATTTCAATGAGGCAATGAAAAGTTTATTAGATCATTTGTTTTAAATAAATGGTTACAGTCATAGTGTCGGGAGCAGAGTATACAATTTGCTGATAACTGGAATGTTTTTTGGGAGTGTTCTAGGCTTTTTCGGGCTGATGCCCTACACCCAAGCAAAGCTGGAGCAGAAGTTCTCTCTGACAACATCTTCAGGACACTACGCAGAATCTGACTGGTAAGCCATAAATCATATTGCGACTATGATAGCCTCTGCCCAAAATATCAGATCTATACATGTGCACATGTAGCTCATCATATAGAAGCTGTGTCTGTTCCCCAAAGAGTGAGATATAAGAAAATAAATTTATTCAAAGTTCTCATAATAATCTTTTAAACCAGGAAAATGCCACATAAACAAACCAAAACTGGTTCTAAAGTTTCAATCAAAGCACTTATTGTCCATGAAATATTCTCTGGAAATAGTCTTAATGCATTCTGCCTTACTGAAACCTGGCTCAAACCAAATGAGTACATTGGTCTGAATGAGTCTACTCCGTCAGGATACCTCCATAAGCAGGAGCCCCATCTCACTGGTCGTGGAGGTGGTGTGGCAGCTATCTATAGCGACTTTTTATTGTTACTTAGAAACCCGGTTCCAGGTTCAACTTATTTAAAGTGTTTGTACTAAATGTTATACTCTTAGACATACATAAATACCCATGCTATCGTTTTCTTTGGTTCACCATGGCACAATAGTTATACCGCCCCCCCAAGAAAGCAACCCGTTACCTTGAGTAAAAGTGGAGAAAAACAAAATAACTTTTTAAAATTGCTTATAAATACTGATGTCCAGCTACAGACTGCCTCTAAAATCTGCTAGGGTTGAACACCTAGGTAAACTGAGAGAAAACCACAAAAACAATCCCTAGGATCTTATTTATTACAGTAGCAAGACTAACAAAAAAAATCAGGTATCTGAAAAGTACATTCCATCACAATTTAGTAGCGTATACTTTATAAATTCCTTCACTAAAAAAATAGATGATATCAGGAACAAAATTGTGGATGTACAACCTTTGATAGAAAGTGCTATATAAACTTATCACCACGGCAAATCAACAACATTTCTGTTAGATCTAATTCCAACTGAATTGCTAAAAGATGTGATGCATACAGCTCTTCTAAACATTATCAATGCCTTGCTAGATTTAGGTCATGTCCCAAAACCTCTCAAATTGGCAGTTATTAAGCCTCTAATTGAAAACTAAATCTAGATCCAAATGAATTATTATATTACATATTGATTTCTAACCTTCCATTTATGTTTAAAATACTAGAAAAGGTTGTGTCTGCTCAAATATGCTCCTTTCTACATGAAAGCAATACCCTTGAAGAAATTTAGTCAGGTTTCATATCCCAGCATAGTACAGAAACTGTCGTTAAAATTACAAATAACCTGTTATTTGTAATTTAAGGAACTTGGGGAATTTTAGGAGCTTTGGAACAAGTCTAGTTTTACCAGATCTTAGTGCTGCATTTGATAATATAGCTCATTACATCCTACTAGACCGCTTACATAATTACGCAGGTATCCATTGACAAGCATTAAAATGGTTTGAATTAAACCTGTCTGATCGATACCATTTTGTGGATTTAAATGGAGAACTATTCAGTTTAAAGTCAGTAAAATATGGGGTCCCACAAGATCAGTCTTAGGACCTCTGCTTTTCTTAGTATACATGCTTCCTTTGGGTAACTTAATTAGAAGACATGGGATTAGTTTCCACTGTTATGCTGTAACCCAGTTATATATCTCATTGAAACCTTATAAATTATAGAAATTGTCCAGAGAAGTGTATGAAAGACAAAATATTGGATGACTAATAATTTTTCTGTTAAAAGACTGAACTATTACTTAGTGATCTAAAAACCAGCACTCAGGAGCAATCACATTTTAACGTACACTTAGACTATCATTACTTTCACATTAGTGAAAGACCTGGGCGTAATATTAGACAGCAACTTGTCTTTTGGGAGTCATGTTCACAATATTATTAAAACATCCTTTTTCCACCTTAAAAATATTGCCAAGATTAGAAACATTTTATCTGCATCAGATGCAGAAAAGCTGATTCATGCATTCATAACCTCCAGACTTGACTATTGTAATGCATTACTAGGTGGTTGCAGTCAGAGTTCTAACCAGGTCTAGAAAATATGAACACATAACTCCAATATTATCATCCCTGCATTGGCTACCTGTTAAATCTAGGATCGATTACAAAATATTGCTACTAACTTATAAGGCACTAAATAGTTTGGCTTCAACGTACCGAACTAGTCTTTTAACATGCTACAATCTATCACACGTCTTAATCTTCTTAATCTTTTAGACTTCTGGCACTGTTTGGCATCCAGACACAGTCTTCCAGTTTAAACATAGATTAAAATCTATTTAGGCAAGCATATGCATAACATATGCCATAATATTATGCTCCAGTATATCTGATAAAGGCACATTATAAGATATATATTATGATATTATGAACAGCAGCTATGTTAATTTCTCTCCACCTCTTTCCATTTCATACCCATCCCGAGGCATCTAGAGATTGTGCCAGCACTCTTAGACCTTCAAGGAGAAGACGCCAATCCTGAGAGGATCCTGAGGGCACCAGTAAATGTTTACTGCCATTTCAAGAAACTTTGAGGAAGGACTGGGACTCATTATGCTCCACTGACCCAAGGCTACAATTTACTTTACATTACATTTAATCATTACAATATGTTGTAATTAACATTAACATGCGGCATCACACAGATGAGGATAGGTTCCCTATTGAGTCTCTGGTTCCTGCCAAGGTTTCTTCCTACTTTATCTCAGGGAGTTTTTTCCTTGCCACAGTACCCTCCAGCTTGCTCATTAGGGACAAATTTACACTTTCACTGTTACTGCTTTCTGTGTAGAAACTGCTTTGAGACAATGTCTGTTGTTAAAAGCACTATACAAATAAAGTTGAATTAAATTGAATAGTATTTTCTCCTCCTCAACTTGTAGTTTTTTCCTCTACAAGCCCTTCCATCGCTATGGTCTCATGCTCAGAGGCAGAAGGGAGTAGTCGAGGTAAACTGAGGATTTTTGCTGTGCAAAGATCTCCAGCTGAGCATGCAACGTGCCTATAGGACGTGCCTGACAAAGGGACAAATTTTTTTTACCTATACATTTTTTTGACCCAAACACAAAAAAAAACAGTAATCATTCTGGTCATCAAATGCAATGGACCAACCACACTCAGTAAACACATGGCAGAGATAATAAATCACGTTTTCAGCCGAAAAGCACCCTTAACTGAGGAAGAAAAGAAATTGCTCTAGAAGAATTTTTTTTTTTACACAGGCACTGCTGCAGATGCTACAGACGCACCCAGTGGATCTTCTCGCACTTCCCGGCTGAATGCCGCCACAAGTGAGAGACTGCTAATTGTGCTCCTTTTCCAGTAGCGTGTATATGAGGTAATCGCTCACATTTTAAGCTTTTTTCTCGCTGCTTGCTGCTCACTGCTTTAAAGATGCGCATCTGGCTCTGAGAACAGAACGACGAGCAGAAATGCGCCCTGTCTACTTATACCCATAATTCCAGGGCGTGAACTATGCAAATTCTGCTCATCTAATTTCATTGGCCTTTTTAAACCAAATCAGACGTAATTCGTGCTCCCAAATGTGACCTCTGGTGTCATTACTCGGCACAATGTTGGAGTGAACGACACAGAGAAAGGAAACTGCTTTAAGTACTAAATGTGGTGGACCAGAGAGATTTTTCTACACAAATGTGAAAAACCACTATTGTGTAGTGATTTTACACCTGAGGAAACTAAGACCCTTCTCACATGAACCATTAGCCTCCTAACAGACCATACAACCAAGAATAAGAAGTACAAGAAAAGTCAAGACCCTTTATTTTTAATCTGCTTTTCACATACATGAACAGATAATAGTGTACATGGACCAGCAGTGGAAAAATGGCTGGAATCTAAGGCTAGCTCAGCTCTAGGAACTGGCACATGTTCACAACTGGTCTGTTTTGTGTCATTTTCTGTGATAAGCCACATAGTTCTGCAATAAGGTTTTCAATAAACTGTTTATGAGTCCATAAAGCTCTTGGTGCACTATGTTGGTGTTAGTGGCAGCGATGCAAAAGGTAAAAAAAAATGTTCTGTTCCACTTCATAGTTATATGGTGTAGTAATGTAGCAGCTGATCAGACAGGTCAACAACCCTATATGCGGGATATGGAATAATTTTTGTCTTCCATGTATGCTGTGTTTTCACTCTTCTGCAGTGGTAACCTGTGTAGGCAGTATGGATCGTGAAACAAAAAGACTTTTTAAATATCCAACCTCAAACACAACTGGCCATCTGGAATCCACCTGATGGATCCCATGATGCAGTTGTGCCTTTCCTGTTTCTGGTGCTGTTGCATATACCTAAACACAACCCAAAAAAATTAACATTTTGTTAAAAATTATTTTTTCATTTTATCAAAAATAAAATAATAAGTAACCTTAATTGAATGTTATAGACCAGACCATTAGCACAAATGCTTATATATATTTACACCTGATCTCATATTCAGCAAGTGGCTTTTGATAGTGCTTCTTACATAAATACATCAATGCAGTTTTCCTGAGCTAAATATAAAGGCGCCTTATCAATGTCTCTATTGAGTTTTGATTTTACAAAAAGTTTTATATTGTTCTTGGGACTCATCGAAACTATTACCTTATTAAATGACGAGTGGGCCCGTCCACATACACAGTATTATACGCACACTAATGAGCTAAAAGTCTTTCTCCCAAAACGTGGCACAATGGAAAGAGTTTGAAGGCTTTAATAAAATATTATTTAAAAAGAGTGAGATATAAAAGTGTCAGGGTCTACTGTAATCCTCTGCAAATGTAACCTTTACAGTTTGACCTTTCAACAAAATTTGGCTGTGCGCCTTGCATTATCAGTCTGGAAGTAAACTTCCTCCTTGAGACCGCTAGATGGCGGAAAAAGTCTGTGTGGTTCTTAAAAAAGTCTTGGAAAAAGTTCTTGGAAAAAGTCTGTGTGGTTCTTAAAGACTCTTAAATTGAACTATTTAAATTCTATTTTGTTCTTAAATTCTATTTTGTCTTTTCATTCATTCATTGTTTTCAGGTGTTCCTTATTTCTATGTTAATTTCTGTAAGTATAAATTCCATGCATTTATCTCCAGTCCTTGCTCTGTGTTAATTTGGTTGTGTTCTGTACTCTTCCATGTTCCAGGTTAAAGCTAATGCTAACCGCTATTGATATTGATATATCCCAGGGTTTTCCATTTCATCTCTCTTTCTGTCACGTTTGTTTCCTTTAACGTTGTTCTCTTTTGTTTGTTCTGTTGTCCTGTTTAAATAAAACCTGTTGCATTCACTCTGCCCGTTTTCCTGCTCCAGCAACAGTTGAAAAATATGATGGAAATTGAATAGTTGAGGGCAGAGTCCAATTAAATGTGGAAATTATATGGGTATAAAATACTATAGGTTTGAGAATTTTGGCTTCTTTATCTCCTTTTGGCTGTTTCCTTTAAGGGGTCTATTCTCTACTCTACCCTATTCTGTACATCCTCTTCACGCACACCCACTTACCTTATGTCCTCATTAATCACATCCATATACCTAATCTGATACTTTTTTCACCTCCAAAACATTATTCAAAAATGTGTCGTTAACCCAGGTCTCAACCAATCTGGTATGAAATTACGACTGATATTTAGATTTGGCAAAGCTTTACGTTTAAAGATGTGGCTAGATTTGTGATATAATTTGCAAATTCTATGAAAAACAAAGTAGGACCCTGAAGGTCTATCAATAATAACTAGACTAGACTTGCTTTTGGACTCAGATATTTTATGTTAATATAGAGAACTTTTGTGTTTTGTTTTTTGGGTGTGCAAATTATTATCACTATATATGCTATTTAGATGGGGCTGATTTATATGACTATAGCCAGGAGAACTAGCTTCATTTAATGCCATATTCATCCAGTCTAATCCATATTTCTGTCAACCACATTGAATTAAATACTTCTGATCTATAATAATGTTATTTATAATCATTATTTTTGACATGAGAGATCTAACATTTAACATACCTTTAGATCAGAGGTGCTGGCTGTGTATTCAGTCTTATTTAATTTAATGTTAGCCAAGTTACTGAGAATTTTGGTTTTGTTTAGGATACTAGCACAGTCTCAACCCTGGGGGACGACTCTATGCAGCTAGCAGACATAGCAGACAGTCTGTTTGCTCCTAGTTTGTTTGCTCCTTGGCCTGTCCTGTTATGAGACTATGACCTATATAAACAAGACATAAGAGCAGCAGTTCCTGAGTGGGATGAATACTGTCCTGCCCTAACATGGCACCAGTCGGACATCCAGCAGTTAAGCAACCATAAACCTGCTGTAATCTACTTTGCCACACCGCATTGGAATGGGGCCAGAGCATATCACGGCATCAGACATTGCCTGTTACTTAATAACCTTTGACTTACAGACTGAGAGAACCTGTGCTTTTTCTAAAAAACTAAGCTGACCTGCTATGTCTGGCACCCTGAATCCTGGTATACACCTAACCTGTGCTGCTGGTGCCCCTAAAGGCCTAGCTCATTTCACTGGTCTCAGAATAGAGTCTTCTATAACCAAAGCTCTTTCAGGTTTCTCAGCGGGTGCTTTATTGAGGACAGCAAACATGTTGGACACATGAAGTGGAGCGAGACTTAGCGTTAGCTTTGACTTTGCAAGTATGCCCCAGAGAAGTCAATCACTTGCCCGCTGCACTGGTTCTATAGCCAGAGTCGGGGGATTGCTTACGTCATCTAAGGCACCCAAACTTTCTGCTGTAGAACGTAGGCTGCTCTTACACTCACCAATTCTCTCTAGACTCTAATCCTAGAATCTTCTCAATCAAAGAGCTAACTAACTTACACTTATCACAGATGAAATTATTGCTAGAGACACAAAAATACTGACTATACATTCCACACTCTACACACTGTATGCTTGCCATACTGGAGAAATTACGTACCGTAATGTGGTTGCTGAAGTGTGTATTTGGAGTTCTGAGGAATGTTCTCCACTCATTGTTTCAGATGGAAAAAAAGGGGTCTTCCAAAATGAAATAAGACAAACACAGCTGATGAACGGTTGAGACGTACAAGACTGTGGAGGCAGTGCTATATAGCGGTATTAAAAAAAATTAAAAACGTCCCAATTTTTTCAGAATTCAGGTTGGATAGAATACATTGACCCTGTAATAGAAATGTGCAAAAGAAACAAACCAGACTGTCCCTGTAGCCCTCTGCTTTAGTGGTTGCTTCCTCTATGGCCTCACATAGGGCAGCAGTGATTGTCTCTGCAATGCTGTGACCTGCGCACACACACACACAAGCAGGCACGCACGCACGCACACAGAAACATTGCAAAATTCAATTAAAACAAATTGACAATATATGACACAACAGGATGTTGTTTTTTTTAGATCTCATTAAATAATTTCTCAAATTAAGCTTTTGAAATGCCAGTTTTTGTGACACAGACCAAGGGAATTTCCATAATTGTTTATTGAAGATGCTGTTTTAGCATAGACCCGAGCTGTGTTGCCAAATTGGTCAACTGGGCTTCTTTTAATTACATCAGACCAAATAAAAAAACTATTTCACTGGTCGACAAAATTTGGGCTGTTTTTTGAAACAACAGTGTTTTTTGAAACAACAGGTGGGAGTTTATATTTTCCAGTTAAGCTGTAGCTGAATATCTTCAATCAGAGCGAGATTTCTCTCAGAAGCTACTCCTAAAAAATGGATTGGTACCAACTAGTCATTGTAATGGACTAACAAGGTGCAGGGGTATCTGGTTAATATTCAGGCGAGAGTGCAGTGCTGGTTGGGTGTGGAACCTGTTGTAGCCGTGACAATAATTAATTATTGCATGCTTATAATAAACAATGCATTGTCTTATTACGTTCTGTGTAAAGATAAAATTGTAACACTACATTAAGCTTACCTTTGTAAATGGTTTATAAATATGTATGTTAATGATTAATAATTATTTAAAAAATGTTTTACATTTTTTTGGAGTAGTTGTTGTGTCAAAACGCCCTACAGAACAGCTGGATGAGGTGAGGAGTCTAAATTTGAAAGCATCTATCTCCAACACAATTCAGGTTTATCCAGCATTGTCCAGAATCCAGCCTTTAACTTTGACACAGTTTTAGCAGTTTTTGGGCTTTATTAGTGGTGAAAAAGTACCTGAAAGCCACCCTTGATCTACAATATATTACGGGAATATTTTAAAATGTCATGTGGCCATATTGCTGTGAATTTTTGACTTCACCCATTTTTGTGTGGCTGGGATCACCTGACATCACATAATGTCATTAAAATACCAATCATGCACTTTTACTTACTGTGCTGATTATTTTCATGTGTCACATACCTATATTGGTAGAAGATTTTAATTCCGCCTATTGTTGAGGTTGCATGTTGTCTGTGATGTCATTTGAATTCAAATGATGTCACTGTAATACCCATCATACACTTAGTGTGCTAAACATTTTGAAACTGTGATGTGACATGTGGCTGTCAAATGATTTCACTAAAATACCCATGTTGCAATTTTCTTTATTTTGCAGCCATTTTAATATGTCACACTGCCACATTAGTGAAACATTTTGACTCCACCCTTATTTGGGTGGGCCTGAATGTGATGTCACCTTGCATCAAAATGTAAATATAATACTCATCATGCACGTTCTGTTACTGTGCTGAGCTTTTGATATGTCACATGGCTATATTGCTGTAATTATATGACTCCATCCATATTTGGGTGGGCGGGGCCGTTACATCAACTAACATTAAAAGATATCAATATAATTCGGGTTGTACTTTATATAAAATCATTTTATATCTAATTACATGTACAGTTTCCTTCCCTTTTTCTTCATAGCACTTTACCTTTAGAAGATAACTGGGCCTTTAAATCTAATTTGTAAAAGGTTTATAAGGTATAAATAGTTTTCACTTTAGAGGAGCTCACAAAAATAGTTAACTGACAACTAGTAAATGTTTTTTAACTACCTGAATTGTATGTATAAGTTTGAATAGTTTTTTTTAATTATTTACTAACACTTTCTATCTGATCTTATGAACCACTGAAAACTCCTATCTGGTTTGTAAATACTGTAATACTTAATTTAGAAATGATAAAATGATTATCAATAAAGTATGAAATATGATTATTCAGCATATTATATACGATTCTAAATCAAGAATAAATCATTTGTATTTCTAAGCTGTCTACGACGGTCTATTTATTTAGGGACAATTATACCTTTATAAATGAGTTAATAACTATTTACTGATGCAATTTATTAATAATTTATAGCATGCAGTTATTATAAAGTGCTACAAAAATGTTTTTACTTTGCAATGTATAACGTATATGGTATGTACACATATACAATATACAAAATCATTAACTGTTATGGTCTTTATCTCTGGAATAGCTGTGTGGGGTTCTGACACCCAAATCAGTACCTTAATCGATTACTTCATGGCACAGTTACGGAAGGTGTTTCAATATTCTACGGGGGACTCAACATTTCCACTCTGACCTACAACAAGGTGAACAGTCAGCTGTGGACTACGCTATCCAGTTCTGCACTCTAGCTGCACAGAGTGGTTGGAATGAGGTGTTGCTTAAATCCCTCTTCCAAGATGGATTAAACCCATGTCTCAAGGCTGAGCCCACTTGTCATGATAACTCTGGCCCTTTTTTTCAGTACGTATCCATGGCCATACGGCTGGACAATCTGCTACTTAACAGCGCTTATACACTGTGTAAGGGACTGTGTAATCAAACCATTAGCTAATGCTATTCCCCTGCATAGCTGGGTATACTCACTTTCACAAACCGGAGACACAAGCCATGGAGGCTTACATTGATGAAGCACTTGCTTCAGGCTTCATACGTCTTTCCACATCTCTTGTGGCATCAGCTTTTTTCTTTGTGGAGAAGTAGGATGGCAGTCCCTGTTCCAGGATAGCAGGCCTTGTTCCAGCATGGCAGTAATTGTTCCAGAGTGGCAGGCAGCAATAGCAGTGAATACCGGCATTTGTTTAGACCCCGGTAATCAATACAGTGATTCCATTAATGCCCGAACCTCTGGAACAATTACGCAAGGCCCGGTACTTCACCAAACTCGATCTGTAAAGTGCCTACAATCTCATTCGGATAATAGAGGGAGACGAGTGGAAGACCATGTTTATCACCACCAGAGGGCATTACGAGTACCTGGTTATGCTATACAGGCTGTCCAATATCCCATCAGTGTTTCAGCCTTTTATCAATGATATATCCCGAGTCCAATAATATATTCCGAGAACTCATCAATGTGTATGTTAAAGCTTACATTGACCATATATTGATCTACTCACGTATTCTTTCTCAGCAAATAAGAAGTACGCACAGCTTTGAACCGGTTATTGGAAAATGAGTTATACATTGAAGCAGAAAAATGTGAATTTCACTGTGACCAAGTAAAGTTTCTTGCTGATAGCAGCTCTGAGGGACTGTCTATGGATTAATCCAAGGTGGCAGCGGTGACAGAATGGCCCAAACCTAAGACTGTTAAGGAGTTACAGCGATTTCTTGGAATTTATCAGAAATTTTAGCCAAACAGCTGCTTCTTTAACCTCTCTGAGAGGCAAGCCACTGAGTTAAAATGGGATAAAGCAGCTACCAGGGCCTTCTGCAAAATAAAGTGTTCCCATCCTTCAGCATCTGGACCCTCTGCTACCTTTCATAGTAGAGATTGATGCCTCTGATAGTGGAGTTTGAGTTCTTTCTCAAAGGCAAGGTACCCTTTTCAAGCTTCACCCCTTGTGCTTTTTATTCTCGCAAATTAAACTCTGCAAAAAGAAACTATGATGTAGGCAATAAGGAGCCCAAACCAAATAGAGGCATTGGTTGGAGGGGAGCACTCACCCATTTGTTGTAAACACTGATCACAAAAAGTCGGCCAAGCGTTTGAACTCTAGACAGGCTTGGTGGGCCTTGCTTTTCACTAAATTTCAATTCACCTACCGGCTTGGATTTTAGAATAAAGCTGCAGACGTGACCCTCTCTTCCTGTTTCTTGTCCAGACACCATCCTAAACCCTAAAATTGTGGTGGCTCCCATTTGCTGGGATTTGTAATCTGAAATTACGGCCGAACACTGTAATGACCCTCCTCCCCCTAACAAGGTCTATGTGCCCAGTGCTTTACGTACCAGAGTACATCATTAATATCTGGTCATCCGGGGGTCAGAAGAACCACACAACTGGTGGAGAATGCGTACTGGTGGACTGGCTATCGTGAAGATATTATGATTTTCTAAAAGGGTTGTAAAGTGTGCGCTTAAACCAGGACCCCTCATCACCCACCTGAAGGCCTCCTTGTACCCCTTCCCATCCCTCAGCAAACATCTCTGTTGACTTCGTGACTGACTCACTAGTTCTCACGGATTCACCACCATACTCACTGTTATTGACAGGTTCTCCTAAGCCTGCTGCTTGCTACCACTTAGAGGCCCCCCTTAGCCATGGAAAATGCTATTGCCTTGTTCAATCATGTGTTCAGAAATTTTGGCATCCCAGAGGATATCGAACTAGACCGGGGCCACCAGTTCACATCACGGCTGTGGGCCGCATTCTGAAAACGTCAGGGTATCACCCTCAATCCAGCGGACAAGTAGAGAGGCTAAAACAAGAATTGGGGCGTTACCTCAGGTCCTACTGTGCCTATGAACAAACTAGATGGAGTGAATTCCTCCCCTGGGCAGAATATGCACAGAACTCTTTTACGCACTCCACCACTGAACTCACTCTGTTTCGGTGTGTGTTCTCGAATATCAGCCACCCATGTTCCCATGGTCAAGTGAACTCTCTCAGGTGCCAGCAATCGATGATTAAATGCAGCTTAGTTCCCAAATGTGGGAGACAGCCTAAGTTCGTTTAAGACGAGCAGTGCGTACCCAACACACGTACACCAACTGACATCGGCGCCCTCACCCAAGTTACCAACCAGGGCAACTCAAGTGGCTGTCTACAAAGAATTTACATCTATGAATGCTAAGCAAAAAGTTGGGCCTTAAGTATGTGAGTCTCTTCAAGATCATATGTCATATTAACCTTGTTACATATCAACTAGAGCTTTCTGCTTCTTATTGCATCTACCCTTTGTTTCATGTCTCCCTCTTAAAACCCTTTCACCTTGCTGTAAACACCTAGCCCCCGACATTCAAACCTCCAGGACCCATTGAAATTGAGGGAACACTAGCCGACATTGTGCGTGAGATCTTAGACTCTAGGAGAAGAGGGGGCTTTCTGGAATACCTTGTGGATTGGGAGGGGTATGGACCAGAAGAAAGGTCTTGGGTCAGAGCCCAGGACATCCTAGACCCATCCCTAACCCGTGATTTCCATGCGGCTCACCCTTAACGTCCAGCTCCTCAACCCTGTGAGCGTCCATAAAGAACACCTGGAGGTGTTTTTAGGACAGATGGTACCCTCCCGCCACCAGAGGTCTCCATCTTCAGAATAGTAGCCGTCATGCTTTACTTCCTGTTTGGCTAGCTATATAAGTTAACTGCTAAGACTATCACTTTGCGAAGTATTGTATAGCTATGCAACATACTAAGCATCTCTTCTGTCTTCCTGATTTCCAGGTTTCTAAGGCTTGCTTGGTTTTTGAGTTTTTGATCTGTTATATATTTATATATTTAATATATATTTCTGTCAAGTAATAAAGAGTTTTCCCTGTATTGGCACACATCAAAACTGTAAAGTTGTATGTAAAAGCCTACCTGGCAACTCCAACAGCGCACCTCTCTCAATAATGTGCTTTTTGTAGAGGTTATTAAGAACTGTAGCACTGCCAAAGCTCCTAAAGCGATTCTTGACATTGTTATAATACCACTCCAAAGACTGGACCTTCAGGAGTCTGTAAATACACACATAAGTATTGAGAAACAAATAGCTTTACACTATTAACATGGCCTGCATTAAAATGTACATGGATGAAACTAAATAATGAAACTAATAGAAGAGGAAAGGGGGCTAAAAAAAAAATCCTGATTTAACGTAATGAAACTGTCACAGTCTCAGGATGCTGTTACCCCAAAGAGACTGCCAGATAGCAGTTAGTTTGCTATGCTTCCTTACCAGGTATGTTATGCTAATCGCTAAAGCTTTATAATTTACTATGCTTCTTTCTTAAAGCTTCTAAATTTATGTTTATCAAAGTTTTTAAGTTTGTTTTGGGTTGTCGCTAACAAAAAACTGTTATATGCTATGGGTTTCTTTGTTCCGTTTTGGTTTTCTTGCACTTACAGCTTCAGCTGAGCTTTCCTTTGTTCTAAATAAAGCCCTGTTGTTTCTGATTACTTTGTCCTCTGCTTCCTTTCCACAACAACACTTTATCAAAGGGTTAAGCTATTTGCGTGCAAGAAAACACATGAGAAGAGAAGACTGTTCGGTACAAATTCTGTTTCATATCATTTTAACAATAGCTAAGACAAAATTCCCTTATCTAAGAGTATCCACCCAAAGTGTGGTTATAGGCTAACATACCAAACATTCCTAGCTGTTCATGTCTACTTAAGACATTGGTTTTTAATATTATGTATATTATATTTCATTTATATTTATTCATTTATATTTAATTTATACATTTAAGACTATACAATGTTTTCATATATTTTTGGTTTCTACCTGAATACTATGGAGACAAAACAGTTTGTTACTTGTATTTTTGTTTGGTTGTATTTATTTTAATTTATTTTTTATTACTGATTGTTTTGTTTTAATTGTTTTTAATTTATTTTTGTTAGGCCACACTGTCACAAGAAGTCAGACTCAGAATACAGGTTAGCGGCAAGATAACATTTATTTAGAACTAAAAACAGTACTGGAAAAACTTAGTTGTTGCATGGAGAAGATCTCACCAAACAGGACCAAAGGAAGAAAGGGGAGAAGTTCTATATGCTCTGAAAGAGTTTTACCTTGGAGCTGACAAAATGGGAAGCAGGAGCAAAGGCGTAGGATAACTTGAATGGCATCCGCAAAAATTCTGGAAATATCTGTGACTGTGAATATGCTCTGGAATAAAGTGCTTTCCGTGCTGGAGACCAGACGAGGTATGAGTGTGAGTGGTGTCCTTAAATAAGGTTGAGTGAGTGACATCAGGTGCGTGCGGTTGAAATTCTGGTAACTGTGAGCAACCTGGTGTTTTTTATGATAGAACCCAACCCCCTACGGTCGTCTCCTAAGGGTCGAACAAACCTATGCTGTGGTGGGCGGCCCTGACCTCATGGGGCTGGTTTCTGAGGAGGGAAATCGTGAATCTCTGTATGGAGTTGAGACCTAGGATGTCTTTTCACACCCATGATCTTTTTTCAGGGCCATATTTCTGCCATAGTGTATGCTGTTCTATAATCATAGGTGGTTCGTTGGTCCGACCAGAATCTGTGAGGACAGAGAGAACAGGTAGGTAATAGGGCTTTAGAAGGGAGACATGGAAGGAAGGGTGAATACGATAGTGTGAGAAAAATTTAAGCTCGTAAGTTACTGGGTTGACTTGCCATGTTACTGAGCCAACATACCTGGGGGTCAGCTTCTTACTGGGGAGTTGCAATCAGATGTCCCTAGTGGAGAGCTATACCTGCTGTACCGCAAGGTACGTGTAAGTGGAATTCCTACAGGCACCGGTGTGATTTGCTGTTGTCAGATGGCTCAATGATGTTGTTGGTGTGCTGAGTCCTGGACCCTCTCACTCTCCTGAAACCAATGTTTGACAAATGGTATGTCTGATGGTTCCCTGGACCAGGGGAAACAAGGGAGGCTGATAGCTGAGTACGCACTGGAATGGAATTAGGTCTGTGGTGGGTTGCTGAAGAGAGTTCTGGTACACAGCCCAGGCAAGGAATCGGATCCAGGACTACAGGTGGCTGCGGCTTATCCCCTGGATTTTCTGCTCGGTTTTCTCATTACTTTGGGGTAAAACAGCTAGGGAGAGCAGAACGCTTTCCACACTCGTGAAATAAACTGTGGAAATTACGGAAAACATGGTTAAACAATACCTCTGCAGTCTCCATTGCCATTGGGATTCCTTGGAGGAGCACCAACCGACAGGCCTTCGAGAACCGGTCAATACTTACCAAGATGCAGATGTTTAGAGATGGGTAATGCAATCCACTCCTAGGTGTGACCAGGGTCTCCGGGGAAACGGACTGAAAGTATTTTGCCGATGGTGTCATGGGGCTTTGCCAATCACACATTCAGCCCCTAACATACCTTCTGATGTCTTTTGTCATTCTGGGCCACAGTAGTAAAAGGGTTTATCTGACATGACCTATCCCCAGAAAATTATACACAAAGTGCGTGAGTCGGGTTCTTTGGTTGCAAGAAAGAGGTACGGTCGGAAAGGGCATTCCGACGGAGCAGAGTCTGAGACACTGGCGGTGGTGATTTCTTCACATAGATTCCACTGGATGGGACTAACTATCAGGTCAGTGGAAATAATAGGTTCTGGGTCTTATGGTGGCTTGTCGAGCGAGTAGAGTCTAAAATTCAGAAATGCCCAGAAACAAAAAACTGAAGTGAAAGTGTGTGAAGAATAGAGCCCACCTGGCCTGACAGGATTTAGCCTCTTGACTTTCAAGACCAGAAATAGGTGATTGGCTTCCTCTAGCCAAGGTCTCCACTCCTCCAGGGTAAGTTTAATATCCAGGAGCTCTCTGTTGCCCAAGTCATAATTGTGCTCCGCCGGAGTCATCTTTCTGAAAAAGAACTTATGACAGCCCTTATGCCAGATAGGAAGGCATCAACTTCCACTAGTAATGGTGCAATAGTAATGGTGCTGACGTGAAAGACCTTTGATGGCTGATGTGGCTTTAAGATTCCAGTGGAAAGTCTTTGGGCGATGATTGAGCTATAATTTTGTATGAAACGACGATAGAAAATTAAAAACTCTAGGAAGTGCTGGAGTTCTTTGACTGTGATGGGTTGGGATGATGTTTTCCACCTTCCTCTCGTCCATCTTTATACCTTTGACACTGTTATGATACCACAAGAATTGGATTGGGGACTGATGGAGAGTGCACTTTTCTGGTGTCACAGTAGAAGCAAAGCCCCTGGGTTAGCTGGCGCCTGCGTTTGTACAGATTGAGTCGACTCTTATTGACTTGCATGGGTTCCAGAGATGGTTCTAGAAGGCTGGGATTATCTGGTTGGCGGCAGGAGCTCACAGTGGTTTGACCATGGACCTGGAACCATTAGTGGCTTGGATACGCTCAGGACGAGGTATGAGAGTGAGTGGTATGCTTAAATAAGGCTGGTGTTTCTGTGACAAAAAAAAAAAAAATTCTCTTAAGACAATTATTAAAGTACCTAATTATTTTTAAACCTGTACCTTAATCCAAAATATTACCTCTGCAACTATAATATTTTTTGAGATAATATCCTATTTTTATTAAAGACAAAACCAACATTTCAAAGTTCATTTTCCAAAACATTTCCAGGACATTTCAATTTTTTTTACAATGGGTATAACAGAGTAAGACATGGATCTCTCTGCAGAAGTTATATAAAAGTACACACTATGACTATGACTTAACAATAAAATCAGAAATACCCCGAATATGCGTACACACTGAGCTTTTAATGATAAACTCTTTTACATCAACTGTCAAGGCTGTTCTCATTAAGTTTTCTCCTTAATTTTTTCCCAACCCCCAAAAAATGAAATGAAAATAAATTAAATTAAACAAAAACCAGCTGTTCCAAACAAACTAAATATAAAACTTAAAAAAGTTCTAGAGCTGCTAGCTCCTCTGTTTTCTCTGCAACAGATATTGTTGATAAGCAGTTGACTTTGACAGCAAGGAGAATTCATGTTTGTCCTCTGTCCTAACTGCCACATTAACTAAAATTAGTAAGCAAGTAACAATACCAAATTATTTGACCTCTTTTCAAAATGAAATTGCTTAAAACTGTTTGAGTGTGTAACTCTCTGATAGGTAAATTTTTATAACTGATCTAAAAATTGCCTATAGTTTTGTTAAGGTTGAACTGGAATATTCTACAGGAAAAAGGTCTGACCCATAATCTTGAATCGGTGAATTATGAGCTACTTTGCTAAATGTTGAAAATAATGGCAATGTCAGTTTTAAATTTAAGACTAAAATGTAAATTTTGCTCCAAGACATAAGTATTTTTTAAAAATGTAAAGATTATGAGCTTTTAAAAAGGTATCGCATTTACAGCATTTGGCAGATGCCCTTATCCAGACTTTTAT
This sequence comes from Bagarius yarrelli, assembly GCA_005784505.1. Classification (NCBI taxonomy): domain Eukaryota; kingdom Metazoa; phylum Chordata; class Actinopteri; order Siluriformes; family Sisoridae; genus Bagarius; species Bagarius yarrelli. The sequence goes on from VCAZ01000295.1 coordinate 49,455, forward strand.
ACGTCATACGTTTTATATATTTATGTCATTTATACAACTGAGCAATTAGGGGTTTAGGGCCTTGTTGAGTAGTGATAGCTTGGTGGAGCTGGGAATCAAACCCACAATCTTCAGGTTGGTATTCCAACACCTTAACCTTAACACCTTAAGATTGTTGTAAAAACAAACTAGCCACGGTTATTACATATTGGATTATTATAATAATATAATTGTTTTCGAGGCGCACATTTGTAAGAGTCTGACAATTATCTAAACATTTTTCTTCTTCTTTCGGCTGTTCCCTTTTAGGGGTCGCCACAGCAAATCATCTGTCTCCACCAAACCTATTCTCTGCATCCTCTTTACTCACACCCACTAACTTCATGTCCTCGTTTATCACATGCAAATACCTCCTCTTTTGTCTTTCTCTTTGCCTTCTACCTGGTAGCTTCATTTCTAACATCCTCCTACCAATATTTTTACTATCCCTCCTCTGTACATGTCCAAACCACCGGGCCCCTGATAAACTCGTTCCTCATCTTGTCCAACCTCGTGACTTCCAAAGAAAACCTCAATATCTTCAGCTCTGCTACTTCCAGCTCTGCCACCTGTCTCTTCCTCCACACCACTGTCTCTAAACTATACATCGTTGCTGGTCTCACCACCGTCTTGTACACCTTACCTTTGATTCCAGCTGATATTCTCCTGTCACGCTTCTCCACCCATTCGAACCTGTCTGTACTCGCTTTTTTTTACCTCTTTCACACATTCTCCATTGCTCTGGACTGTCGACCCCCCAAGTACTTAAACTCCTGTACCTTCTTTACCTCTTCACCCTGTAATCTTACTGTTCCACTTCCCTCCCTTTCATTCAAACACACATTGTCTTGCTACGACTGACTTTCATTCCTCTTCTCTCCAGAGCAAACCCCCACCTCCCCAGGTTTTCCTCCACCTGCTCCTTGCTCCCACTACAGATCACAATGTCATCTGCAAACATCATTGTCCAAGGAGATTCCTGTCTGACCTCGTCTGTCAAATGATCCATCACCACAGCAAACAAAAAGGGGCTCAGAGCTGATCCCTGATGCAGTCCCACATCTCCACTTTGAACTCCTCTGTCTGACCTACTGCACACCACACCACTGTCCCGCTCCTCTCATACAAATCCTGCCATTCCTGACTTCCTCATACAGTATCACAGCTCTTCACTTGGTACCCTGTCATATGCTTTCTCCAGGTTTACAAAAACTCAATGCAGCTCCCTAGGACCATCTCTGTACTTCATCAGCATTCTCAGAGCAAAGATTGCATCTGTGGTGCTCTTTTTAGGCATAAAGCCATACTGCTGCTCACAAATACCTACTTCCCTCCTTAATTTAGCTTCCACTACTCTTTCCCATACCTTCATTGTGTGACTCAACTTTATGCCTCTGTAGTTGTTGCAACTTTGCACATCACCCTCGTTCTTAAAGAGCCATTACACTCTTCCTCCGGCATCTTCTCACTAAAACCCCGTTAAATAATCTAGTAAGAGATTTCACTGCTGCCTCTCCTAGACATTTCCACACCTCCACTGGTATCTCATCAGGTCCAACCGCATTTCCTCTTTTCATCCTCTTCAAAGCCATCCTAACTTCGATTGCACTAATCTTTTGCACATCCTGCTCTGCATTGTTTACCTCTTTTACCCTTTTCTTCCTCTCATTCTCTTTCATCAACACTTCAAGATACTCCTTCCATCTTCTTTGTACACTCTCCTCACTTATGAGCACCTTTCCATCTCGATCCTAAATAACCTTAACCTGCTGCACATCCTTCCCATCTCAATCTCTCTGCCTTGCTAACCTGTACAAGTCCTTCTCTAGTGTCTAACCTAGTGTACAGCTCATCATATGCCTTTTGCTTGGTCTTAGCCCTTTCCCTCCTCACTCTGTGCCGCAATTTCTTGTATTCCTGTCTACTTTCCTCAGTCTTCTTCTTGGCTAACCTCTTCATCTTTATAATATCCTGAACTTCGTCATTCCACCAAGTCTCCTTATCTTTCCTCCTTCCAAATGACACACCTAGCACCCTTCTTCCTGTTTCCCTGATCACTTCTGTCTAAATTCTTCACAGTATTCTTTCTTTTTCAGCTTCCACCACTTGGTTTTCTTCTCTACCTTTGACCTCTTCTTCTTCCAGACCAACATCTTTATTCTACACACCACCGTTCTATGTGGTTGTCCGGCTACACCCTCTCCCACCAAAACTTTACAGTCACTGTTCTCTTTCAGATTGCCTTGTCTACATAAGATGTAATCTACTTGTGTGCTCTTCCTCAGCTTTTAGAAGTCACTTAATGCTTCTCTCGCTTCTGGAAAAAGGTATTTACCACAGCCATCTTTATCCTTTTAGCAAACTCTACTATCATCTGCCCTTCACTGTTCCTTTCCCTGACTCCATACCTGCTCAACACTTCCTCATCACCATGTCCATTAAAGTATGTGCCTATCACTGCTCTCTCTCCTCTGGGAATACTCACCATTACCTCATCTAACTCACACCAGAACCTCTCCTTCTCTTCTAACTCACAACCTAACACTCTTTTCACCTCCAGAACATTCTTCACAAACTCCTCTTTTACAATCACTCCTACCCCATTTCTCTTCCTATCCACACCATGATAAAACAACTTGAATCCCGATCCAATACTACAAGCCTTGCTACCCTTCCACCTGGTCTCCTGTACACACAATATATCCACCTTCCTTCTCTCCATCATATCCACCAGCTCTTTACCTTTCCCTGTCATTGTCCCGAAATTCAGCATCCCCATTTTCAGTCCTACACTCTTGCCTTTCCTCCTCTCTTTCTGTCTATTCACACATCCTCCTCCTTGCCTTCTTTGACCAACAATAGCCCAATTTCCTCCTGGTGGTCGTTGTTAACCCGGGCCTTGACCGTTCTGGTATGGAATTTTGACGGATGATTTGCATATTTAGATTTGGCAAATTTTACGTCGGATGCCCTTCCTGACACAACCCTCTCTATTTATCCAGGCTTGGGACTGGCACCGAAGTCACTGGCTTGTGACCCCTGTGGCTAAATTAGCTAAACATATACTTGCTTAATTAGTGACACTTAGCCTGCATTTTAAAATCTTTAATGGCAAAATGTTGATGGGATGCCTGACTTAATCTTCTTAGAATGTCATCATATATGTCATAACCTATATTTAGACAGTGCATAAATAGCACACCAGTAGGAAAAACACTGGCAGTATTGCTATTTCCAAACCATGAGGAATTACAGTTGCAGCATTTGGCAGACACCCTTATACAGAGTGACTTACATTATTTCCTGTTATACATCTGAGCAATTGTGGGTTAAGGGCCTTGCTCAGGCCCCAGATGTCCTTCTTTCCCTATTTCTTATTACACCTAAAGAACCATGAGGTGAGGATGGACTAATGGATGGGGAAGGCCTATGAGGAAGTCTTCACCGCAGGGGTTAACCGCTGAAATCTGTTGCATTCGGTTCTTCACTAGTCTCCTCACTGGTACGTGTGTCCTATCCTACCCCTATAGGTCGGGGGAACAACTTTACAGTGTGACAAGTCCAGCCTTTTTTTTTTCTGACAACTCTGTTTTTGACAGGTTACGCATCTCTTGACTGTTTCGATGGCTACCGGTGGCTGAACCACTGTGACCCAAATATGGCAGCAGTCATTGGGGAATGACAGACTATTTCCCTTTGGTCCAGCAACCTGATATCCACTGTGGCTCCTTTGTTTAACCATGTCCATGCTTCATATAGAGGAACATCTTTGTACAGATCAATGATTGATTCAGGAGGCAGAATTGTCCTTTGTGATGTAATACCTAAACACACTTGTATAGAAAACAAGCCTGTTTAGCAGAAGCATTACCTTTAGCTTCTGTAGTATTAGTTGTGAGATGTGCTTTCACTTTGATCACCACTTCTTTGAAAGTTTTCATGGCAAATAGATCTTTCACTAATCCAGCATGATTAATTGGGGATCCAGCAGAAGTTAAAAACAAATGACACCAAAATCATGAATTCACCCAAATGGAATCAGTGTAGGTATTTGGGACTGATCTTAAAGCTAGCATGCATCCTCTTTAAAAATCTACTAGTTCTGCAGCTTAAGCTAAAAATGATCTGGAAGATGACTTAATGCCTCCACTTCAGTGGTGGAACTTACTGCTCGTCTGTTATCTTTAGCTGAAACAATCAACCAACAACTCTAATTCTGCAGTATCTATGGGAGTTTCCATTACTTCACTCATAGGTGCGTAGGTAAGCAAGCATAACACAATTGTGAGTCATTTTTAATTCATCCTCTAACACAGCATCAGTCATTGCAGACATCGTACATGAGGGTGGGCTAGTGTAGTGACCTTTCTTAACGACATGTTGTAGAGACACATTTTGCTGACCAATGCTCTTCTAAATTTAGAAAAATGAGTGCCTGCTGAGGGTAAGCTCTGGGATAGTATCCTTATATCCTAAGGTCCTAGCGCTCTGGCAATGGTTTGTACTTGTACAACAGAAGGGTAGGGAGAAACACTTAATTCCCTGAATTTCTTAAGATCTTCTCCTAATGCCACATACTTTCTGTTTCTCTACTGTTTCAAAGAAAGCTTGTAAGTCAGGATAAATGTTATCAGTTTGGCTTACTTCTTTCACATCAGTTTTTGCTGAAGCTTTGTTGCAGTTCAATTTCTTAGTCATAGAGGATACTATAGCTGAGCTTTTTGATCTGTTCCTATAGCTCTGAATTACATTGGGACTGTTGTGTAGCTAGCGCTAAACCTGTGGCAGCAGATAATGCCTTTAAATTTTTTTTTGCAAATACATGCTCCTAGTAGCTTTATTAACTCCTCTACAGACCAGGTCTTATCTGGATGGATCTCATATTTCTGAATTAGTTCTTGTCTAACTTTCCCAGTTAATTTGATAAGGTTTATGTGAATTATGAATTATGAGCTATCTGACCACAAAGGAGTTGCAAGGTCACTTTTTTCAGTTGTGGGAATCAGTCTAGAGAAGAATTCTTTCTTAAAATTTTGCTGTTTTTTGAACCAAAAAAACAACATCTTCCCTAATAAAAAGAGGCTAACCTTTCCTGTACATATAGGATGTACAAAGGATAAAATAAAATGAAAATCTTCCCTAATAAAGAGTTGTTAAAATTGTTAAAACACACAACTGTGAGGATAACCAACATTAGCACGTATTGCTAACCCTGCCAAAACAGAGGATAACCGAAATTAGTATGTGATGCTAATCCTCCCTGCCTAAACAGAGGATAACCAATTATTTCCTGCTGAAACAGAGGATAACCAATATTAGCACGTGATGCTTATTTTCCCTGCCTAAACATACGATAACCAATCTTCCCTGCAGGGATAACCAATATTAGCACGTAATGCTACAGAGGATAACCATCTCTAAAAAGACATTTTTAGAGGATAGGTTAGTTAACCAAACCCTATAAGTAAAGACGGTGTGCATAATTTGATCACTTGAATATAAATAAATCACTTGACTTCTTGGTTTCACTAAAACTTGTCTCTCGGTGTATTAATTACAATATTAAATCACCTCTATTTGTCTGCTCATACCTTTTTTTCCTTCTCTTTCTCTCACTGTACAGTATTTCTCTGTTCTTTATGTGAGAAAGACAACATAAACTTATAAAACAATACAACACATATTTTGCACAAATTTTACATTATGTTCTGTAGATTCAGGTGTGTATGCTTGTGTTTTTTTGTGGTTTTATAAACCAACATATTAGTATTACCTACCCCGTAAAATGGCAAGCACATATGTAGCCCCTTTTTTCTTAGTTAGGGTACTGTATGTACTGTATATAACCTTAACAGCAATTAACAGCAAATCAAATATCTTTGAGATTATATAGATGCTTACGTGACGTGTGTGCGTATTTTTGTGTGTGTGTGTGTATGTGTGTATCTGAGAGAAAGAGAGAGAAAAAAGAAATTGGAAAGGGAAAAAGAGAAAGTGTGTGTATGCTTATTGACCTGCTTTTATGGCAAAAGCCACAAATGTAGCCATTGTCATGCTCACTGTAGAAGCAGCAGGCTTTGCAAACGTTGTAGTGACAGTAAAGGCAGACATGACGTGGCTTGATTATGAAGCTAAATGGCCCACAGCAGCGAATGCAGCACTGCTTGTTGAAGCCATGCTGCTTAGCCAGCAGCAGACAGTGTGCACCCTCTTCCTGTAGTTCATGCGTCAAATCACTATGCAGAGAAATAGAAAAGAGAAATAGTATGTAAGAGAATAATTAAAAAAAAAAAAAAAAAAAAAAAAAAAAAAAAGATATATAGATAGATAGATAGACAGAAAAAATGACATTATTAAATTGTAGACTTCTCTGTAAAAATACACAAACTTTTTGATTTACATGGCCATAAGAAATAATTGTTGACAGGATCAAAGTGCACACACCATTACCAAGTGCACCAATGAACACAAATCACTCAGCCCTGTAAAAATGTGGGTCATCATACCAGAAAGGTTAGCTAAATTTGATAGAAGTGTCCCTATTTTTCTTCTTATCTGCCCTAATTCACCATGTCAAATCTTGATTCAGGTCCCTTTTACTCGATTTTTACCTCCACTTTCAATGCCAACCACCTGCTGGCTTCTCAGGATCAGCTAGCCTCTGGGTTTCTATTTCATTTCTCCTTTTCAGTGCTACTCTTAATACATTTACTGGCCACTTTATTAGGTACATCATGCTAGTACCAGGTTGGACCCAATTTTGCCTTCAGAACTGCCTTAATTATTCGTCTCATAGATTCAGCAAGGTGTTGGAAACATTTCTCAGAGATTTTGCCCATATTGAAATGACACGCAGTTGCTCAAGATTTGTTGGCTGCACATGGAAGTTGGCTGTATGGCTTCTGTTTCACCACATCCCTATGCTTTTGGGTTGATATCTGGTGACTGTGAAGGCCATTGGAGTAAAGTGAACTCATTGTCATGTTCAAGAAGGTGAGCTTTGTGACCTGTGCATTTTCCTGCTAGAAGTAGCCATCAGAAGATGGATACACTGTAGTCATAAAGGGATGGACATGGTCAGCAACACTCAGGTAGGCTGTGGCATTTAAATGATGCTCAATTGGTACTTAGGGACCTAAAGTGTGCCAAGAAATTTTCCCTTACACCATTTCATCACCACCATCAGCCTGAACCGTTGAGACAAGGCAGGACTGATCCATGCTTTCATGTTATTTACGCCAAATTCTGACCCTACCATCTAAATTTCTCAGCAAAAATCGAGACTTATCAGACCAGACAAAGTTTTTCCAATCTTCTATTTTCTAAGTTTGGTGTGCCTGTGCAAATTTTAGCGGACGAAAGCGGCACCCAAAGTAGTCTTCTTCGGCTGTATCCCATCTTCTTCAGGGTGTGACATTGTGCATTCAGAGAAGGTATTCTGCATACCTTGGTTGTAGCGAGTGGTTATTTAAGTTACTGTTGTCTTTCTATTATCTCTAACCAGTCTGGCAATTCTTCTCTGACGTCTGACATCAACAAGCCATTTTCATCCACACAGCTGCCACTTTTTTGGACCATTCTCTGTAAACCTTAGTGAAAGTTGTATATGAAAATCCCAGTAGATAAGCTTTTGTTTTTGAAATACACAAACCAGCCCATCTGGTACCATCAACAATTCCACAGGTAAAGTTACTTAGATGGCCATTTCTCACCCATTCTGATTAACAATTTGAGTTACTAAGCAATTGACAGATATACCAAATAAAGTGGCTGGTGAGTGTATGTTTTAATACATTAAATAAGTTAATAGTTATTTCTCCATTCTATATTTACTCTCTGTTCTATTATACAGTATATTTATTCCTCCCTATTTTTATATCATTTTTTTTAAATATTTCACAACATTTTACCCCCATCTGTAACCCTAGAGTACCAAATAATTAATAATTATTCAATAATAATGTCATTAATTAATTAAGATCAAAAACATGAAGTGATTTCAAATACCCCAAATTTAGTATATGATGTAAAGTTCTAAAGACCCACCAAATCAACCTCATTCAAAGATAAATTCCCCCTCTAACTTGAAGCAGTAGATATTGTAAAAGTGACAACAAAATTATAGAAAATTTTTAGAAAAATAATGGAAAGTAAAATGCAAAAGCAAATAACCACATTTTAAAATCAACATTATTCCCCTACAGATAATTCAGTAAATGACTGCAGCAATTTGATCTTTCTCAGAAATGGTAAACTAGGAGTGGTAAAAAAAAAAACCCTCTCAAAGCCAATTCAGAAGGGAAAGTTTTCACTTTGCCCACTGCATGACACTTAAAATTCTCACCAAGGTCACCTTAGTGATAACACAGTATAATTTTCACAGTGGAAGAAAGATAAAACAAAACAATAAATAAGTCAGTTGTAAAAAAGTAAGGAAAAAATAAAGTAGTTAATAATAAAAACAACAATGCTCCATTTAAACTACATCTTGTGTGGAGCACAAGTTACCACAGTGGTGTCACGACATGAAGGATGCCAATGTGCAGATTTCTCTGTGGTATTAGTGACACTGTGTAACCTAAGTATGGTTATGTGAAAGATTGTTGAGCATTGGTAAGGATCACACACTTGTGCAAATCTGTGCTTTATTTCAGGCAGCAAAAAGGTAAAAGAGTGGACTTAGAGAGAAAGGGCATAGAAAGATCTGTGTGCATTATTGCATGTATTTAATTCGCTAAAATTAAAAGTGCAAAATCGTACCATCCTGAGTTCACAAGCAGGCCACAAGCAAGCCTGCAAGTTTTTTAGCTGATTACAATGTATTGCAGTTTTGAGACTGTTGGTAATAATAACTGACATTATTTCTGTTTTTGCAAGTGTGTTTATTTATGCATGATCTTAAATAATTTACTAACATATGTTTTTGTAGACACTGACATTAACTGAGTTTATTGAAAAACAGTAAGATACCTGTCTTTTGTTTTGGACTGATCTAAAGTGGTGACAGTTGACATTTTGTCAAATTATTTGTTTCATGAACAATTTACAGATTAAACAGAAGATCAAAACATACACACACACACCTACCTTAGACGAGTCTCCTCTTTTTTGCGCAGTTTCATGTCTCTTCGAACAACTTTGAGCACGTGTTGTGCCTCATCTTTTGTCAGTGGCGAAAGGTCAATTTTCCATCCCATTGCTGCAGCCAGGTCAAAGGTCACCGCTATCAGTGAGCAGATAAAGAAAAGCCTTCCTAAAAAAAATTTGCAAACGTACATAGGACACTGTTACATTGTTACTGTGTAGCTCTTGAACATGGTTAGATGTCCCTCAAAATTGAAAACATTACACCCACATTTGCTTGTTAACCATTGTGGGAAGAATTTACTACTTCACCACATATTAATTATGGCTCTCTACTATGATTTATTATTGGATATTAGGAGTAGCACTAAAATTATGAAAAGGAGACTGATCGTTTAAAACCAAAAAGTGTGCTATCAAAGTACTATCAAAGATAAAATAGTAGATAAACTAGTAATCAAAACAATAGGACTTATATTTGAACAATGTTAATGCATGAATACTAACTATATCTTGACACAAGAACAAGTACACCAAATAAATGACAGACACATTGTGCTTTGAAACAGGTTTATTAGAACTCGATCTATCTTTAAGCATGAGCGGCCTGGGCTGAGCAGCAGGGTCAAAAGGAGATGTTGGGGTGTAATCAGGAAAATCCGCACAGCGGGAAGGTGCTGGATCAAAGTCTGAATCAGGTTCAGAAGATAAAGGGGTAACATTGAACGTTAATACATGCATATTAACTCCAACATGTGCACCAATCTTTAAAGAGACATTTGGAACAATATAATCCTAAAATAAGAGAAAAGTAAAAGACTCACGCATATTGTAGAATGGAGGAAATAAAAACAGTGTAGTGTTGAGTTCAGCAGAAAATAACAACTGTAGTGATGAAAAACAAGGTTAAGGGATTTGCTAAAGTTGTTTTTTTAGGGCTGACTCAGTTTGTTTGGACATACTGGAAAATTTGAACTTCCAACTTGGAAAACCCCTGCATATATTATTAACCTGGTTCTAATGTGAAATGGCAGTAGGTGGGAGAAGAGAATAAAACTAGGTATTCAAGATTTTAATGGAAACTGACTAAAGTGGGATGGATCAGAAAAATGTAGAACTTTGGAAATAATGGGAATTGGGATGAACAATGGAAATTGGCCTATGAATATTTAAACTGGGAAAATTGAAGCAGGGTGTGTGCCTTCATTCGTGTACACGACTGACATCTCTGATGCTTCTTGACGATTTTTACTGAAGATTCAACTTGCTGCAATAAAAGATCTTTCTCAACCTGCCTGAAGTCTCCCTTTCTTGATTTTATTTCTTTATGAAGTTTGAAAATTGATTACTGATTAATTGCCTTGGAGGAGATAAATTTTTCCTTTAAGTGTTGCCTCAGAGAGGGGCCCTGAGTTTTGACATTATTTTGATGTCAAAACATGGTATTTCGCAAATGCTGGCAAGGAGCTGACACCTGAATTCAGGACGTTCACCTTTTCTCGTCACAAAGTCCGGCCGGCAACAATTATAGGTAAGCAGAAGTTAATTTTTGTCTGTATTAGTAAATTTGTGACAATACATAGGGTTGGGGTGGCCCCAGGTAGAGGCAAATACCTACTAGACAATATAGAAAAAGGTAGGCCACCTTGTTTTTGTGCAGTAGCAGCAGCAGCAATTGCGAATCAAAAGGTGTCCACAATAACGATGGGACACCCTGTAACCTTATACACGTCGCATGCGCTTCAAGTGTTATTGACCAGTCAAGTGTTTGTAATAACCAGTGCATGAAAAACAGGTTATGAGCTCATATTGACAGCACCTGAACTAACAGATGAAATATGTAACACTATTAATCCTGCTAAGCATATGGTGTTACCGGACAATGGCACTCCATATTAGGTGTGTGGAGGAATCTAAAAGATTTCCCAAAGCTAGAGCCGACTTGCAGGATGAACCCTTATAGGTTTCAGACCAGTATTTTTTGTAAATGGTAAATGAGAAGTTGTGCCTAAACTATGGAAGGAATGGTGGTCACCATATCTTGTAGCTGTGGTGAATAGGTTTTTGAGAGGATGTAAGCTTTGTGCAACTATAAACGTGAGAAAGCACTTTACGGTGCCAATAGGGTATATCCCTGATCCACAAGGACCATTTAGTCATTTAGTTATGGATTTTGTGAAAATGCAAGACAGAAAAGAAGGAAAGAGGTACATCTTGGTGGATAGATTCAGTAGATGGGTAAAAGCAGTAGCAACAACCAAAAATGATGCTTAAACTGTAGCCAAGTTTTTGTGTAGTTATTCCACGATTTGGGATCCCTGACCAAATAAGTTCAGATAATGGGCCACACTTTGTGAACCCAGTAATAAGAAGATATAACAGCATTATGCATACGGCACAGGTTGGAATGCGTGCATCACCCCAATCACAAGGAATAGTGGAAAGGGGCAAATGAGACACTAAAAGAAAAGATAGCAAAAAAATTTGTTAAAGTACACAACTAACATGGGTACAGACATTGCCCCTAGCACTCATGAAGATGCGCACACAGACACACTTGACACCACATCAGACGGTGTCCAGGATGTCCAATGCCAATGGCACCTATTAGGCAAATGACTGACGGGCCGCCCTTAGAACAATTGGAAAAAGACTTATCAAGCTATGTAAACACGTAACCAGAATACAGAACACTGTATTTACAGCTCAGGGAAGCCACTCATGGAGCTGACATAGAAAACCCAACCCAACAGGTGGAACCTGGAGACTATGTGTATATCCGACTCTTGGATCTCTTTGGAGAGCCAAGATGGAGGCGCGGCAGTAGCATATACACATGGCGCTCTTTATGTTTTAAGCCTGACCAAAAACTGGCACATGGACACCGAAAGCATTGGTGTTCCTGCATAAGATCTATGAGACAAACTTCGCAACCTCAGCTAGCTACCAGGACCAGGCCCCCAGCCCTCGGTGTCACCTGATGCTGGCGATCAGGAGAAGGGGTGTTGAAAGTGTGCACCACGAGGAAGCAGAAACGCGGAAAGCGGGCGGGTGTCCATGCTAGGCTAAAAACAAACCCTAGCTGGCCGGCACTCCTGTCCATACTACTTGCTAAAGTTTGTTCCCTGGACAATAAACTGGACTATATCCGACTACAGCAGACTACACGGCGTGAATTCAGAAACTTTTGTGTCTTACGGAAACATGGCTCAGAGACAGAGATCCGGCTGCCGCCATTCAGCTAGACAGGCTAACATCGTTTTGTGCCGACAGAAATGCAGCTCTGTGCGATAAGACTCACGGTGGTGGCGTGTGTGTTTACATCAACACTAAATGTGCGAGAACTCTGTGATCGTTTCTACTTTTTGTTCATCGCTAGTGGAGTTTGTGACTGATGCAGGCCATTTTATTTACCACGGAAATTCACCGCTGTTTTTATTGTTAGAGTGTACATTCCACCCAGTGCTAATGCTAAGGAGACGCTTTATGTACTGTACGCAGCTATTAGCGATCTGCAGAATGCACACCCCGATGGGTGTGCAACCACACAAATCTTAAATCAGTGCTTCCTAAATTTTACCAACATGTGGACTTTGCAACAAGAGGGGAAAACACATTGGATCTTGTTTACACAAACATCCCTGGCACGTACCGCGCAGAGCCCCACCCCATCTCGGATACTCAGACCACATCTCCGGTTTTAAAGAAGGTAAGAACGTGGTTAACAGGAGCTACTTCTGCTCTACAGGACTGTTTTGAGTGCACTGACTGGCAGATGTTTAGGGAGGCTGCAACCAACGGTGATTCTGTTAACCTAGAGGAGTACACAACATCAGTGATCAGCTATATCGGCAAGTGCATTGAGTGTCTCCAAAACCATCGCAACCAGCTTCAACCAGAAACCGTGGATGACCACAGAGGTGAGTGCGCTGCTAAGGGCAACACTGTCTAGAGCTATCAGAGAGGCAAAGCGCGCCTACAGCAAGAAAATTCATGGCCATTTTCAAGACAGCGGAGACATTCGGCGGCATGTGGAAAGGGAATCCAGACGATCACTAACTACAAGACTCCACCTGCTTGTAACAGTGACGCTTCCCTCCCAGATACGCTATACAATTTGTACACCCGGTTTACATTTACAGCATTTGGCAGACGCGCCCTTATCCAGAGCAACTTACATTTATCTTATATACAACTGGCAATTGGGGGTTAAGGGCCTTGCTTAGGGGCCTAACATTGGTGGCTTGGTGGAGCTAGGAATCGAACCCACAATCTTCGGGTTGCTGTCCAACACCTTAACCATGAGCCACCACTTACCCCCGGTTTGAGGTGCAGAACAACGTGGCAGCGAGAAGTCGAGAAAGATCACCCCTTCCCCAATGACCAGGTTTTCCGTTTAACCACGGCTGATGTGCGAAGAACTTTAAGCAAAGGTTACCTACGGAAGTCTGCTGGACCGGACCGGACAACATCCCCGGCAAAGTGCTCAGGCACTGTGCACACACAAACTAGCAGATGTTTTCACTGACATCTTCAACACTTCCCTGTGCACCACTGTTGTTCCCACGTGCCTCCAAACTGCTACCATTATCCCTGTGCCAAAAAAGTCAGCAGTCTCCTGTCTCAATGACTACTACCGCCCCGTCGCACTCACACCCATTGTGATGAAATGCTTCGAAAGGCTCGTCATGAGGCACATTAAGGCTGCCCCCCACACTGGACCCATTACAGTTTGCGTACCCTCCAAACTGTTTCAGGGATGACACTATTGCCACAACCCTTCATCTGACCCTCACACACCTGGACACATACATACGAATGCTGTTCATAGACTTTAGTTCAGCATTTAACACAATCATCTCTCAGCATCTGACCAAGAAGCTTCTGGATCCTGGACTTTTTGACTGGAAGACCTCAGTCAGTCCAAATTGGAAGCTCATCTGGTCACTCTACTGCCTGGTTTGGAAACTGCACCGTTTCGGATAGCAAGACCCTGAAAAGGACAGTGAGAAGATCATCGGGGTCTCTCTTCCCTGCATAAAGGACATCTACACGCTGCATCCGCAAAGCTAAGAGCATTGTGGAGGACCCCACACACTCACTCTTTTTACACTCCTGCCTGCTGAAAAAGGTACCGTAGCATTTGGGGCCTCACAACCCGAATGTGCAACAGGTACTCCCCTCAAGCCATCAGGCTGCTCAACACACTGATCTGAACTACCTCAACCTACAAATATGCACACACACTCAACCCTCAAGCCATCAGGCTGCTCAACAGAGAACTGAACTACACACACACACACACACACTCTCAACACAAATAGACTAAAACATACAAACAAAAACCCCCCACTTTGTTAAGCACAGTCACTTTATAATGCTATTTGCACAATATTGCTGCTAATTCGCACATTTCATGTCTTACTTCATTTTACATTCTGGTTGGCGCTATTGAATGTCTGTCCAGTGTTATGTTCTGTTCTCTATTGTCTTTTTTGCACTTTCTTTGTAATGTTTGTATTGTTTATTGCACGGTCTGTTCTGCACTGTCTTCACCAGGTTGCACACATGCACTTTATGTCTATTCTGTTCAGTGGCTCTTTGTTGTTTTGTGAAATTCTGTGTTTTGTGCAGCACCAGGGGGTCCTGGAAAAACATTATCTTATTTTACTATGTACTGCATCTGCTATATATGGCTGAAATGACAATACAGCACCTTGAACTTGAATTTAAACCTAAAAGAAAACAATGGAAGACTCCATGGAGAGAAGGACTGTTCAAAGTTGTGTTAGCAACTCCAACAGCCGTCAAGGTTGAATGAAAAGAGCACTGGTTTGACCTTAACCACTGTTGTCGAGCAGCAGGCATAGAGAGCTACTTTAAGGCCAGAGGAAGAAAGTACCTAAAGCAAAAGCCCTTACAGATAGCGACGACACAGACATTGAGGTGGATCCAGACCAACAGGGTCCTGCACACCAAACGAGGAGACAGGCTCACAAAGCCGAGGAGAGCAAGGAAGGTCTAACCGATCTAGACCTGGGGAAAGCAAAACACACCCCCACCAGAACAGGAGGACCCAGATAAAAGGGCCATCACACCTAAAGGACAAACAGCAGAAAACGCTGATGCTGGACAAGGAACAAGCGATACCAAAATTAGTCCCATTAAGCTAGGAACAAGTCGAGGAGGAAGACCCCCCAAATACAAGATATACTGAATTTAGCAGATACTGTGTGGAGTCCCTTCAAAACTATAAACAGAGCTGAGGCATCTGAATTATTCCCAGAGATATTCTCATTTCCGGAGAATGATGAATCTAATAAACCACATGGACCGTAACCCAGTAAATTATGTACTTTTTGGGATGGTCTTAATATGGCTACTAGCCAGTCAAATTACTGTGGATAGTAACAACAACAAAAACCAGGTGGAATTATCCAGGTAACCCAGAATGGACTGATGGTATTAGAAAGAGACAGAAGCAGCAAATAGGGCAAGGTGTAAAAGTAGAATCTGTTACCATTACAATAGATCAACGGAACAACAACAAAAGCCCTGTGAACAGCTTAGTAAAACGTACATCTACCACGAGAAGGACAGACCCGATAGTCAGTAAACCAACAATAAGAACAAGAGTTATGGATAAACAAAATGTTTGTGCATATGCTCATGTACGATGTGCGCTTCAATTGTTAATGGCTGCATTTGACAAGGGACAATTACCAGAGTGTAAAAACACTAATGTGAAGGACTAGATTGTCCATGACATATGTAGTGCTCAGGTATACATACGATTCACAAAATGTAGGGACATTACAAAAAGGGAACTACAGTGACTTAATTGGTGGATCAAACTGATAGTGACGTAAAGTCAGTTAAGTCTGAGGCACCCGACTAAACCTTGAAATTCATGTTGCTGAATTGGCAAACAGCAAAGTGGATAGCTTATTTGTTACAGGACTGCCCAAAGACAACTCTTGTCTAACTACAGATGAACAGGCCCAAGCTTGGCCCCCTTGACAACATGATGGCATCATGAGATGTTAATGCACAAAATTGAACTACGCTATTCACATTTGGGGCAAGACTGTAACTGTGTCACTGTGAGACCAGGTCAAGAGTTTCCCTTGTGCATACAAGCTAAAGGATACAAGTCTGCAGGAGCTTTTGAAAAGTCCTCCACCATTTTCTAGCACTGTGGAAAAGGATGAGTTCTTTAAACTCATAGACTATGTGCCCCTGTACTGCTGGAAGGCATACTGACCATATACCCCCTTCAAGATGAACTGTTCTAAGAAACAACCTATGATGTTTTGCAAGGTCCCGGGAAAGGTGCATGTACTATAATTGGATCTGACTTTTGCATGGTGATTCCTTTGAACACGGGCCTCACAGGCCCTGTGGATGCATTGTTGGCAGATATGGCTAAAACTAGAATAAACAAACTCCAGCTGGTCCAAAATGCAGCAGCTAGAGTTCTTACCAGAACCAAAAAACATAATCATATTAACCAGGTTCTGTCAACACTGCACTGGCTCTCTATTAAATATCAAATAGATTTTAAAATCTTGGTAACTACTTATAAAGCCCTAAATGGTTTAGCACCTCGGTACCTGAGTGAGCTCCTATCCTATTATAGTCTCCCATGTCTGCTGTGCTCTTAGGACTCTTTGGTTATACCTAGAATAACAAAATCAACTGCAGGTGGCA
This sequence comes from Bagarius yarrelli, assembly GCA_005784505.1. Classification (NCBI taxonomy): domain Eukaryota; kingdom Metazoa; phylum Chordata; class Actinopteri; order Siluriformes; family Sisoridae; genus Bagarius; species Bagarius yarrelli. The sequence continues at coordinate 66,267 of VCAZ01000295.1, forward strand.
GATCCTTCTCTTATCTAGCGCCTAAACTTTGGAATAACTTACCTTGCACTGTTTGGGAGGCAGACACACTCTGTCAGTTTAAAACATCTCTTTAACCTGATCTACACATAATACACACATTTTTATTATTCAAATCCGTTAAAGGATTATCAGGCTGCAATTTTCAGGTCAACCGGAACCGGGAAACAGCACCAATAACACAATGTATTTGTTGTAATGTAATGTAATGTAATGTAATGTAACGTAACACAATGTAATTGCATCTATGCTAACACGTCTGTTCTTTGTTATTCCGAGCTCACTGTCGCCACCATCACTTGGAGACAATAAGGCAGTTTCTCTTGTGGCCATCCGGACAAGACCACAGAAACTTTGCTGCAGCATGAGTAACCTATTAGTTTATCTGGTCAGAGGAGAACTGACCCCCGACTGAGCCTGGTTCTCCCAAGGTTTTTTTCTCCATTTTGTCACCGATGGAGTTGTGTTGTGGAGTTGTGGAGCTTGTGTTAGTCAGCCCAAGTTAATGTATACTAAGGAAGTGATGTATGTAAATAATAATAATAATAATAATAATAATATCCAATTCATCGTGCAAGGTACATGTACAGAGCCAATGAAATGCATTTTTCGCACATCTTAGTAAGTTTGGGGTCAGAGCGCAGGGTCAGCTATGATACAGCGCCCCTGGAGCAGGGGGGGTTAAGGGTCTTGCTCAAGGACCCAACAGTGGTTGACTTGCCTGAGCTTGAACCCAGGTGTTTCTGGTCTTCAGATTAACAACTCAGCACCTTAACCATTTGAGCCACCCTGCCCCAAATAAGCTATCAGAAAAGGCTGACAAAGTGCTGTATGAGAATAAATTAGAATCCGCTATTGACAATGTATTAAGAAAATATGTATGTGTTAAGATCTGTGCAGGCATAGCAAATCCCGATGGGGAGGAAGGTCCAAAGGGAAATGTATGTGCCTAATTACACCCCACTGCCAAGGTCAACCTACACGACAGTCATCCCAGCAGTGTCGCACTGGGTGCTCACATGACTTTTAAACTGCGCAGAACGTTCATGGCTTTGTATTATAACTCCGAAGTGTCTGGAGGACCCTGGGTGAGATATACACCTAGTCCCATCATATGCAGTGCCTGTAACTACAATCTTGCTGATATCGACAGTACTGATCCTGGGACAACACAAACACTATTCCTGACCCGTACATACCCGTGGAGCTTATTTTATGACATGCCTATTTGCAGACAGATGTGGGTATTTGGCTCAGTGCAGAGCATACTGTGGATTATCCCTTACAGAAAGGATTTCACACACACACACACACACCATTCGTAGAGCAATCGCAGTGGTCCATGCATATCCTACCCCTGCATTGAAAGCACATGTACATGATCTCATACTTACTCGTTATGTCAAAGTAAACTGAATTGAGGATTGTCTTTGAGGATATGAATTATGGTCTTCAGTGAACAAAAAATGTGTTAATGAATGGGCACACTCACTACCAACACATGAGGACATGATGCAGCTCTCCCAGATAGGCATTACAAGCTATAGACACGGCCACCTAGGGCTGGATGATTGCCCTTACCGAGTAGGAAATTTTTCTAAAAATAACAAGATGAACTGTTTCAAAGAATACTAGTGAATATATGCATGAATAATCTTGAAGCATGTTATCACACTAATTACAGCTATATATTGCATGAAAAATAGTAGAGAAAAGCAGGTCAGTTAAGATGTCATTAAACCTTAATGCATGCATATCAACTCCAACATGTACACCAAGCTTTAAAGAGACATTAAGGACAATATAATCTTAAAATAGGAGAAGAGTAAAAAGACTCATATATATTGTAGAATGAAGGCAGTAAAAACAGCGTTTCGTTGAGTTCAGCAGAAAATAACTGTGGTGATGGAAAAACAAAGTTAATCTAGCAAAATCTTGCTATTCTGGTAGAGGGGTTTGAGTACCCAAATGACCCCAGGAGCTACATTGTCCGGGGCCTAGTGCTCCTGGTAGGGTCTCCCAAGGCAAACAGGTCCTAGGTGATGGGTCAGACCCCCTTAAGGCAAACAGGTCCTAAAAATAAAAAGGTGATGGGGTCAGACCCCCTTATGAATAAAAATAAAAAAGGCAAGGATATCATTATGTCGCCCCCTGGAGATTGGCCATTGGCCCCTCCCTGGGGCCCCTCGGGCACAGCCCAAAGGAGCTACATAGGTCCGCCTTCCAGGAGCCCAGACCACCCGCAGAAAGGAACATCGGGGTCCAGCCTTCAAAGGAGCTGGCATAGCCACCACCGTCCAGTGGGCAGGGGCAGAAGGACATAAGGGGTCGGTGCAATGTGGGTTGGGCAGCAGCAGTCATGGGCAGTCAGGGCAGGGGCTCCGACAACCCAAACCCTGGTTAAAGAATCTGGCTCTTGGGACATGGAATGTCACCTCACTGGGGGGGGGAAGGAGCCTGAGCTGGTGAACCCAACTCTGAGAGGTTGCTGAGGCTCCCTCCAGGGAGGCTATAGGTACCGGCTAGGAGTATAGGCAGGCTCACCTCCACACACAGCTGGGGCTCTGGAACCCAACTCCTGGAGTTTTCCCAACTCTGGAGAGGTTGGATGCTCTTCTACTCTGGAGTTCCTCATAGTGAGAGGCGGTGGGCTGGGGTGGGCTTGCTTATAGCCCCCCAGCTTAGCCCCCGCCATGTGTTGGAGTTTTCCCCGGTAAACTAGAGGGTAGAGGGTTGTCTTCCTGCGCCTGGGCAATGAATGGGGTGACACCTGGATGACCTGGGGCAAACTGTGATTGGGAGAAACGCCCCCCCCGACCTGAACTTGAGCGGTGTTCTGTTGTTGTCCTGTTGTTCTGTTGTCCATAACAAACACCATGTTCAAGCATAAGGGGGCCCATTACAGGGTATACCAGATCAGTAGGTGGAGATCAGCGATACATCGTGGTTGGTCATCCAGAGCCAGTCAGGTTGGAGATCATGTGGTACCAGAGCACAGTAGGTTGGAGATCAGCGATTGACCTCGTGGAGCGGAGCCGTCAACTGACCACGGTCACCTTGGCGGTTGTGTTCGGATGATCCGCTTACGGTCATGGATGTTTTGAGATGGAGGAGCCGTCAACTGACCACCACCTGGTGGTGAGCTGGATCCGCTTACGTTAGAGGGGAGGTCTTTAACTCACACCTCCAGCCGGACAGACCCAAATGTATTGTGAGGGTCTGTTGGGAATATCTGGCAGAACCCTCTGTTAGGGGGGTCTTTAACTCACACCTCCAGGAGAGCTTCAATCAGATCCTGAGGGAGGCTGGGGACACTGAGTCCGAATGGACCAGGTTCCGAATGGCCATCCGGAGCTGTGGCCGTAAGGTATCTGGTGCCAGTCGCGGCGGCAATCCCCGAACCCAGTGGTGGACACCGGAAGTAAGGGAAGTCTCTGGTGCCAGTCGCGGCGAAAGGGATGCTGTCACTGACCGAAGATGGTGGGAAGCTGGGAAGAAGGAGTCCTATTGAGCCTGGCTGGCTTGTGGGACCCCTGAGAGGCAGCTGATGCTGGAGTAAAAACTGGCAGGCCAAGAAAGCAGCAGCCAGGGTGGTTGTGGAAGAAAAAACTCGGGTTTGGGAGGAGTTCGGTGAGGCCATGGAGAAGGACCATCGATTGGCCTCGGGGAAATTCTGGCACCCCGTTTGGCGCCTCAGAAGAGGCAGACAGTTATCGGCCAACAACGTTTACAGTGGAGGTGGGGAGTTGCTAACCTCGACTGGGGATATTGTCAGACGGTGTAAGGAATACTTCGAGGATCTCCTCAATCCCTCTGGCACACCTTCCGCAGAGGAAGCAGAGGCCGAGGACACAGAGGTAGATGCATCCGTCACCCAAGCTGAAGTCACTGAGGTAGTCAGCAGCTCCTCGGTGGCAAGGTGGATGAGATTCGCCCTGAGTACCTCAAGTCTCTGCACGTTGTGGGGCTGTCATGGTTGACACGTCTCTGCATCGTTGCGTGGCAGTCGGGAACAGTGCCTCTGGATTGGGCAACCGGGGTGGTGGTCCCTCGTTTCAAGAAGGGGGACGAGATCACACTCCTCAGCCTCCCCGGGAAAGTCTTTTTCAGGATACTGGAGAGGAGAGTCCAGCCGTTAGTTAAACTTCGGATTCAGGAGGAACAATGCGGTTTTCGTCCTAGTTGTGGAACACTGGACCAGCTCTATACCCTCCATAGAGTGCTTGAGGGTTCATGGGAGTTTGCCCAACCAGTCCACATGCGTTTTGTGGACTTGGAGAAGTCATTCGACCGTGTCCCTCGTGGCATTCTGTTGGAGGTGCTCTGGGAGTATGGGGTCCGTGGCCCCCTGTTAAGGGCAGTTCAGTCTCTGTATGACCAGAACAGGAGCTTGGTTCGCATTGCCGGCAGTACCCTTTGTCTCGGTTCAAATTTATGTCAGACAGAATTTCTGTTCCCGGTGCATGTTGGACTCCTTTGTCTCCGGTTCTGTTCATTACATTTATGGTTTGGACAGAATTTCTAGGCGCAGCCAGGGGCTGGAGGGAGTCCGGTTTGGGGGCCACAGGATTTGGGGGCCACAGGATTTAATCTCTGCTTTTTGCGGATGATGCTGTCCTGTTGGTCCTGTTGGCTCAGCTCCTTCAAGCCAGGACTTACAGCATGCATTGGTGCGGTTGCGTTTGCAGCCGTTTGCGAAACGGCTGGGATGAGGATCAGCACCTCCAAATCCATGGCCATGGGTTCTCGTTTGGAAAAAGGTTCTCGTTTGGAAAAAGGTGGCTTGTCCCTCCCCTCCAGGTTGGAGGGGAGTTCCTAACCCAAGTGGAGGAGTTTAAGTATCTTGGGGTCTTGAAAAGGCGAGATCTCAGATGCGAGCGGCCGAAATGAGTTTCCTCTGCAGGGTGGCGGGGCGCTCCCATAGAGATAGGTTGAGGCGCTCCGTCACCTGTGAGGAGCTTGGAGTAGAGCCGCTGCTCCTCCACATTGAAAGGGGCTAGTTGAGGTGGCTTGGGCATCTTTTTCGGATGCCTCCTGGACGTCTCCCTAGGGAGGTGTTCCAGGCATCTCCCACTGGGAAGAGGCCCCGGGGAAGACCCAGGATACACTGGAGGGACCATGTCTCTCGGCTGACCTGGGAACGCCTCGGAATCCCCCCGGAAGAGCTGGAGGAAGTAGCCAGGGAAAGGGAAGTCTGGGCATCATTGCTTAGACAGCTGCCCCCTGAAAAAGCGGGGGAGAATGAATGAATGAATGAATGTTTTATTAGGGCCGACTCAGGTCATTTGGACATATTGGGAAATTTCAGGGTTCTAATGGAAAATGGCGATAGGTGGGAGGAGTCTGGGAGGAGAGAAGGAAACTAGGTATTTAAGGTTTTAATGGGAACTGACTGAAGTGGGATAGATCAGAAAAATCTAGAACTTAGAAAAAAATGAGAATTGGGATAAAATTGGCTCATAAATATTAACAAGAAACAGGGTATTTAAACTGGGGAAATTAAAGCAGGGTGTGTGCCCTCATTCGTGTACACGACTGACTTCTCCAATGCTTTTTGGTTCTGATGCTGAAGATCTTGATTTTTGCTGCCTAATGTCTCTATTTTTTGATTGTCGTTCTTTATGAAGTTATGAATATTGATTACTGATTGTTTGCCTTGGAGATCAATTTTCCCTGTAAGTGTCACCTCAGGGAGGGGCTCTAAATTTCGACATTTCATGTCAGTTTTTATTTCACCTTTACTTCTATAATAGCCTTCACGTTTTACATATTCATATTGGAGAAGCTGCTACCTTATGCTTTGGAGCATGTCTCCTACTCCTACTACTCTCATTCACCCACAGTAGCATTACTGAGTTTGGGCAGTGATAGTTGAAGAGACCTTGGGCAAAGTCTTCATTTCAGCTTTAAACTGTTTAATCAAGTTAAACTTTAAGAAATTATGTTCTTCTGCTGCAGCCTTGGTGAATCCAGTCCTTTGATAAAAGGAGCCATGGCCAGGGAGAAAACCAAGCTAATCCCACAGTCTGATGCAGTGTGTCATCATCCAGTGTTTACAGTATTGATGCTGTGTATGTTCCTCTAGATAAAAAAACCCTACTTGGGGTACTGCCTAAACCAGAGATGTGAAAATTAAAAAAAAAAAAAAGACTCTTGCAGGCTCCACATTATCTCATCACTACTCAGCTTCCAGCAAACCCACTCCATCCTCTCTGTAAAACCTATACTCTGACTAATTCTCCTTGGACGAGGCATCCTGTTCTGCAATTTTACCACCTGCCCACTGCATCCAATCCATTCTACGATTCCTTAAACCCTCTCTCCTGATCTTCTGCCCTTCATCTTTACTTTACTCACTTTGTGAAGTTATTTTCTTACATGGGTTCTTACTATTGGTATGCTGATTACACCCAACTCGTCTTTTAATTTTATTTCTTAGAAACAACTGCTTCTGCCTAAATCTCATCAGGTCTTGCAGTCATTTCATTGTGGAAGACAATGATCTGAAACTCAACCCCACCGTAACAGAAATGGTTGTCATTCCAGTTGATTCATTCCTATAACAGGCAACTCGCTGATCTCCCCTTTGACCTTTAACTGCCCTTTTCCTCTGTCTTTAATTTGACAGGGTTCTGCTGTTTTATTATCCACATCAATTCCAGCCCACACAGGCCACTCAGTTGCTTGCAATTTCTAATCTAGATTACTAGAACTCCTGGCAGGTCTACCTCTGACCATAATTTGTCCAGTGCTGCTCTTTCTCCATTGGCTTCCAATAGCTGCATGCGTCCGATTCAAAACACCGATGTTTGTCTGAAAAGCCAAAAATCACTCTTTGCATTGCACTGCTCTTCTTCAGATCCACAAGACATAGTTTAGGTCTTCCGCAAGGCTTTAATCTGTTGTGGTCAAGAATGAACTTCTGATCAATTTTGGAACAGCCAAGTCACAGGCTGTCTTCAAAAGACCTTTTGCCATTCAGTCCAACTAATCTATCTAGGGCTGCAAGTTAACCCTGATGTTTAGGCCCAGCTATGAAACACCATGATAGGGAATTGACCACAACGAACCAGAATTTAAGCTTCGAAAATCTGGTACTGTCTGTCATCAATGGGAAAGGTGCAGTTGGCTAAATGGGTGTCACCTAAGGAGAACAGAGCTAGAACAAGGGCCTATTTTCTAAGCAGCCATCGTCCCTGTTTGGTTATCCTGTCAAAGGTAACAAGGTATGCCCTAATATGATTTTCAGGATGGATTTTATTTATAAAACAATGTGTCTAATGGAATGGATCAGGAAAGGGAGAGGGGTGCAGCAGTGTACAACACCACTGTTAGCTCTTGGGTTTTTTCCCCAGGTCATCTGCTGCTAAAAGAGGTGTTGCAATATTCTGTCAGTTTTGCAGGTACATTTTTTCCCCAAAAGTCCCATGTAACATTCCCCATAACAGTTATGCACTTAGCACTGATTTTAGTAAAAATGTTTATAGCACTGTTTTTGGAAATTTTTTGGAACATTTTTGAAACATTGATAGAAAACAGTCTTAGAACATCATTTTTAGAATGTCTTTAGGACATTATTTGTACTTGATAAATGTTCTTATAATGCTAATAAAAATGTTTTTAAAATATTGTTCCAGGAGATTACAGAATATTGTTTTTAAAAATTCTGAATTCTAGCCACCCATTTAGAAATGTAACTGTTTTTATTTGCAATAATGTTATCAAGTATAATTATATCAGAAACAGAATTGTACTTCATACTGTACTTGCTAATCATCAAATCAATCATCATTTCCTGAAGTGAAGGTAATTCACATAAGCACCATAAGCACATATAAGTCTTTATCTTGTGACTATTGCTTTATTAATGATTGTTCATAGTGTAACTGCAGTATCTAATGCTGCTGTGCTGTCTTATAGAACTCCTATTATAACTATTGAATTTTTTAATAAAAACAGACTTCTAAATTCATACAATGGAGACTGTTATTTTACACTGTTCAAAATGTTATATTTTCCTGTTTGAGCTACTTAGTTCATAACCTTTTTTTTTATTTTAAAAGAGTCCCGGCCAGGTATTGTTACCCATGTGAAGATGCTGCAGGTCGTTTTTAAGCCTTTTCTCACAGCAGGTGGACAAATTAAGCAACTCAGATTTTTTTATACTTCTTAAAATATTAGGATTTTACGATTTATATAAAAATCCCATATTAAAAGTTATAGCATTGACATTTAAAAGTGCACTGTATGCGTAACGATTTCAGCCTCCCACCCTCGCCTAAATACTAGCCACTTCTGCTAGTCTTTCTTGTCCCTAGCTTTATAAGATAGCAGAACTGTGACCACATGGCGAAGTATTGTTTGCTACTCTTAAACATACCAAGTGCTCATATTTAAGTTTATGGTTATGTCTTCATGGTTTACTGAACTCTGCTCTGGATTAAGTTTACTGCCTAGTGTTTTGGATTTGTTTGCCTGTTTTGTGTATGATTTTTGTGTACCGAACTCTGTCTGTTTTTGACCTTGTTTTTGGATTGCATTAAAGTTTTTAATAAAGCTTTTCCCTGCAATATGGAATCATCTCCGATGTCTGCTTTACAGTATGTTTACAATGTCTTTCCATCAACTCTGACCAGCTTCCCTGTCCTTGCTAAAGAAAAGCATCCTCACAGCATGGTGCTGACATAGTGTGTTCAGGTTGATGAGAAGTGTTACTTTTCCGCCACATATAGTGCTTTGCATTTAGGCCAAAAAGTTCCATTTTGGTCTCATGTGACCAGAGCATCTTCTTCCACATGTTTGCTTACATGGATTGTGGCAAACTGCAAATGGGACTTATGTCTTTCTTTCAACAATGGCTTTCTTCTTGCCACTCTTCCATAAAAGCCAAAATCATGAATTACACAATTTATAGCTGTCCTGTGGGCAGATTCTCCCACTGGAGCTGGATGTCTGCAGCTCCTTCGGAGTGACCATGAGCCTCTTGGCTGCTTCTCTGACCAGTGCTTTTCTTGCTCGGTCTGTCGGTTTAGCTGTACAGCAATGTCTTTGTAGGTTTGCAGTTGTGGCATACTTTTTCCATTTTTGGATGGATTGAGCAGTGCTTCTTAGGATGTTCAAAGCTTGGGATATTTTTTTGTAACCTAACCCTGCTTTAAACTTCTCCACAACTTTATCCCTGACCTGTCTGGTGAGTTCCTTGTTCTTTATTTACATTTGCAGCATTTGGCAGACAACCTTATCCTGAGTGACTTACAGAGCAGGGGTTAGGGGTCTTGCTTAGGGGCCCAGCAGTGGTGGCTTGATGATGCTCTTTTTTCACTAGTGTTCTCTAACAATCCCTTTACAGAACAGGTATATTTATACTAAGACTAAATTACACACAGGTGGACTTAACTAATTAGGTGACTTATGAAGGCAATTGTCTGCCTTGGATTTTATTTGGGGTATCATAGCTGAATACAAATGCACGACACACTTTTTAGATTTTTATTTTAAAAACAGTATATTATTTTTGTTTCACCTCACAATTATGTGCTACTTTGTGTTGGTCTATCACATAAAATACATTTATGTTTATGGTTGTAAGGTAAACAAATGTGGCACTCTATATGTATGTGATGTACACTGCTCAAAAAAATAAAGGGAACACTTAAACAACACAATGTTACTCCAAGTCAATCACACTTCTGTGAAATCAAACTGCCCACTTAGGAAGCAACACTGATTGACAATCAATTTCACATGCTGTTGTGCAAATGGAATGGACAACAGGTGGAAATTATAGGCAATTAGCAAGACACCCCAAATAAAGGAGTGGTTCTGCAGGTGGTGACCACAGACCACTTCTCAGTTCCTATGCTTTCTGGCTGATGTTTTGGTTACTTTTGAATGCTGGCATTGCTTTCACTCTAGTGGTAGCATGAGACGGAGTCTACAACCCACACAGGTGGCTCAGGTAGTGTAGCTCATCCAGGATGGCACATCAGTGCGAGCTGTGGCAAGAAGGTTTGCTGTGTCTGTCAGCGTAGTGTCCAGAGCATGGAGGCGCTACCAGGAGACAGGCCAGTACATCAGGAGACGTGGAGGAGGCCGTAGGAGGGCAACAACCCAGCTGCAGGACCGCTACCCTCGCCTTTGTGCAAGGAGGAAAAGGAGGAGCACTGCCAGAGCCCTGCAAAATGACCTCCAGCAGGCCACAAATGTGCATGTGTCTGCTCAAACGGTCAGAAACAGACTCCATGAGGGTGGTATGAGGGCCCGACGTCCACAGGTGGGAGTTGTGCTTACAGCCCAACACCATGCAGGACGTTTGGCATTTGCCAGAGAACACCAAGATTGGCAAATTCGCCACTGGCACCCTGTGCTCTTCACAGATGAAAGCAGGTTCACACTGAGCACATGTGACAGACATGACAGAGTCTGGAGACGCCGTGGAGAACGTTTTGCTCCCTGCAACATCCTCCAACATGACCGGTTTGGCAGTGGGTCAGTAATGGTGTGGGGTGGCATTTCTTTGGAGGACCGCACAGCCCTCCATGTGCTCGCCAGAGGTAGCCTGACTGCCATTAGGTACCGAGATGAGATCCTCAGACCCCTTGTGAGACCATATGCCGGTGCGGTTGCCCCTGGGTTCCTCCTAATGCAAGACAATGCTAGACCTCATGTGGCTTGAGTGTCTCAGCAGTTCCTGCAAGACTAAGGCATTGATGCTATGGACTGGCCCGCCCGTTCTCCAAACCTGAATCCAATTGAGCACATCTGGGACATCATGTCTCGCTCCATCCACCAACGCCACGTTGCACCACAGACTGTCCAGGAGTTGGCGGATGCTTTAGTCCAGGTCTGGGAGGAGATCCCTCAGGAGACCATCCGCCACCTCATCAGGAGCATGCCCAGGCATTGTAGGGAGGTCATACAGGCACGTGGAGGCCACACACACTACACACTACTCATTTTGACTTGTTTTAAGGACATTACATCAAAGTTGGATCAGCCTGTAGTGTGTCCACTTCAATTGTTAGTGTGACTCCAAATCCAGACCTCCATGGGTTAATAAATTTGATTTTCATTGATAATTTTTGTGTGATTTTGTTGTCAGCACATTCAACTATGTAAAGAACAAAGTATTTAATAAGAATGTTTCATTCATTCAGATCTAGGATGTGTTATTTTAGTGTTCTCTTTATTTTTTTTAACAGTGTATATAATATACTTTAATTCAAGCATGAAAAACTATTGCAAAGTACACAGAAATTTACACTCGTACACAGCATATCAAATGCATTGAAAACAAGTGGTGTGACGATGTTCTCCACGTGCGCTTGCGCCTGTGTATGTCTATAATATGGTTTATCGAAAATAAATAAGACAGACAGCGTTTGCTAATGTATGAGATCATGTGGAAAATCGCCCAATTCAAGTTCCTGGTCAGACAATCTGTGAATCTCTAATTTAAACTTTAAACTGTTTAAACTCTTTGTTCATATAAAGGATACTGTTTTACATGGATGTTGAGGCAAGAGTTAAATATGATGTCTTGTTTACATTAATAATTATTTATGTAAACAAGACAATAATTTGCTTTAAATAAATATATTTACATTTACCTTTTATAATAAATGTTGGATATAAAAATGACTTTGTTTATGCCTTTTTTTCAGTCTTTCATTCTGAAAAACATTACCATCTAGGCAGAATTAAAATACATATTTACAAACATTATAAATTTATTTTTAATTTTATAAGTAATTTGGAGAAGTGGTAGCTCAGTGGTTACAGTGTTGGGCTGCTAACCAAAAGACTGTAGGTTTGATTCCCATCACCACCAAGTTACCACTTTTAGGCCCCTGAGCAAGGCCCCCAATTGACCAGTTGTAAAAATGAAATAAGTCGCTTTGGATAAGGGTGTTCACCAAAAGGCGTAAATGTAAGTAGTAATTTAATTTTTAAAAAATGCAATAGCTGGATGCAACCTTAATTTCCTGGGAAAACATGTTAGTTTTGTTAGGGCCTACTAGTCTCAAGTTTACGTTTTAGCTATTTTAAATGCATGTGTCCACTGTGATAGATAATAAATGAAAGTAACAACCTTTCCCAAAGTAATAATTGTTTTTTTTTGTGTGTGTGTGTGTGTGTGTTTTGTTTTTTTTACTACAGGTCCGTTACCCAAGCCTTCTTGGATGCCAAACACCTGTCGCAATTTACAGGTTATTGCAGAGGGTTACATCACAATTTTTAAGCAGTTAAACACACCTTAATATAAAAGAGACGCTAGACAAACAGCTCCAAACTTTCTTGACAAAATCTCCCCCAGACAGCTTTTTTTTTAGTTTTCAGTGCTAGTAAATGATAATTTTATAAGCAGCATAATACAAGGCTAGCTGAGCATTGAACAATTTTTATGTACGACACAGGTATTCAGCAGTAGCAGTATTCATATCACCAATGATTATTTGAGGATAAGCCTTCCTATTGATATTTTTATTATATTATTGATATTGACATTAAGATGGAAAGAACGTTGCAGTAACGTTATGCTAACCTTAGGACATTAACCTTAAAACATACCAGCAACATAACGCAAACTAGACATTTTTACCTTTTTAGAACATCACATATTCGATTCCACAAAATAAGGCTGATTCACGTACGCATACTTACAGGTGATCTGTTATTCATAAAGGGAACAATGCTTATAGTTGTGTGTATATGGTTTTATTGATCTGAATATTATTATTATTATTATACTACTTTTGGTTATTGAGCGCACATACCCTTTGTAAGGATCTTACGCACAGTTTTAAAAATGTTATATGTGTTGCTGAATGAAAGCTAAAACATTACCTTTTTGTCAGTACAGTCGAGCAGTACCTTTTGTCAATAGAGTTATTATTTTACAATTTGTCTGAAATACTACTTTGTTTAAAAATAACAAATCACACTGAGCCGCACATCAGTACACACAGGCTAACGCATAGTTAGTATAGTAAGTAAATGACGCATCATAATAAAGTTTCTCTTTAGTATAAAATGTGTCATCATAGTTTTAAGAAACTAAGTCATTATTACGAAAAACTTTTTCATTATTATGACTCACAAAATATAAATTATATATAATATAATATTTCTTCCAAATACATGCCCCCTTTCGTGTCCTGATAGCGCCACGTTTTACAATTCTGTCTTCAGGACATTATAAAACGCTTAACGTGAAATACGGTTAACGTGGCTTGGTGCATTAAACAGTGTTTTTAAAACAGCAAACTTGGTCAGCAGATTAATAAACTATACTATGTACAGACAAGCAGATTCGCCCAGAATAAAATCCAACGCGTTTAATTACGCATTAAGCGTTTTGCTCCCATAGAAAACCGTACTACGGATAAGGCCTAACGTAGCAAACTGGCTAAACACATTAATAATAAAGCATAAAATTAGAATAAAAACACAACAAAGCACTATAAAAATGGAAAAAATAGCAAATAAATAAAAGCCACGTCAAGCTTTTTCCTTATACCGTTTTTTTCATGGGATAAAAATATTAATGCGTAATAACGCATTGGGTTCTTATTCTGGACTCATGCGTGTATATAAATAGTATGCTTTTTAATAACGTGTCTGGTGTTTTTAAAACACTGTTTTAATGCATTAAGCCATGTTAAGCATTTTCCATATAACGGTTTTCTATGGGTGCGAAACCGTCGATGCGTACTTAAATGCGTTGGGTTTTTATTCTTAGCGAATCTGCTTGTCTGTACTTATAGTATAGTTTATTAATAATGTGCTCACGAAAGTTTTGGTGTTTTTGCATTAAGCCACGTTAAGCGTTTTAGAATGTCCCACATTAGCGAGTATATGCACACTAAACTTTTGTATAAAAATTATTTAAGCACCATATCATTAGGTTTTGTTTGTTTGTCAGAAGCAATCTGGATTACTTACGTGGGATAAAAGATGCTGATTACGTTTGCAGATAAAAAAAAAAACAAAAAAAAAAAAAAAAACTCTTCTTCCAGACGCGCATTAATTTCGCTGAACCTCCGCTGCTTTCGCACTGCTGCTTTCCCACGCCACCGCGATCAGCGTCACGCGATTTGACTTAACAGCCTCGAATATCCGCAAGCGGATTTGAGGGACTTTTTGCCTGTAACGTGTGCTACGTGATTTATGGTAAACGGCTTTCTGCCCCAGAGTGACGATTATTACTAATAATTGATTGGCCTGATGCCAGCTCGTTTGGTAATCGATGTAGAGCTGCACTTTATTTATTATATCAGAGCAAAGATGCAGGCCATACATCATATGGCCAACAGTTAGCGTTCCTTCAAATCAACAAAGAAATTTTGTATTCATTTAACCACTGCTTTTATCGCAGCTTCAAATCGTCAGATTATTTTATGAACGTTATGGTAACTACACGTATCTATACCTAAATTATTTTCTATTATTTCCACTGGGGACAGGGTGTTTTTATGATTATGAGTACATGGGCTCAGCATCGGTGCATTCCTATTAAAATGATGACGGTTACTAGCAGTGGTTTTAGGGGGAACAAGCTAGCTACTAAAAAGTTGAATGTAGTCTGCGATCGCTAAGATACGAACAGAGATAGTGGTGTCTAAATCCAAAGAGAAAGTTGAGATACATTTTCATAATTTTGTTTGCAGAATAAAAACATTACTTGGCCTTTGCAAATGCTCATCTGGACAAAGACGACGACTTCTGGTCTTTTTATAGTAAGATGAAACAAAAATTGAATTGTTGATGTAGCCTTCATTTGGCGTAAAAAAGGAGAAGCCTTCAACCCTAAGAACACCATCCCCACTGTTAACCATGGTAATGTTTTGGGGGTGTTTTGGGGGTGTTTTTCAGCAGGTGGACCGGGGAACCTAATCACAGTAAATGGCACCATGAAAAAGGAGCAATACATCAAAATTCTCAACAACAACATCATCAGGCAGTCTGCAGAGAAACTTGGCCTTGGGCACCAGTGGATATTTCAGCACGACAATGACCCAAAACACACAGCAAAAGAGGTGAAGAAATGGTCATCAGACAAAAACATTAACGTTTTGCAGTGGCCCAGCAGGAGTCTTGACCTAAATCCAATTGAGAATCTGTGGAGGGAGCTAAAGATCAGGGTGATGGCAAGGAGACCCTCCAACCTAAAAAAGTTGGAGCTCATCACTAAAGATGAATGGGCAAAAATACCAATGAAGACGGGCAAAAATACCAATGAAGACATGCAAAAAGCTGGTCAGCAATTATAGGAAGTGTTTGATTGCCGTAATAGCTAATAAAGGCTTTTCTATTAATTATTGAGAAGAGTATGAATCATTTTGTACATGACCCTTTTTGTTCAAATGTAAATAAAAGCTGGGAAATATTTTTTTCCATAATGATGCCTCTTGTACATCGTCTTATTATCTTTTGGGATCTTTTTGTCATTTCCGGTCCAAAAAAAACTTGCTGGTTGAATAAAAGTAACTTTAAGTCAGGATTTGCCAGGGGTATGAATCATTTCGGGCTTGACTGTACATACAGAGAAATACATATACATTTTTAAACCACTACATCAATATATCACCTCTTCAGGATGGGGAAACAGATTCCGACAGCTGGAACTCTGAGCGTCAGATTCCGCTCCTACTGTTTCTTATACAGGGAGAGTCCTATATCTTTCAAACTGATGTTGAAGCTTTATCTACATACAAAAAAAATAAATATTTTTTTAAGCCACCACATCAACATTTCACTTCATCAGGATGAGGGAATGTATTCCGAAAGCTGTTTATCTGACCGTCAGATTCCATTCCCCCTATGTTTCTTATAGAGGAAGAGTCTTATTTCTTTACATTATAACTAATGTTGTTGAAGCTTTTTCTACATACAGAGAAATAAATATACATTTTTAAGCCACTACATCAATATCTCATTTCATTAGGATGGGGGGGAAACTTTTTCTACATACAGAAAAATAAATAACTTAAGCACTACAACAATATTTCACCTCATTAATATATTAATTCCGTCGGATTCCATTCCCCCTTTATGTTTCTTATATAGGGAGACTCTTTTCTCTTTTAAACTGATGTTGTTAAAGCTTTTTCTACATACAGAGAAAGAAATAATTTTTAAGCCACCACAACAGCGGATGGGGGAACGGATTCCGACAGCTGTTTATCTGACTGTCTTAAGTTTCTTATACAGGAAGAGTCTCCAAAACTTCAAAACTTCAAAACTGATGTTGTTGAAGCTTTATCTACATATAGAACAATAAATAATAACTTTTAAGCCACTACATCAATATCTTACTTCCCCAGGATGGGGGAATGGACCCCAATGGGGTCACAACATCCGTTTAAATGATATCAGAACCTCCCTGCATAGAAAACATAGGGAAAATGGAATCCGACGGTCAGAGATCAAGCTGTCGGAATCCATTCCCCCATATTAATAAAGTGAAAAATTGAATTAGTGGCTTAAAAGTTGATATTTCTGTCTGCTCTATGTAGATATGGCTTCAACAGCATTAGTTTAAAAGATATCAGAATCTCCCTGTATAATAAACATAGGGGGAACGGAATACGACGGTCAGAGATCCAGCTGTTGAAATTGATGTTGTGGAGATGAAGCTTTAACAACAGTTTAAAAGATCTCCAAATCTCCCAGTATAAGAAACATAGGGGGAATGGAATCCGATGGTCAGATATACAGCTGCTGGAATCCGTCCCCTCATCCTGGTGAAGTAAGATATTGATGTAGTGGGTTTGATATTATTTATTTTTCTGTATGGAAGATATAAGATATAACATCAGTTTGGAAGATTGGAATCAGTTTGGAAGATATAAGACTCTGCCTCTATAAGAAACATAGGGGGTACGAAATCTGACGGTTAGATATACAGCTGTCTAATTATTACCCCCCATCCTGATGAAATAAGATACAGATGTAGAGGCTTAGAAGATATTTATTTTATTGTATGTAGAAATAGCTTTAACAACACCAGTTTAAAACATATCAGACTCTCCTTGTATGAGAAACATAGGGGAAACGGAATTTGACAGTCAGATATACAGCTGTCGGAATCCGTTCCACCCATATTAATGAATTGAAATATTGATGAAGTGGCTCAGAACTCACTATTTATTTCTCCATAGAAGAAAAAAAGAAAAGCTTTAACAACACCAGTTAAAAAGATATCAGAATATCCCTGTATAATGACCATAAGGGGGAACGAAATCTGACAGTCAGAGATCCAGCTGTTAAAGTTGATGTCGTGGTTCAGAACTTACTATTTATTGTTTTCTATGTATATGAAGATTCAACAACCTTAATTTGAAATATTGTATATAGTCCTCCTGTATAAGAAACATAGGGGGAACGGAATCCGACGGTCAGATATACAACTGTCGGAATCCGTTTCCCCTATATTAATTAAGTGAAATGTTAATGTAAAGGCTTTGAACTCACTATTTATTTCTCTGTGTGTAGATGAAGCTTCAACAACATCAGTTTAAAAGATAGACTCTTCCTGTATAATAAACATAGGGGAAACTGAATCCGACGGTCAGATAAACAGCTGTCAAAATCTGTTCCTCCATATAAATAAAGTAAGATAGTTATTTATTGTTCTATATTCAGATGAAGCTTCAACAACATCAGTTTGAAAGATAACATAGCTTGATCTCTGAGCATCAGATTCTGTTCCCCCTGTCGGAATCCGTTCCTTCATCCAGGTGAAGTGATATATTGATGTAGTGGCTTAAAAGTTATTTATTTTTGTTTATGTAAATGGAGCTTCAACAACATCAGTTTAAAAGATATCTTCAGATATACAGCTTTCAGAATACGTTCCCCTATCCTGATGAAGTGAGATGTTGATGTGGTGGCTTAAAAATTTATATTTATTTCTCTGTATGTAGATAAACCTTTAACAACATCCGTTTGAAAGATATAGGACTCCCCCTGTATAAGAAACATAGGGGAAGCAGAATCCGATGCTTAGATATACTGTTGTCGGAATCCGTTCCCCCTCATCCTAATGAAGTGAGATGTTAATGTAGTGGCTTAAAAATTATCTATTTTTCTGTATGTAATTTGAGCTTTAAACCGAACACAGTGTCCCAGTTCAAAACAAAACAAGAAAAGGTGGAGCTTTTACAACATCAGTTTAAAAGATATCAGACTCTTTCAGCATAAGCGACATAGGGGGAACGAAATCCGGCGCTCAGATATACACCTGTCGAAATCCGTTCCCCTATCCAAAGCAGACTCTTCATTAAAATGGTTACATATCTATGTCCTGCTGCTGGATCTATGTTTTTTCTAAAACTGTATTCCATACAAGCTTTTGTCTAACAACACCTGGATCAATACCCAGAAACAACTCATTTTCAATTAATTACAAGGATTTTTGTTTGCCATAAAACTGTAATAATTTGTATGCAAGATAATAGTATAGTTAAGTCAGTTTAATGTAATGCACTGTTAAAAAGTATACATAAAGTGCTATGCATTGTAGTATTAAAAATGTACATTTCAGATATATTATACAACCCCTCGTATGCACATGCACACACACACACACACACACCTGCCCACGACCCCCCCCCACCGCTCTCTCAAAGATAGCATACTTACAATAGTGTTTTTTCAAATTGTCTTATTTAAGACAACTGTAAACATTCTATTTTATTCAGCGATAATGTATATATATAGTGTAGATATATGTATACTGTATGTGTGTATATATATATATATATATATATATATATATATATATATATATATATATATATATATCTATATATATATATCTATATATATATATATATATACATATATACATACACATACATACATACACACACACACACATATATACATATATACATACATACATACATACATACATTTGGTGATCTGTCCAGGATGACCCCTGCCTTTCGACCCCCTTGACAGTTGGGATAGACTCCAGCAGATCCCCGTGAATAAGCGCGTATAAATGAATGGATGTAACAAATGTAAACCACAGTCAGTGGAACATCCACTATCCAAAACCCGTCACATTGCAGAGTGAGGTTTGTGTCAAAAAGATGAACGTTAACCATACTTGAAAAACATTTAAAATAATATTACAGATATATATTACATACATGGGCAAATAACAAAAGCCTAAAGCTTAAAAAAATATTTTATAAAACAGCCAAGTGATGTGTAGAATTTGGTCAATATCAGCTGTTTTACTAAACCCCTCTTTGTAATTGCACATTTTATTATTTTTATAAAGCTGCCAGAACCCAGTCCATTCAAAGAAAACACTATGTCCTCACAATCCTGGAATTTTACAATTATGTGGCTGGTGCGTACAGCTGATAAGGAGTACTTTACCACATACCTAAAACAATTCTGCCAGTCATTCTTTTATTTGTATCTGCATTATTAAATAAAATATTTGACATTCATCTTTATGTTCAATTTAGTGCAAGTGCATAGCTGAGGTCAGTGCCACGTTTATGTGCGCATGCGTTCATGTATTTTGCTTCTCCTCCTTATTGCACATCTGGTTTGTATTAGCTGGGACTATAAAACACAGAAAGAAAACAGCCAAACTATCAGTCTTTCCTACACAATCCTTCTCACAAACACCATACTCTTGCAATGAACACAGTATTGTGTTTGTTCCTGCTATATGTGCAGGGCTATCTGCTAACAGAAGCTATAGACTGTCCATATAAGGGTATGGATTGTGACAATACGCATGTCGAAACAGTAAAGGTAAGTTTTTTTAATTCCTCCAAACCCGACATAAACTAAAAGTAATATTCTGTATTTATTATCATTATTACTAAGGTTATTTATAAATTATAAATTATAACGAACATAGATATACTGTTGTATTTATGTCTAAAAATGAGTTTTTAAAAGTCATTAAAACACAGTGGGACCTAAAACAGAAAAAAAATCTAGCATTTCTGCTTTAAAAAAAAATCTGTTGTTGGAAATACACTTATAATACTAAAATAAAGCATGATAATACATCTAAATCATACATACACATTTGGAATAGTGACATGTTAGAAAAGCTTATTGCTTTTAAAACTGCTATGTACTCTCTTTCTTTGACAGAAATTAGATTGAATTACATTGGCAGCATTGATTTTTTTTGTGTAAGCCAATAAAAAAACTAAACTGAACTAACCACAACTATTTCATTTCTGGCAAAACTATGTCACAATGGTCAAAGCAAAACTATCGGTCACAACAGGGCAAAAGATACAAATGTGGAGTATTCAATTGAAAAAGCTGGACTGGGGGTAGGGCTTTGCAAGAGGCTGTTTTTTTATGTTCTGTCGTCCTGCAGTGTCTGAAGCTCAACCAGTCCAAGTGACTAAAAAACTATGAATAGAACAAATGGTGCCAAGTTTTTTGTTTTTTTTTCCATGAGTCAGTGGTCTGTAAAATTTTCCACTCAGCATGTCATGGTTTACCCAACACTGTTTTTAGAACACTGAGTCAGTGTAGGACTGAAGCGCTGTCAAAGGAAAATTAAACTGTCTAAAGTGTCAACATACTTTGAAGTTGGTTTTCTGTTTGGGTAAAACTGTCCAATGTTTGATATCAACAAGGCCTGTCATTTTCTGTGAAGTTCATCATTTCCTATTGCTGGAGCTAACAGATTTATTAGACTTAAAAATATGATCACACAATCTAATTTTAGATAGAAGGTACCAAGCATATGTGAAAAAAATATAACTTTTTCATTTATGGGAAGTAGGAATGTGTGATTGGAGAGTCTTATAAAATGTACCATAATTGAATGTTAACTTTTACAATATTTATCTGTATATGTTTTATTTAGATAGGCATTAAAATAATAATTTCTTACAACCATATTAATATATTTGAAGTTCATGTAGTGACATTTGTAGTATTTGGCAGACGCTCTTATCCAGAGCAAATATAATTCTTGTTATACAAGTGAGGGTTAAGGGCCTTGCTCAGGTGCCCAGCAGTGGTGGCATGGTGGAGCTGGGAATCGAACCCTGGTCCTCAAGTTAATAGCCCAACAACTTAACCACTGCACTACCTACTTGTATATAGTACTAGAACCTTTATTTGATTTGAGTGTATCAATAGGCTACATGATTGACTACTGTGCCATAGTAACAGAGTAACAAATCAATCAACTCAAGGTTAAATGCTGAAATGTGACGTGTATATTGGTAATATTTAAATATCTACCTTTGTTAGTCTGTACGACATTTTAATTTTTTCAATTAATAAAAGCAAAAATAACCTGTATTTATTTCAGAAAACGCACACAAATGCAGATCTTGAGAGAGGGGCTCAACATGGCCAAACCAACCTACTAGGAGTCTTTAAGGCCAAGGGCTTCCCCAACACCATGATTCAGGTATAAGTTTATGTTTGTGTGCACACTTGTTATAAAAATGTGTACATCTATCAAAAAAAAGATTAATACCTATTATACTGTTTTAGGTGGATAGATCAAGGCGTCATCTGAACAGTAATAAGAAGAAACCATTGCCTCCTAGGTCACGAGTGGGCAGTTACTCATTGCTCAGTCACACCCCTATGAGTCCTCTGCCAGTATGTATCAATAGCAATGTCTTAGTTATGATTATAAACTTTACAGTTAACCCTAACAGTCATTTATACAGTAGGTACCATAGTCACGTCTAATATATTTTTTCAAATGTTCCCACTCAAATTTACAAGAAAATGCATATCTATTTTTATCGATATTAAATATTAAATATATTAAAACGAGTGTTTTCAGATTTGCTTTTATAAAAAATTGCTATGGTAAAGAAAGGAGGTTGTGCAGCATAATTTCATCCTTTATTTTAGTGAAATAAGTTTACTTTGAAAAAAAAAATCTACTTTGACCTGCTAAATGTATTTTGGGATGTTTTTGTTACAGGTAATCAAAGCTTGACAGCATGCATAAGCTGTTACTGAGCCGTTGATGCCTTCGAAAATAATAGAATCAACACTGCAACACTCTTCCACACAAATTTATTTGATTATATTCCGCATTAGTACAAATAAGCATCTGTTTAACTCTAGAGCCATCAAATTATGTATATATCAAGAAAAAAGCATGTGTTTAAATATGACTAAAAACTTAAACAATTGTGGAACTGAACCTGTTTTAGATGCTGAAGTAAAGGCCCTGAAAAGCAACCAAGAAGAACACAAAAGAAGCAGTCTGCTTATGAGGGGCCATTGTTAAAAAACAATCCAAAGGCAATTACAGAAATACATATAAAATTCATCTCTATTTAGTGTAAGTGTTTATTTATACATTGTCATTTAAGGTGCTTACTGAAGAGTTTTTACTGTTTCTAAAAGATTTAAAATACTTGGGATTTATAGTCAATTTTTTATGTATCTTTACAGTACCAGGTATTATTTTTCTAATTTAGCTTCCATTATGTTTATTGGCAATAAACCTTTTAAGGATTTGCTTGTTAAACGGCTGTTTTGAAAAATTTAACTGTAAGCATTAAAGTATTATCTGTATTGTTTAAAAAATGGCAGTAAATGACGGTATAATTGTTTACTTATGTTACTTAAATGTATTTTTGTGGAAAATAGGTTTTGCTTTAAGACATAAATTCAACCACATATCAAATAGTTCAATTTAATAGTTTTAATATTTAATAGTAATAGTTGTTAGGGGTTTTTTTTTTGCAAAAGGCTAACTATCCAAAGACCAAATCCAACTATTTTTGTTGGGATATAATGTTTAGTTTTTTCATTTATTTTATTAAATTATGTACATATATTCACTGAACATTAAAACCAGGGCCTAAAACTAATTTTTTGCCACACAGACAGTTATTACTTCTACAATGACTAAACATATTTACATTGCATAACACATTTAATGATTTATTAACTTGAATAGTGAATTAATTTATTGCATTGGCTGTCCATTCTTAGTTTATGTTAACTAGTTTTGTTAAATAAATCTATTTAATAAATAATACTCATGCCTATGCAAAGTCAGATCAAGGCTTTCCCTTTTACCCAAGCGCATGCAGCCCATTGCTGTCTGCTCCTTAAGTCTGGACTATAGGAGTGAACAAAGCAGGTAAAGATTAGCCTGTGCAAGCCAGTGTTTGTAGCACCAGGACTTTGTGTGTCCTTTATTGCTTTCAACTTTTTTCTTTTCAAGTTTTACTTTTTGCTCATCATGAGTGCAACCACATTCTCGGATAATGAAGGATAAAGAAGGGAAAGTTAAACTTCGGAAATAAAGCAGCAATATTTTCTCAGATAAATGTTACAGCCAATCTAGCCAATCTGTAACGAGACGAGGCGAGATGTATTTTGAGAACCCAGGGTGCAGTTTATTTACAATAGAGTAAACGTACAAGAGTATAAACTAAACTTAACTTGAATACAGAGACACACTACCATGAACATGACCATGAACATGACCATGAACATGAACATGAACACTAGCATCAACAAGAACTCACCGCAGTGGTACAGGGAACAACAAAACACTAAGACAGGAGGATACAAGTGGGTATATAAGCACAAGACAAACAAGGGACACCTGTGAACAATTAGGACCAAACTAACCAATGAGACAAGGGGAAGGGGAAGCACATGACAAAAAGACATGAGGAACAAGGAAGTAAACAAAACACTGCCTAGCTAGCTAGCATAGTTTAGCCTAGACACAAAACAAACAATGAACACAAAACAGCATAAAACAAGAAAAACTATGAAACAATAAAAACCCAAAACAAAAACATGGAAACCTTACACATATAACTACTCTGACCTTATTAGTCTGTTTGTATTGTGTTATTTGATTCTCTCTTGTCACTTATTATAGAACAGCTATAACCAAACATTACAATCTTATCTTCAGAAAAGATAATTTAATTAGCTTAATTTAAAAACACTCACTTATGGCACTTTGTTTTACCTGCATTTGCTGTTTTCTATGGGTTAATTTTAGGACCTAACTAAAAATATTCTATCAGTTAATTGTTTAATTGACCTACACTATGTTGCTGTATCTAGAAAGTACTGCACATTTACTTTTTGCTGGATAATTTTTTAAAGATATAAAAAAAATTAAATGCTGTGCATCATACAGATAATCAGTGTTTCTAAATAAACGATATTCAGGCTAATCTAAAGCGATTTACAGTTGTGTAAGGACGCAGTTAAAACACACTGAAGTTAAGGATTAAGATCATGGACAGTTCAGAGATTAGTTTTTACCTGACAGAAGTAAAACTCAGTTTTTTCCTGCTGTTGTAGCCATCCACATTAAATGTACTGTGTTTCTATTCACCAAAATTGTTAAGCGTGTTACTACAGCGTTCTTGTCAGCTTAAACAAATATAGACTTTGATATATTGTGTCTATGATCAAGATGTTCCAGGCTGACTTACAGGATGTCTTTTGTCACCTTGTCTTTTTTACTTATAGAGCACTTTTAACAACACACTTTAAAACTTTTGTCCAAGCAGCTTTAGAGTATCAAATAAAAAAAATGTGTCAATGCAAAGACAATAGTAAACTCTCAGTTTAATTAAAATCTGTGCAATCAAGTTGATGACATCAATGGAAATAAAGCAAGTCAGAGGCGATAGCGACAAGGGACCAAAACTCCACAGTGACAAAATGGAGAAAAAACCTTGGGAGAAACCAGGTTTAGTCAGGGGGGTCAGTTGTCCTCTGACTAGATGGACCAGTGGGTTGTTCTAACTTTGCTGCAGAGGGCTCATATGGTTTCTGTGGTTTTCTCTGGATGGCCAACTAGGAGACAATGTCTACACTGGGATCTGTCTTTGGGGCTTATCAAGTTGTCCTGTTCTCCACTGAAATTTACAGTTATTGCATTTTTTGCCTTGTTCACGATAAGATAAAAACAATTTTATCTTATCGCGATTGTGTGCACATTTTTTTCACGTCGTTGATCAGTTGTCATGGTACTTAAACTCGCGCTGCATCGTTGCAGCAACCAAAGCCTGCCTTCTTCTCCATATCAAGCGCCCGCTTCTCCGGAGGAGACATTTTGACATTTTATGTTTGACAGAAACCTGGACTAAACCGGATGAGTATGTAGCATTAAATGAAGCTAGCCCTCCAGCTTTCAGCTACATACATCAGCCTCGCCCTAATGGTAGAGGTGGAGGCGTCGCAGTTATCTATAATAATAATCTATCGTACAGAAACATGGACGAAATTTTAATTCATTCGAAGCTCTCTACAGTAACCTTACATCTGCAGAGACAAATAATAAACAGAGTCAGCCGATTCCTCTAGTTCTTATTTACAGACCCCCAGGTCCGTACTCTGAATTTCTTAGTGAATTTGCAGATTTTCTGTGTCTAATCTGTTGTCTCCGTCGATAAAGCGTTAATTGCTGGAGACTTTAATATTCATTTTGAAAACTCAGACGACCCGCTGAGAACAGCATTTATGTCCTTACTCGACTCAGTGGGAGTAAATCAGTGTGTAATAGGACCCACTCATAAAGCAGGTCACACATTAGATTTAATATTATCTTTCGGAATAAGTATAAGTAATATAGTAACAACTCCTCAGTGCAAAATTATTTCTGATCACCATCTTATATCGTTTTAAAATGCGTCATACTAATAGCGCACATGTAGGACCGCGCTACCGCTTTAAAACGTACACTTACATCAACTTCTGCTCAGAGCTTTATTAATTGTCTTCCAGAATTGTCTGTCTTCATTGGATCGCCGTCTGATCCAACAGAACTCGAGCAGGCGACTGAATATATAGATGCCGCATTCCGCTCTACATTAGATAACGTGGCTCCAAGAAAAATAATTAAAGATAAGAAACTCGCTCCATGGTATAATGAACACACACGCTCTTTAAAACAGAGCACCCGTAAACTAGAACGTAAATGGCGCCAAACTAGATTGCTGGTTTTCCAGGCAGCATGGAAAGAGGGAATTCTAGCTTATAAAAAAGCTCTTAGTGTAACTAGATCAACGTATCTTTCTAACCTTATTGAAAATAATAAAAATAATCCTAGATTTCTATTCGACACCGTCGCAAAATTAACTAGGAATAAGACGACCTCAGAAACCTGCACCATAACTGCGTGCAGCAGTGAGGATTTCATGAAGTTTTTTGATAATAAAATTGCAAACATTAGGCAGAAAATTCACGCTCTAAAACCAGACCTTTCAAATGATTGAAGAACTTACAGATCAGAACTTAGAAAATTTCACTCCTCTGGAAGAGAAAAACCTAATCGCACTCATCTCTTCCACAAAACCGTCAACTTGTGTGTTAGATCCTATACCAATACACTTTCTTAAGCAAATTGTACCGGCAGTATCAGAAACCCCTGTTGAAAATAGTTAACTCTTTCTCTCAGCAGTGGGTATGTTCCCAAATCTTTTAAATTAGCAGTTATTAAACCTTTAATTAAGAAACCTGACCTTGACCAAAATGAGCTGTCAAACTACAAAATCCTAGAGAAGGTAGTAGCGCAACAACTATGTTCATATTTACAAAGAAATAACATACATGAACTTTATCAATCAGGATTCAGGCCTCACCACAGCACAGAGACAGCACTGGTCAAGGTAGCTAATGACCTCTTGGCATCCGATCAAGGCTGTGTCTCGTTGCTTATATTACTTGACCTTGCGGCTTTCGACACCATAGATCACGATATTCTTCTTCACAGATTAGAAAAATTAGTAGGAATTAAAGGAACAGCTCTTGCGTGGCTCAGGTCCTATTTAACTGATCGATACCAGTTTGTAGATTTAAATGGTGATTATTCTGCGTGCTCCCTTGTAAAGTATGGTGTTCCACAGGGCTCGGTTTTAGGCTTAGGTTCTTTTCTCTCTTTACATGCTGCCTCTGGGAAACATAATTTGTAAGCATGATATCAGTTTCCACTGTTACGCTGATGACACACAGTTATACGTCTCATCAAGGCCTGATGTGAAAGGCCAGTTTAATAATATTTGAGCAATGTGTGAAGGAAGTAAGAGATTGGATGTTATGCAATTTCCTCTTGCTTAACACTGACAAGACGGAGGTTCTGGTTCTAGGACCACAGGTAGCTAAAAGTAAGCTTCCTGATCACACCGTAACCCTAGACAGTCTTTCTGTTTCACCGAGTGCAACAGTAAAAGATCTGGGTGTGATTTTAGACTCCAATCTCTCATTTGAAGCCCATGTTGGCAATATTACCAGGATAGCATGTTCTATCATCTCAGAAATATCGCTAAAATAAGAAATATCTTGTCGCTTACTGATGCCGAAAAATTAGTTCATGCGTTTATCACATCCAGGCTGGATTACTGTAACGCTTTACTGTCTGGATGTTCAACTAGGTGCATTAATAAACTTCAGTTAGTCCAGAACGCAGCAGCGAGAGTCCTCACTAAAAACTAAAGATACGAGCACATCACACCAGTCCTATCCACACTGCATTGGCTCCCAGTGAGACACCGCATCGATTTTAAAATACTACTTTTAACTTATAAAGCTCTAAATGGTCTTGCAGTACTTGAGCGAACTTCTAGTGTCTTACGTTCCGCCACGCCTACTTCGATCAAAGGATGCAGGCTGCCTGTCAGTACCACGCATTATAAAAACTACAGCAGGGGGCAGAGCCTTTTCTTACAGAGCCCCAATGCTATGGAATAGCCTCCCTATGTATGTTCGGGAATCAGACACAGTCTCAGTGTTTAAGTCCAGGTTAAAAACATACTTATTTAATCAAGCATTTTGTATTGATTCCCCTTAGATAAAGGAGCAGATCTGGGGGACTCATGGGTGTTGAGTATTATGGTGATCTGGTATGTTTAGATGCTGTGTCTTCCCCTCTCTTATTGATCACGGTGTTGATGATGAGAGCGGGCTGGTTGCTTAACATATCAGGGAGCCCTCATGTCTGTGTTTCCCTCTGGTTCTCCTTTTAGTTATGCTGACCTAGTTAGTCTTGCCGGAGTCCATTCTTGCACTCTACATTATTCATTTAATCAATCCAAACCGTGTGATTACATTGTCACTTAACTGTTTTCCTTCTTTTTGCCTTCCTTTCCCTCTCTCTCTTTCTCTCTCTCTCTCTCTCACTGTTGAGTTACATACGCCACAACGGAGCTGCCAGTGATCCAGACCCCACCTCCGACCCGGTCCTGTGGGACCCTTCCCTGTGACCTGCCCAGCGGATGATGCATCACCAGGGCGATCTAGGACGACCCACTTCGCCATAAAGACATTCCGGCTGCTCGCTAAGGACTAATGATTATAGTTGTTTACACACACACAATGTAACCACATAATCCCTGCTACCTGTTTTCACCCAAATGAGGATGGGTTCCCTGTTGAGTCTGGTTCCTCTCAAGGTTTCTTCCTATCTCATCTCAGGGAGTTTTTCCTTGCCACCGTCGCCCCCGGCTTGCTCATCAGGGACAAACTGATTTCTGTTTAATTCTGTTTCATAATTTCTTCAATTGTAAAGCTGCTTTGTGACAATCACCATTGTAAAAAGCGCTATACAAATAAAACTGAAATGAATTAAAACTGAATAATAAAGCCTTTATCATCAGTGGTCATTGGTTTTTTTATTGCCCTGAGCTCAACATTGAACCAAGGAGACGTGTGCGAGGGAATGGGACCTGTCTAGATTTTAGGGGGGAAAAAAAAATGATTCAGAGTAGTAGAAATACTTTCATCATAGACATTAGAAATGTCTTTAGCACTGAAAAGACTGCAGCAGTCAGAGAGGAAAGAATCACTTAGTGCAGCAGAAAGTGACAGGAGGATTAACCAGCTTCCATACACGATAAAACAATCAAGGATTTAGCAGCAGATTTTGAAATATATAAATCACAAATCATTTTTTTTTGATCAGACACACCTAAGTCAGAATCTTTAAAGGAATTAATGTTAATATCAGTAGAGCAAACCAAATCCAGTGTATGGCCATGCACATGAGTTGGAAAATTAATATGTTGCTGCAGATTAAAACAGTCAAGGACAGCCATAAACTAAATCGCATGAGAATGATCAGTATCAACATGGATATTGAAATCCCCTAGCAATAGCATAGCTGTTGATTGGGCAGAGGCAATTCACACAAATCTAAGAAAATTTCTGTACATTTTAGGACAGTAAGCCAGCATTATAAGCAGTGAAGAGTGATTAGCTATTTTAAATGCCAAATATTCAAATCATATCACCTTATGGAAAGATGAGCATTCAGTATAAAAAGTCTCTGGTGGTAGACCACCACCAGGTCATAAACAATACCAGACACAAATCAATGGGGAAAGTGGAGACTCACTCACCAACACTGTTAAGCAGTACAAACACACCATTGCTCCAGGAAGAGGGCTTGCGGGGATGTGAGGCATGTAGCAAGTTAAAATTTACAGATGACAGTACAAAAATAGTTTCAAAACTTTAATAATACATCCAGTCCAGTTGACGGTCCAAATGACGGAGGTGTTTAACAAAACAATAAATAGGCAAAGCAGTAATTTACCCTCTTAATAGGAGAAGAAAAAATGAAAAAAGAAAATAAAAGGAGGGGATAACGAAGATATCGTTGACTAGATTAGGTAGAGATTACATTTTATGTAGCTGAAGCGATCTGAAAAAGATTAGTGACTGTAAAGTTTTGGTGGGAGAGAGTGTAGCCAGACAGCATAGAATGGTGGTGTGTAAAATAAAGATGTTGGTCTAGAAGAAGAAGCGATCAAAGGTAGATAAGAAAACCAATTAGTAAAAGCTAAAAACGGAAGGATACTGTAATGAATTTAGACAGGAGTTAAAACAGGCTCCTGGCGGTCATTTAGTGCTTTTAGATAAATGGCAAACTACAGCAGAAGTGATCAGGGAGACAGGAAGAGAGGTGCTAGGTGTGTCATATGGAAGGAGGAGGAAAAAAGATAAGGAGGACTTGGTGGTGGAATGAGGAAGTTCAGGATAGCATACAGAGGAAGAGGTTAGCCAAGTAGAAGCGGGACATGGAAAGGATAGTAGACAGAAATACCAGGATTTGCGGCACAGTGTGAAGAAGGAAGTGGCTAAGGAAAAGCAGAGAGATATGATGAGTTGTACACTGGGTTAGACACTAGAGAAGGAGAGTAGGACTTGTACAGGTTAGCAGAAAGAGTGAGATGGGACGGATGGGCAGCAGGTTAGGGTTATTAAGGATCGAGATAGAAAGGTGAGAAAAGTGTACAGAGAAGATGGAAGGAGTAGTACTTTGAAGTGTTGATGAATGAGGAAAAATGAGAGGAAGAAAAGGGTAGAAGAGGTAGAGAACAAGGTGGAGCAGGAAGTTCAAAAGATTAGTACATACAAAGTTAGATTGGCTTTGAAGTGAATGAAAATAGAAAAAAGCGGTTGGTCCTGATGAGATACGGATGAAGATGTGGAAATGTCTAGGAAAGGCAGCAGTAAAATTTCTTACTAGATTGTTTAACAGAATTTTAGTGAGTGAGAAGATGCCTAAGGAATGGAGAAGTTGTACTTGTGCCCACCTTTAAGAACAAGGGTGATGTGCAGTGTTGCAACAACTACAGAGGCATAAAGTTGATGAGTCATACAATGAAGGTATGGTAAGTAAGTGAGTAGTGAGTGTAAGCTAGGTTAAGGAGGGTAGTAGGTATTTGTGAGCAGCGGCATGGTTTTATGCTGAGAAAGAGCACTACAGATGCAATCTTTGCTCTGAGAATAGGGAGCTGCATTGTGTTTTTGTAGATCTAAAGAAAGCATTGTATAATGAAGTCAGGAATAGCAGAGAAGTATGTTAGGATGGTGCAGGATATGTATGAGGGAAGCAGGACAAAGGTGAGGTGTGCAGTAGGTCGGACATAGGAGTTCAAAGTTGAGGTGGGACTGCATCAGGGATCAGCTCTGAGCCACTTTTTGTTTGTTGAAATCTTCTAGGACAATGATTTTTGCAAATGACATTGTGATCCTAAGTGAGAGCAGGGAGCAGGTGCCGGAAAACTTGGAGAGGTGGAGGTTTGCTCTGGAGAGAAGAGGAATGAAAGTCAGTTGTAGGAAGACAGAGTACTTGTATTTAAATTAAATAGAGGGGAAGTGGAACTGTGGGATTATAGGTTGAAAAGGTAAAGAAGGTACAGACGTTTAAGTATAGGGCCACACACACTACTATGGGCAATTTAGAATCAACAATCATTCTAACATACATGTTATTGGACTGTGAAAGAAAACTGGAGTACCTGTACTAAACCCACGCAAGCACAGGGAGAACATGCACACTCCAGACAGAAAGACCCTGGCCCGAGAATCGAACCCAGGTTGCCCCTGCCTTCTGAACAGTGTTGGGTAAATTATTCCAGAGTTTGGTATAGATAACAAAATGATCTGTCGCCTTGATTTTGTTATTCTAAGTATTATCAGATTGCCAGAGTTTTGAGAGTGCAGCGGACGTATAGAGGACTATAATAGGTTAAGAGCTCATTCAAGTACTGAGGGCTGATCAGGGCTTTATAAGAATTTTTTTTTAAATGTTCATAGTGTCTTTAAAAACCATATGCACGCATACACCCAATACCATCAGAGAGGTTTATATATAGAGTTGGTAAAGGAGATTTGCAATTAATAGGGTCTAGGCCTTTTTTGTGTAGGATTTTAGGTGCCCTAATCACACGAAGTTCGCCTTCTCAGTGCCCTACACTCAGACATCCAGTGGACAGTTGTCCTTACTGGTTTGCCTAATTAACCAATCCTGAATTGAAAGAGGATAAGATTGCCTACCTCATCACCATACAAATAAATATCGAAATAAATGTAGAAATGCATAAATAAATAAATGTCAAAAATAAATGTCAAAAATAAATGTACATAAAATTATTTATGTCAGCATTTAATTATTTTTTATTCATTCATTCTTTTATTTATACTAAGTATTTTCTTGTCCTCCATAGACCACAAACCAAACTATTCGGAAATATTTAAACCAGTTTATCCTTCAACCAACCTCCCTGCCACAGTTGAAGTCACAATGTTCTTTTTAATTGATGTGTATTTTGATTTGAACAATAACTAAAGATATTGACCTGTATTTTATTTTTTTTATTTTGCTGCTATCACATGATTGGCTGATTAAACAGCTGCATGAATGTGCATGTGTCCAACTGTTTTACAAAGTGGATGGCGATTGTGCACACACATTTAAAATAGAACAAAATTAAAGATTTTTTTATTTTAAATTTTTAAAGCAAAAAAAAACAAAATATTAAACTTTATATAAAGTTTTTGAACATTATGTTGAACATGTTAAGCAAAAAAAAAACAGAATAAAAAAAAAGAAAAACAACAAGAAATGGGGCCAAAAAACTAAAAAATTACCACAAAAAAAAAACCACATTTTCCACTTATGTTGCCATTGATATTATATTTAAATATAATATTTAAATATAATTTAATATTTAAAATGATTGTAAATTAAGGTTTCATTTATTTATTACTATTATTTAGACCTCTGGATCTTACTATAATTACCATTATTATGCTTTTTTCCAATATGAATAAACTTCTTTAGAAAGTATTATTAGGTTTATGCTGATTAATATAATTTATTTAATGTTTAACTTATTCTGAGTTATACTAAGGGTTTTCATGTAGTGGTTATTTTAAAGTTTAGAAGCTTTTTGTCTAAGCTGATCCACAATCTCCATTTGGGCGATGGAAGAAAGATGAACCTCATCAGGACCGTCTGCTAGACGAAGAGTTCGTGCATATGTATACCTGTACACAAAAATATACACAAAGAGTATAATTTATACTTTGGAAGTAAAAATATATAAAATAAAATACATAAAGCAAACACACACTTGGACTTATCTTTAGCCTGAAGCACATGTGAAATTGTTATGTCATGGGTGGGTCATGTAACCAAAAACAGGAAGTAAAGCTACAAAAACAAGCTGTTTTTCTTCAATGTGCTATATGTGTGAAAGAGAAAAAAAAAACGAATGTGCAAAAGAAAATAAAAGAAGGCAGCAACTGAATCGGTTTGCTTATCCATGTCTGCAATTTATATCGGGCATGGATATACCCTTACTTTGTGTTGGCTGCCTGGAAGTGGAGCATGTGAGCATTTTAATTGCTTACCAATGCGCTTGCTCTGCTCCTGCCTAGCTATATATAAAGAACATTATAGCCAGTCACAGAACCCTCAAGGCTCAAGCCCTGCTGTTGCTGAGTGCAAGTTTGGGGCTCCCAAGCAGAGCTGCCTGTGAAGCATATGATGTGCCTGGCCTTATCTCACTACCAAACCTCTAGCTCCACTGGCCTTGATTTGGTTTAGAAAGCCTGCTTAGAAGATTCCTCCACCCACAGAGAGGGCAAGGCACTGCAGCTTTTCTCCTACAAAAGGTGGAAATTATGAGCATAAACAATGGGGGAGCGTGAGCCACCACTATGCACCCCAGTAGACGTATCTGGTTGAAGTGGTCCCCAAGGCAGCACCAAAAATAAACATTGGCCAGCTGAAAACACCTTGTACATAACCTTGGAGATGTTTTCTACACGTCTCTGTGTTATGCATAAAACGATTAAATAATGTATACAAATAATAATTGCTTACATTTCTGTAAAAACATTAGGTCAGTGACTGAGTATACTCTAACCCACTTATTGGCATTAATTAAAGAACAGAAAGCCATAAATGAAGACAAATTTTTTTTTTTAATTATGCTAAAAATGCAGAGAATGGGATAGTTTGTGCATAACTGTAACCTGTAAACAAATTCCTCGGCTACAGAAAATTTAATACTGGCTTTCTTTTTACTGTTTTGTTTTGGCCATACCAAACAGTGTGGTGCACTATGTGTCCATATTCACCTGGGAACTGTGATATTTCTTGTCTATTTTCAGGTCACTAAAAACACATTGTTTGAAAGAGCAAACACTTGTTTCCTATCTGTCATTCACACAGGTTTGGAAGCCTGAATTATCACTAGTGTATTTTAAAAAGGCCAATAAAATTTTTGGCTAAGCAGATTTTGCATAGCCAAATAGCGACTTCACAACGGCAGCAGGAGGAGCAGAACAGAAGCAACGTGTTTGCAGCAGCTGCAAGCAGAGAGAAGAAGTGATTTATAAGCGGTTATCTCTTCGCGTCACTGGAGCAGCGGCAGCACAAGCAGCAGTCTCTCCCTTATGGTGGCGGCTGAACCAGAGGTGGCGAGAGGAAATTTGCTCCTTCTGTTTCTTCTCAGAAGGGCGCCTTGTTAGCTGAGAGATGTGTAATTAAAAAAAAAAAAAAAAAAAGTGTCCTCCACCCTGCCACGACGCGGTCAAATGTTGGACCAATTTGTTCATGGGCGTCAGTCGTGACTATAAGCCTTACCTGCCCCAGTTTTTTTTTTCCCCGGAAGTACACAAAGTTCTAACTAATTCGTGGATCACGCCGTTTTTCGTTTTTTTTTAGCAAGGTCCTGGTGTGTTGGAACCAAGCGATCTCATGTTTTATCAGGCCTAACAAAACCACTGCGACTGAAGATGCACAAATTTGAGAGAGCTCTGGAGAGCGTGACCTCCCTGGCCGATTCTTCTGAGAAGGGACCTTCTCTCCCCGGTAAGGGGCACGCTCTGGCACCCACGCCCAGATACTTTGGAACCCCCAGGTGTGGACCCCACTGGATTTAAGAGATCTGTCACCCGCAGAGTGGTGAACACCATCATCCAGGCTAGAGAGCTTGTTAAGTAAAAAACAATATGTGTCCCTGGGGTCTTTTCCTATGTGTACTGCCTTTTTTTTGTCAGTCCTAAGTAATTCTTTACATACTACCCCCAGATTGCGGGATGTGATCTTTTGGCCACTGACATGGCGCATCACATAGTAGTGAACGACAGATGAGGAACGTCTTGGTTTACATATGGTAACGCTCATTCCCAGTTGGAGGGTACAGAGTCTTTGTGTCCCTCGTGCCACTGCACTGAACTCTCCTAGGGAAGTCATCTTCGTCTTCTCAGGTCAGAATAATAAGCAGTATCGCGACCGGTCTATTTATACCCGGAAGTCCGGGGCATGACCGGCTATGCAAATTCTTCTCGTCCAATTTCATTGGCCTTTTCAAAATACATCAGAGGTAATCCAGGCTCCCAAAGGTGACCTCGCTGCTTTGTGTCTGGTGTTTATAAAAGAAACATAAAAAAGTATAGATTAATGTACAGTACATTTTACAAATAAACAGTAACATATAGTATTTGCAAATTGACCTGTTTATATTACTGTACAAATTATTGCAACTTTACTGCAGCTGCAGTGTACCTATACACAGTTTCTATATTATTGCTCACTGACATATAGTCAGTGCAATAATACACTGACATATAGTGTGTATTATTGCACATTTAATATTGCACCTATAGTGTATATTATTGCACATATAGTATTTCACCAAAATTTTACTACAGATACAGTGTTCTACATATCAGATATTGTATATTTATTAAATAAAGTAATCAGACAGTGATACTGCCGATGGACATAATGCACATTGTTTTTTTTTTATATTGTATAATGTCTGTGTAATAGCAGCAGTACAGACAGAAGATAATTTAATGATTTTAGTGACTTTGGAAAAGTATTTCTTATTGGTGAAGAAACTGTTCTGCAAACAAGTGGTTTTTGCTTTTAAGGATCTGTACCACCTGCCTGAGGGCAGAACAAAAAATAGGTGGTGTCCAGGATGGAATAATGATGTTTTTTCTTGAAAGATAATAGAAGTGGGCAATGCTTTTCAGGGAGGGTAGAGAGCATTCAGTGATTTTTGGAGTGTGTTAATTATTCTTTGGAGTGCTTTCTTATCTGCTGCAGTGTAACTGAAGTTCCACACTAAAATACAGTACACTAATACACTCTCTGTGGTAGCACGGTAAAAAGACACTAGCAGCCTACACACTTAATTGTTCTTCCTAAGCACTCTGAGGAAGTGTAGCCATTACAGTACCTTTTTGACTGTTGCTGAGGTGTTAGCAGACTAGGACATGTCGTTAGATATGTGTACTCCCAGAAATTTGGAACTGTGGGCCCTTTTATTGCAGTCTTTATTTATGTAGAGTAACATTATGGTGTCTCCTAAAGTCCAGAATGAGCTCTTTTGTTTTTTGAGGTGGGAGAGCTCAACAGTTTGTGGGCAGTTTGTGATTACTGGTGTTGGTGTGACCAGTCTATAATCATTTAAGCTGCTGGTGGATGCTTTTTTAGGAATAAGAATGATAGTGGCTGATTTTAAGCAGGATGGTATGATGGAAAATGACAGCGAAAGGTTGAAGATCTTTGTAAATTCTCTAGCAAGCTGTTTGGCAGAGGCTTTGAGTACTTTGGCAGATACTCTATCTGGTCCAGCAGCCTTTCTTGTGTTTATCGTTTTGAGTACTCGTCTCACCTCATATTCTTGTAGGGTGAGATGACGGGTATTAAAGGTTGGTTAGGTTGCAGGAGTTGTTATGTGTTGTTGAGCCTCCAAGCAGGCAAAGAAATAGTTGAGTTCCTCAGCAAGTGAAACATCAACATTTGCAGTGGTGTGGTTTTTGTAATT
Organism: Bagarius yarrelli; assembly: GCA_005784505.1. NCBI lineage: Eukaryota > Metazoa > Chordata > Actinopteri > Siluriformes > Sisoridae > Bagarius > Bagarius yarrelli. The sequence goes on from VCAZ01000295.1 coordinate 102,884, forward strand.
GTTAATGCACTGGATACTGTAACGGAGAATTTTATTCTTGTTCTATTTTAATGTAATGAAGATTTTATTTTTATTTATTTTACTGACCCTTACTCTATTTTTATGACTAATCATTAATCTTTGAAACTGTTTGACTAAGCGCATGTGGCAGCGGTTTAGTGTGCGTATGAGTTCACTGAACACACCAACACACACTCACTTAACACACAATTCAGGTATAAAAACCCTGTACATTAACTTTTTCGCTAATTCCTTTTACTCCTGGTGTATCCGTGTTGTTCTGTTGTCAGCCTGAGTTTTGTCTTCCTCTTAGAACAAATTTCTACGACATTCTTAGCAACCCAGATGTGACTCCACGTCCGACTACTAGTCATGGGGTTTTCTTCATTTTGGCAGTGCGCCCAGAGGCATGTTGCTTTGTCCAACCACAGAATGGGCTACTGGTGGAAGGAGATCAGTGAATCACAATGACTGTCTCAGCGGCAGAGTTTTTGTTTGACAAAAAAATCTCCCTGTTCTAGGTAATTATTTCTTGAATTGAGAAAAAAGTGAGTAGTATGATCTAGGACAGGTAACATTAAAGTTCAAGAAATTTTACCACAGTATTTTAAAAGACAAATACTGCCGGAAAACTATGCAGTTACTGTGTATAGGTTTTGTAGTAAAAAAAAACGCCTCGAAGACATGCTTCCTGACCGGGGTCTGGCCAGACAACTGGACAAAGGTAAAGGCTAAGTGATCATTTGCTATTATCACTCTGGGTAAAAAGGCTAAGAACTTGGGCAACAGACAAGGTATTTTTAAATATTATATATTTATAGAGAATGGTAGAACAAAAGTCTGTTGGAAATGAAGAAGTCTATGAGATAAAAAGGAGAAAAAGGGATAACACCAACATGAACAAAACCAACTAGATAGACGAAAAATGCCTCCCTGCTGTGCATGCCCATGGTGAAAAGAGCAGGAGCTGATGGACCCTATAAAACATAAACATCTAGTTTTATTAACAGACACTGCGAGAAAATTAAAACAAACTCGCATTATCTGGGACACAAAAAAACCCTGAGTCTTATCGAGCAGCACGCTGTACATGCTGAGAAAACTCTTGAGGACAGTTAAGAAGCAGAGCACTGCCAAGAGAGAAAAACACGGAGCGACGCACAGCTGGCACTTTTACAAATGGCAGGATTTCCCGGTTTACCAATGCGGTCAAGCCAGGAGGCGTGGCTGAGAAAAGAAGCAGGCCTGAGGGTCGGGCCTAATGAATGTCCTGTATGACACAACAAAGCAGATAAGAAAAAGAATAATGGAAATTCCAGGGATGTCAGACTCCTTTTTTATGCTTTGCAATAAATAAATGCTTACGCAAACTTCTGCTTATCTAACACGGCAATGTACCTATGCAAGATATTTACACTCTGCTTATAAATGCATATATACATGCACACTTGATAGATATAGAATGATAGAAGGCAAGAAGTTAGAGTTCCTAGTCGATTTTGGAGCAGAAAATTCTGTAATTAAAAAAAAAATAAAGTTTAAAACGTAAGCTTTACATTTTTGGGATAAATTAGGTATAAATTTGATCAGATTAGTAAACCCACTAATCTTGAAATTGACTGGTCTGGATGTCTGCATTTAGTTTTATATGACCCCTGACCTCTGCTCTATGTTTATGCCTGGGAACTCACTTTAACAGCTTGTGATGACATGGTTTATTGTATTAGCAACTTACATGAAGCTCTCTGATTTGCAGCATACACTTCATTGTAATAGAACTGGAAAACATTTTTTTTTGTTGTCCCTGTGTATCCAAACTTCCAGGACCTGTTTGAATTTCTTGAATGGCAAAAGTTATACCGTCACAGTTCTGTGCCAGGGTTATAGTGAATCACCCATAATCTACAATACAGCACTGAAACCTAGTCTAGACAGCTGATTTTGACCCCGGGATCTACACTGTAGATGACTGCTTATTGGCCATACCCAAAAAGGAACAGTGTGGAAAATTTACGGTGGCCCTCCTGTGTCACAGGAAAGGCCAAAGCAAATGTAGCAGCTAAGACAGTGGTAAAAAAAAACTTTAACACCTAAAAACATGCAATGTCTAACCCAAACCCTTCTTCTGTTGCAGATCTTAGTGAATTATAGACCATGTCTACTCCTGAGAGAGGCTGCTCTGGAAAAAATCGGAGTGTGCTTTCAGAGATGAGGTGTGGCTAGGCCCAGACGGTAAACCCTGAACCATGTGTCAAAAGGGGGAATGGGAAAGGAAATACACAAGCATTGGTTTACCAAGGGATTACTTATATTCTCCCAAAAATAATGTGATCAGTGTATTATCTATCATATGTATCAACGATCAATGTGGGGAGAGGCGTTAAAACCCATCCCAACGCTCACCCACCACCACAGCGACCCTTTGAACATTTACAAATAGACTTTATTGAGCTTACGCCTGCTGAAAGTAGGAAATATTGTTTGGTGATCATGATAGACATGTTCTCTAAATGTTCTTTTCCTTTACATGTTCTCTTCTTTTACAGCCAAACAAGACGCCAAGCACTGCTGACTGAAATCATTCCCACTATTGTACTTATCTGTCTTCTGTCAAGCAGGTAAAGGATTCCAGAGGGCGAAATGTAATCGAAAATTTTATTCATGTTTTATTTTGATGTAATGAAAATTTTTATTCTTCTTTTAACTGACCCTGTGCTCTATTTTTATGAACAAGCCTTAATGTTGTTAGAAACTGTTCGACTCAGATAATAAGATGTACAGAACATTTAGTTAATACAAAAGCGCATGCGTCAGCAGTTTAGTGTGCGTATGAGTTCACTGAACACACACACACACTCTTTACATGCAATTCAAGATAAAAAACCCTGTATATTAAGACATGGTTGTGCTTTCTCTTGATACAGAGCCAGTCTCTTTGTCTGACAGAAAGCTTCACTGTAACTTCCAATAAAATTTTCTTTAATTTATTTTCCTTGTTTGTCTCTGTTGATCTGTTCTAAGTTTTTTATGTGAGGCGGTCCTCAATCTTCTTTTTAAATCTTCTTTGGCTAGTTTAATTTTTCTCTTCAAGTTGGCTATAGCAGTGCTGTGCGAAGATCTGTCACCAAACCTAAAGTTGTAATTGCGTTCTTTGTGCAATTGCTGCACTTGTTGTCCAGGGTTTCTGGTTGGGAAACAGCCGAATCTTTCTGTTGACTGTGACATTTTTTGTACAGGTTCTAATGTAGAACAAAACAGATTCTGTGTATTTTTCTAGGTCCTTGCAAATACCTCCCAGTCTGTTCGTTTAAAGCAGTCCTGCAGCAATGAGAAAGATTCCTTAGGCCAAGTTTTAATAATCATGTGACCGGTTTTGTTTTCCTTCTCAGTGGGGTGCATGCTGGGAGAAGCAGCAGTAAACAGTGATCTGACTGACCCAGGTGGGGGAGGTGTACAAATTCATTATACATCCAGAACAACTTACATAATAGTAAAAAGTCTATTACATAATTTTACATCACTATAATACCTATTCTTTAAAATAAGATGGCGGTGCGCACAGACGCAGCAGCTCTTAGTTCACCTGTTCAGTGTTTTTTTTATGTGGTTTTATATTTGTTTTTGAATTTGTCTGTTGTGATATGCAATGCATACTTTGTCTACGATCTTCAGGATTTGTTTCAGTACAGACAAACTATAACAAGTGATTTTCAGCAGACTCACAATATTACTGGAGGTCAGAGCTAGAGAACCGGTATCTTCGTGAATTGTTTTCGGACGTAGGTGGTGAAGAAATAGAAAACAAAAGCAAAGATGCCAAACAGGCCTACTTATAAGGCTACGAAAATAATTGTTTAAACCACCACTTCTGAGCATTTTTCTCACCAATATCAGCTCAATAACATACAACATTGCATCTTTGTGCACAACGATTGGTGTAGCAGAAATATTATAGATACGTACTGCATGTCAGACTTAAAAGCACTGTTTGTTATATGTAGACCTTCCTATTTACTGAGAAAGCTAACAGCAGTAATAGTGACTGCTGTGTAAATTCCACCAGATGCTAACATTATCGCAGCTCTTACCCAGTTATACAGCACTATCAGTAAACGCCACTCTGGAACACTCTGGATCATGCGTATTACAGTAAAGACGCCTATAGGGCCGTACACCTCAAAAACAAATATAAAACCACATAAATAAAACACTGAACAGGTGAACTAAGAGCTGCTGCGTCTGTGCGCACCGCCATCTAATTTTAAAGAATAGGTATTATAGTGATGTGAAATTATCTAATAGACTTTTTACTATTATGTAAGTTGTTCTGGACGTATAATGAATTTGTATAGAATTCTGTGCAGTTTTTTAACCTACTTTTTTTACCTACATATTAAAATCAAGTTTAGAGCAATTAATTAATATATTAACTTTTTTCATACTTTGCACTGGTGAATTATAAGTGGAATGATATAGATCACCAAAAACCCCTGGGGGTATTTAGGTCTTTCTACTCACATGCGTGCAAGAGGGAAGTCGTCAGATACTCCTGCACCCCCGTGTACCTGAATGGCACAGTCCACCACCTTACAAGCCATCCTACTAGCTGCTACTTTTAGAACAGCTATCTACAAGGAATAATGTGAGAAACATACACACACACACACAAAAACACAATTCGGATGACAATAATATGGTCTTTGTCAATAGGCTGGTTGCAGTTTTTTGATGAAAAGCCTATATGAAAATTCTGTTACAGGTAGCATCTAACACTAGTGTCATCTGTCAAGTTTGCTTAGCTTTATACTGTAGCTAAGAGGCTAGTGTACCTACTAGGACAGGGAAGAAAGCGATGTGTTGAAAAGAGCAAACCACTAAATATAATTAAACAAATCAGCACAACCACAGTCTTATTGTTACAATCTATTTTGTCTTCATAAATAAAAATAAATATAATCAATTCTACTATCACAATAGTACAAGGGATCTACAGTGCGATCAAGTTAGTCACATTTGCAACTATAAAAAAATATTCAAGGGCACCAGTGCAACTGACAGGATCAGAACATTTGAGTTTTCACACAAAGAATTTCAATGGTTTGTAATAACAACAGTTTTGCAGCCTTAAGTAAAGTAGCAGTTCGTTCATAACAAATACCGGTGTTAATGTATATGATATGCAGTATTAGTATACCCCGCAATATACCGGTGTATGTTGTGTAAACAATGTGGCGCGAGTCCTGTCCCTTAAAATCAAATAACGCATCCTTCATTTAAATCAATATGGTATGGCTTTTGTTGCGTATTTTTTTAAACTACGCCACCCAAATATTGTGAAGACTTGTGGTGTTAATAGTGGAGGCTGAGGTTTGCAGGCAGACATATAAGCATTAATTTAAGCATTAAGTGTTAATGTATATGCTCACGGGGAGCCCACTAGATGTTATTTTAGAGACCCTCCGCAGAAGGAGAGAGGGATCTGTGGTAGACAGGAAAGGAATCTGTGCTTGGTACTTAAGTGTGTGAAGCGTTTTCACAACCGTGAGGAACGACAGCTCAACAAACTAGTAAAATAAATTAAAATCTCTTCCGCCACTAAAGACAACCAAAATTCTTTTTACAAACAAAAGGAAAAAAGTATTTTCTTTTCTTATTTTTTTTCTTTTAATCTCTTTTCTTATTTTTTTTCTTTCCTTATTTTTCTTTTCTATTTCTACTGCTCAGTTCTTTGTTCTTTTATAGGCGTGCGGTCAGGTGCCTCGCATTCCGCCGATTAGACGGCATGGCGGCGTTGCCTGGCAGCCGCGCTTTGTTGCACTTGCCGACAAACAAAATCAGAAGAGTGTATGTCTGTCTTCAGAAAGCATAAGGATGACTTTGGATTTCATTTTAAAAAATGTTTATCTAAAATTGCATTGATAACTTTAGAACTGACACTTCCACTAGCAGTTTTAAATATAGATTACCATGAACAGTTGACGACTAACAAAAAAGACTTTCTGTAATAACTAGAATTTATTGCTGTTACACAACTGCGCTATACATATAAAAAAGTGTTTTTAAATTTTAATGTAATTACCTGTTTCCTTGCAGCCTTGTTTCCCTGTGTGTCGAGTGTAAAAGCTGCATGGAGAGCCAGTAGACGCACTTGCTCAATAGCAATACGACACTCTGCTATCCAATGAGCTATCACCTCCTACCAACACAACACAAATATTACATTCACACACAAGGCAGAAAAGTACAAAACTGTATTGTAAAAAGTTCACATGTGGAAAAGCTATTAGAATTAATACTATAGGTTAATTACTTATTTTCATTTTTTCTTCCTTCTTAATGAAGCACTAAGCTCATAATTCATTATGTCACACACATTTGTGAAATAAGCAATTATTATGTAAGATTTTCCTAGGGTGCATCTGCTTTCATCCAACGTCCTAAAACTATTTTGAATTGATTCTTGGTGTAAAAAAGGTCGTCTTCTGATAAGTTTTCAATCATTTAGCAGACATCTTTATCTAGATCGTACAAAGTCCGTTAAATCTCGATATTCAACAGTGTAGCCACCCAAAAACTTGAAAAAGAACAACATCAAAAGAGCAAAACAGCCTCTCCTTTTTAGTTAGTGATCTGCTGTTCTGACATTGATGAAGGTCATTTCACCATCTTGGTGCCAGAACAGAGAAAAGTCTTGAGGCAGCCAAGCGATACGACAGAATGGAGCTTGTTAAATGAAAGGTTGTAATCACACCTTAAGGGGGATTAAAACTTTCCCTGCAACTATGCTGTAATCTTACCTTACAAGAAGAAAAGAAAGTTAAGATAAAAACATAAAGCACACTGCTGAAACTAACACTGATCTACTGATTATATGAGTTTACTCTTTTAACCATGTCTGATTAAAGAAATTTATTTTTTAGCAGTTCTATTTCTGTAAGAAAAAAAAAGCATGTATATAAAAGAAATCATACATGTTGGTAGAGTCTTTTGCCAAAGGTGCTTCTGCTACCAGACCTTTGGCACAACAGCTCCAATGCATGTTCTGCCAGTCCAACTGCCCTCATGCAGTGGTGCAGTCTACCTGGGCCCAGCCGACCCTGAGCTATCTCGAACCCCCTACCCTCACCTGTGAAGAGAAATGTTGAGACTTAACAACACTACCCAAAACATATTTTCAAATTGGCATGCCATGTAATATATATTACCAGGTACTAAAATACACATAATTACAGACAGCACAGTTACAATTTACAAAATTTACAAGCAAGATTTCTGGCTACCAGGTGTATTTTATACAGTAACAGCAGCCAAGATCAGATTCCAAACTCTCCACCATGACCAAGACCAAAGAGCTGTTTAAGGATGTCAGGTACAAGATTGTAGACCTACGCAAAGCTGGAATGGGCTACAATACCATTGATAAGAAGTTTGGTGAGAAAGTGACAACAAGAAGAAACACAAAATAACTAACTCCCCCCCAATTTGAGGCTCCATGTAAGATCTCACTTTGTAGCGTTTCAGTGATCATAAGAATGGTAAAGAATTAGGCCAGAACTAACCAGAAGGACCTTGTTAATGATCTCAAGTCTTAACCACCGAGAAAACAATTGGTAACACACTACGCAGTGAAGGAAATCCTGCAGCGCCCACAAAGTCCCCCTGCTCATTAAAGCACATGTACAGGCCTGACTGAAGTTTAACAATGAAAATCTGTATGATTTAGATGAGAACTGGGTGAAAGTGTTGTGATCAGATGATCAGGGGATAAAAACCCTAACCAAAATCGAGCTCTTTTGCATCAACTCAACTCACAGTGTTTGAAGGAGGAGGAATTCTGCATATGATGCCAAGAACACCATCAAACAAAGGTGGAAACATTATGCCCTGGGGTTGTTTTGCTGCTAAGAGAACAGGATAACTTCACTGCATCAAAGGGACCATGGACGGGGACATGTACAATTAAATCTTGGACCAGATACTCCTTCTATCATTGATGGGTATTCCAGCTAAGTAAGTTTTATGATTAATGTATTTTAGACTGTTATAATTAATTCTAGCCTGACAACGAAATAAAAATGATTTTTGTTTCTTGTGTTCTTAGCACAGGATGTTCTGTTCAGAGGTGCATTAAGTCAGTTATTAGAACTTTATTGCACCCCAACAAAGTAAATGATCTAATTCAAAAGGCTCCTCCTTTGGATGCGTTCAATGTCTTAGCAAAGAGATGGAAAAAGGGGGTACAGAAAGTAAAAAAGATTTCAAATTTCAAATTCTAGCCACATGGTATGTAAATATTCATTGAATGTTGTTGCTACAAGACAAGACGATAAAACTTTATTTGTCCCACATTGGGGAAATTTCTTTCTTACACAGCATAGGAAAAGATGTGCAAAGGAAGAAGGGACAGTACAGTGTATAAATACAGAGAAAAAAGAAAAACAACACAATAGTAGCACTTCGAAAAAAATCGTTCTGAGTACGATTAAGATAAAATTGCACAAAAAATGGTTAAAATATTGTTATTGTGTAATATGGAGACCGGTTTAATGGGAGCAGCTCTGATTGTATTGTTTCAGACACTTAGGTTGTAACAGTCTGTCGCTGAAGGAGCTGCTCAGAGATAAAATTGTTTCATACAGGGGGTAAGAGTCACTCTTCAGCAATAATAATAGCTTAGCCACCATCCTCCTTTCTCCCACCTCCTGTACAGCGTCCAGGGGAGTCCCAAGAATTAGGCTCGCGTTTTCTAATAACTTGTCTTATTACATTAACAGTGACTCCCTGTTTGTAGTAGAGATGCCGCTGCACCAACAGACCACTCCATAGAAGATGGCTGAGTCAAAAAAGGTCTTCAGTATTGCTTCCTAAACACCAAAAGACCTTCGTCTCCCCAACAGAAAGAGTGTGCTCTGTCCTTTCTTATAAATTACCGCTGTGCTGTCTGTCCAGTCTAGTTTGTCATCCTCTTTGCAACTGCGCACCAATCAAACAGTCGGATGCTTGTGAAGTGACTGAACTGAAGTGTAAATTGATAATGAAAAGTGTAAATTATCAATATTGTGTGTATGTGAGTAAGACATACAAGTTTATTAAATGTAACCACATTAACTTTTTCTTATTGGGACTGAAAAGGAACGGTGTCAGGACAGATCCTTGCGGGGCTCCAGTGTTGCAGACAACCATGTCAGAGTCACAGTCACGGGTCCTGACATACTGTGGTCGGTTTGTGAGGTAATCTAGAATCCATTTAGACAGACTATGGTCTACTTCTATATACTCCAGTTTAACCCTCAGAAGTACATATTGGATGATGTTAAAAGCACTAGAGAAGTCAAAAAACATGACTGATCCCAACCTTTACCAGGTGTGAAAAAGCCCTATACAGGGGGAAGATGACAGCGTGGTTGGGGGCAGGGATGGGTATCTGATAAGATCTGTTAAAGAATAGATTATTCACCCACTTCTGGTCACCCTCAGTCTAAGAGTTTGACTCCTTATAACCAGTAGAGAATTTGAGCCCCTTTCCACACACACCACTGACATTGTTCTGCTGCAGCTGATCATCCATCCTCCTATTTGTAGCATGCTTTTCTTTCCTGATCTTCTTTCTCATTTCTCTCTGTACAGTTTTTAGCGCCTCCTTGTTACCTCATGTAAAAACCCTTCTTTCCCTTTAAGGAGAGTTGAATCTGTTGAATCAAAACAGCCTTTTAGAGCCTCATTAGTCTCATCAGATCAGTCCTCACTGTGCGAGAAACAGCGGGTTGTCTGCACACAAGTGGTTTGTACACAGGTAGAAGAAGAGATTGTGATCCGAGGGGGGAGTGGTACTGGTCATTTTGTGAGGTAATCCAGAATCCATTTAGACAGATGATGGTCTACTCCAATGTACTCTTAACTTATCCCTCCGACGGCAGGTTGGATGATGTTAAAAAGTAGAAAAAGCACTAGAAAAGTAAAAAAACATGACTCTCACTGTGCTCTCGCAAGCACTGCTTGAAAGGATCTCTCACCACCCAGCATCAGCACACCTTCCCCTGAGTACTAATTGGACACATCTGATTGCAATCACCACTCACCTCTATTTGAACACACTCCTCAGGCACACATTATCTGGTCTCAGACTAAAAAACAGACTCTTTTTAGAGCTTCTGGATTTCCGAAGACATTCTGGCTAATTCAGCAACAAAATCCTTCTTAGTACTCCTACTACTTTCTCGTTCTCTACCCCCCTTCAATCAGCGACCACAAACTCCTTATCCACTATTTACCAAAACAGTCATCTCTGTGTCACTTTACATGCTGAGCTGTAAACAAAAACTGTGTTTACTCACCTACCATCATCTAATGTTCTGTTACAGCTCTGGTATACAAGGCAATAAGGTGGCTTCTCATAAATGTCAGAAAGAAAACAATTGAATACCCACATCTTTCTTAAATACCTAGCACCTAAAATTGTATTTCAACATTTGATATGTTATAACAGTTTAGTGTTTCTGTTACAGAACAAGTACTTACTTATTCATTAACAACACACATTTTGTTTCTTAGTCTGAATAAGGGCATCTGATAAATGCAAGTGAAAATGTATATTTATTCATTTATATGTGGCTACGTTTGACAAATGGTATTTTTCCACCCAATTATATAATATAAAATGGTAATTTTGTGTGCTATTTCAGACATCTTCTCTTCTCATCTTCATCTTTCAGACTTCTAACTGTTTAATTGGGTGGTGTGATGCAGCTTACACATTCTTACAATTATTCCAACAGTGCTTACTCCTATATCCGGAATACATTTTTACACTCTTAGTCGTTATTTTACTGCTGGAGAGAAAGGCTTTATGCATACAACCAGGAACACAAGGAACAGCTGTAAATAGTAATACTTTGAGACAACTCAAAGAACTTTTGTGCATGAGTCTTGTCACTAAAAACTTAAAGGCTTGGGAGGGAAGATATTTATGTTAAAGCTATAATAAATTTGGAAATTATGCTGATTCTCATACTTTTTTCTTTTTTACTTTTTACTTCTCATACATAAAACGTATGCTTTTCATGCTTTCAAAATTACACGGTTACAGTTCTACTTGACCATAGAGAATTGTAGAAATAATAAAATTCAATAACACATTCTAACGCTCCCTTTTAGGGTGTCCTTCTCATACTATTTTAAGTTGTTTTTTCTGGCCAATGTTGCCTATGACTTGCTCATGGAAAATAAATATAAATTTTAAAAAATTGTAGTGCATCATTTTTATATTCCTATAAAGCAGTTCAAAACCATTATATAAATGAAATGAAACAAAACTGAATTTTAACTTGTTTTCTTAACATAAACAGTGGTAATAGATTTTCTTAAGTAGCTTGGTTAAAAAATTCTCTGGTCTAAATTTGCTCACCCAGAAGAATGTTGGCTACAGGAACTCGAACATTGTCAAAGTTTATTTCAAAATGGCCACCATGCCATGCATCTGTGGAGATGAAAAAAAATAAACATCACAAACACTAAAATTCATACCAAATGTATACAGAAAGGTTCATAGACATGACAAAAAATTGTTTGATTTCACACAAGAATTTCTTTTTTATACACAAAAGGTTTATACATTATAAACAATATTTTTTTTTTATGTACATGGTGCAACTGTACACTTGATTTGTATAGCAACAACAGATCAATAGAAGAACAATGTTTGGATTTTTAATATTTAACAGACACAAATCACACAGAGCAGGTGAGCAGTGACTTAGCCAGCACTGCCAACCCACAAACGGGAGAGTGTTGTGGCACGGGTTGAAGCACCAAGAAAGTTTGGAAACCTCCTGATGAAATTTGATTATGGCTGAATACTGTGGTTACATGAAGGAGCAACCAAAGAAAGTGCCCTTAATAGGTGTCAGTCTTGGTATTGGTGGTGTGGGGATGGGGTGGGGAGGTTGTAAGGGACCCAGCAGGACAGAAAGACCGGTAAGAAAATACGACTATGAGAAATCTGAAGCAAACAACATTGACAGGAGACAGCAAGATGCCAATGTGGAAAAATTTACAGAAGAAATATCAGCGGACTTGAAACACATCAGAGCAAGTCAAGGTGTGGAACAACAACGACTCAAGAGTAGCAGACAGATCTTGTCAGATTTTGTCACCACAACCCTAAATGGCTTTTATTTAGATTTTATGTTATAGACAAACACAAAGTAGCACATAATTGTGAAGTGGAATGAAAATTGTTTTACAAAATGTTAAATGTTTTACAAAATTTTAAGCAAATAAAAATCTGAAAAGTGTGATGATCATTTGTATTTGTATTATTACTCTGGTACGACTAAATAAAATCCAGTGCAATCAATTGCCTTCAGAAGTCACCTAATTATTCAATAGAGTCCACCTGTTTGTAATTAAGTCTCAGTATAAATACACCTGTTCTGTGAAGGTCTCAGTGGTTTGTTAAAGAACACTCCTAAACAAACAGCATCATAATGACCAAGGAACTCACTAGACAGGTCAGGGATAAAGTTGTGAAGAAGTTTAAAGCAAGATTAGGTTAAAAAACATCTATAAGCGTTAAACTTCTCAAGGAGCACTGTTCATCCTAAAATGGAAAAAGTATGTCACAAACGCAAACCTACCAAGACATGGCCGTCCACCTAAACTGACAGACCAAGCAAGTTACTGACTAGAGATAGAGAGGCAAAGCGTGCGTACGGCAAGAAAATTCACAGCCACTTTCAGGACAGCTGACACTTGGCACATGTGGGAGGGCATCCAGACGATCACTAAGTACAAGACAACTCCACTTGCTTGTTACAGTGACGCCTCCCTCCCAGATGTGCCGACGATTTCTACGCCCGGTTTGAGGTGCATAACAACGTGACAGCGAGGAAGACCACCCCTCCTCCCAATGACTAGGTGCTCTGTCTAACCACGGCTGATGTGAGGAGAACTTTAAGCAAAGTTAACACAGGGAAGTCTGCTGGACCGGACAACATCCCCGGCAGGGTGCTCAGGGACTGTGCAACACAACTAGCAGATCGTCTTCACTGACATCTTTAACACTTTCCTGTGCACCGCTGTTGTTCCCACGTGCCTCAAAACTGCTACGGTCATCCCTGTGCCGAAAAAGTCAGCAGTCTCCTGCCTTAATGACTACCGTCCAGTTGTACTCACACCCATTGTAATGAAATGCTTCGAAAAGCTTGTCATGAGGCACATTAAGACCCTGCTGCCCCCCACACTGGACCCATTACAGTTTGCGTACAGTCCGAACCGTTCCAAGGACGACGCTATTGCCACAACCCTTCATCTGGCCCTCACACACCTAGACAATAAAGACACATACGTACGAATGCTGTTCAGCATTTAACATAATCATCCCTCAGCATCTGATCGAGAAGCTGAGCCTGAACACCTCCATCTGCAACTGGATCCTGGACTTTCTCACAGGAAGACCTCAGTAAGTCCAGATCTCTAGCACCACCACGCTGAGCACTGGGGCTCAGCCCACTGCTGTTCACTTTGCGAAAGGTTCAAAAAGGCGAACGTGACGATGTGAATTGAGCTGTGCATTGCTACACAGTCATGAGTCAGCAAAGTTGAACCTTTTTGGCCTATATGCAAAGTGCTATGTGTGAAAAGTAACACTGCTTATCACTCTGAACACACCATCCCCACTGTGAAGCATAGTGTGAGCAAATTCCACTGAGCATCTGTTCGCAGATATTTCCAATCCAATCTGGCCGAGCTTGAGCTAAGACGAACGGGCAAAAATTTCAGTCTCTGGATGTGCAAAGCTGGTAGAGACATACCTCATAGGACCTGCAGTTGTAATTGCAGCGGAAGGTGGCTCTACAAAGTATTGATGCAGGGGGGCTAAATACAGATGCATGCCACACTTTTCAGATATTTTTATTTGCTTAAAATTTTGAAAACCATGTATCATTTATGTTTCACTTTACAATTATGTGCCGCTTTGTGTTGGTCTTTTACATTAAATCTTAATAAAAAACATTTAAGTTTGTGGTTGTAGGGTGAGAAAATGTGAAAAAGTTCAAGGGGTATGAATACTCTTTCAAGGCACTGTAATTTCCGACAAAAAATGTTTGTTTACTTTATTTAAATAGTTTTGGCTTAATTCTTTTATTAAAATAAACCAAATGTAGTTTAATTTTTCTATTAACAGATTATATAACTCTTTACAATATAGAAAAACATTTTTGGTATAATAAAACTGGATCTTAAAGAAAATAGTTAAATACAGAAAATAAATTTTTTAAAGATGAATGAGAATAAACAATGTAGCTTACCATCTTGTCCAAACACAGTAAGATGTCGGATCTTCCTCACGCCATGTGCATCCAGAGGAACCAAAATCATACTGTGCTGATTATGTCTAACACACAAACACATATAACAACATATATACGTGCTCCTAAAAAATGGTCTTTGAGATAAATAAATCTACCACTGTAGCATGCGTGCAGTTTTGAATGTTTATAATACAAATACAGTTGCTCAGTAGTGTAAAGTGAATTCATTGTCCTTGTTTGGGTGTATTAGGCACACTGCCATTATACTGGGTAGCTGTAGTCTATTGTGTGATTAAGACTTTTCTACCAGCTGCATTGAGCATTTTGTGTAACTACATTTCCAACAAACGCCTATAATTTAGTATGCTAGTTGAGCAAGTTGACAGAAAGATGTTTACATTTTAATATTGTGTTTAAAATGTTAGAAAATGATAAAAAATGTTAAAAACATTTTTGATTACAGTGCTTAAAACTGCTTGAAATTTTATTTACAAATAAAACGAGACGCTGATCAATAAGGTTTAAAGCTGACCCTGAATTCCACAGTGCTGGGAGCATATAGGGAACAAAGTCAATGACTATTCAGGATTCTTTCCATAAACTTATTTTTTTAAATAAATAATTTTATCAAATGAATGAATAATAGAATAATTTAATTTATGCAAAAATTAACCATTATATTTTGAATAGTAAAATGATATTGACAATTTCAACCACTATAACACAAGGTATTGTCTCCCATATTAGTTTACTTTTCTGCCTTTTTTACTTCTCTTTTCTTTTTTCCCTTTTTTATATTCTTTCTGTTAACATGTAAAGACCAAAGATAACTGTTGCAATTTTAACCGTGTGTGTGTGTGTGTGTATATAGTTATACACACTGTGTAAAAAGGATACATCAGATTTAAAAAGTCTGTTTTACTGTCTATCTACGCAGTTTGTTACCTTTCAATACCGTCAGATGTCTTGTTCTTGCACATCACTATGGCAATTTTGCATTTTGGGTGGCCTGCACCTAAAGATGGGGAACGGAAAATGTTATGGCATTAAACTACACATACACACACTTCAATTCTATAAAAGGAAAATAAAATAAATAAATAAATATTGAGTCCTTTTTCCCTAGCCTTTATACAAGCCAGACCTGCCCCAGAATAAGGCTAATAAATTGCACCAAAAATGTAAATAAACATATTATTAGTCACAATTTATCAAGCATGTGTGCTATCTGCCCCATTAGAAAGCATTATGCTACAGGCAGCTGAGGTCATCAACGAGGAAGTAATGTTTTATAATAGTAACGCTAGATTCAGATTGTAAAATCAGACAGTTGTATGAGTTGTCTGCAGAGTAGACCAACTGTCTGCCTTATATATATCCGACAGAGGTACCCCAAAGGCCAAGGCCCTGGAGGGCGCCATACTTCTGGTACAGGTACAGGTAAGCGAGAGGCCTCATCAGCTAAAGTAATGGTCTCGACTACCCATCTGCTTATCATTAGTTTAATGGCCGTCTTGGGAGTGCTGAAACATATGAACAACTGATCTGACCTTCTGTATGGCAACTTTGTGGATGTATATGGTGCTCACACTGGGCCCATCCTTTTTTTTTTTTAAGTCTTATTTTTGGGTGACCACTCAATGCTTACTTTAGTGGCCGTCCTAGTGACAACTCCACACTCCAACGCCAACTTCCACAGAGGGTGACAAACATATGAGTTGTTGGATCTCTCTCTCTCTCTCTCTCTCTCAGTTCCAATTTGGTGACTACAGTGCCCTGAAAAAGTATTCATACCCCTTGAACTACATTTTTTCACCTTACAGCCACAAACTTAAATGTTTCCTATTGGTATTGTATGTGACAGACTAACACAAAATAGCACATCATTGTGATGTGGATTGAAAATGATAAATAGTTTTCAAAATTTAGGCAAATAAAAATCTGAAGACTGTGGTGTGCATTTGTATTTAGCCCCCCTGCGTCAATACTTTGTAAAGACACCTTTCACTGCAATTACAGCTGCAAGTCTTTTGGGGTATGTCTCTACCAGCTTTTTAGATCTAAATAGTGAGACATTCTTCATTGCAAAATAGCTCAAACTTAGCAAGATTAGATAGGGAGTGTCTGTAAACAGCAATTTTCAAGGCATGCTTAATGGGTCATGCATAAAAGTCTGGACTTTGAATGGGCCCTTCTAATACATATACAATACAATATTCTTTTATCAAAACAATTTTATTGTAGCTCTGGCTGTATGTTCAGAGTCACTGACTTGCTGGAAGGTGAATATCATTCCCAGTCTCAAGTCTTCTGCAGTCTCCAACAGGTTTTCTTCTGGGATTGCTCTGTATTTAATTCCATTCATTTTCCCATCATCTCTGACCAGCTACCCTGTCCCCGCTGAGGAACAGCATCCCCACAGCATGATGCTGCCACCATTAAGGATGGTGTGTTCAAGGTAATGAGCAGTGTTAGTTTCGGCCAAACATAGTGCTTTGCATTTAGGCCAAAAAGTTAAACTTTGGTCTCATCTGACCAGAGCACCTTCTTCCACATGTTAGCTGTGTCCCCTACATGGCTTGTGGCAAACTGCAAATGGGACTTTTTAGTTATTCGTTTCACCAATGGTTTTTATCTTGCCACTTTTCCATAAAGGCTAGATTTGTGGAGTACATGACTTATAGCTGTCCCGTGGACAGATTCTCCCACCGGAGCTGTGGATTTCTGCAGCTCCTTCAGAGTGACCATGGGCCTTTTGGCTACTTTTTCTGACCAGTGCTCTACTTACTCAGTCTGTCAGTTTAGGTGGACTGCCATGTCTTGCCGTTGTGGCATACTTCTTCTGTTTTTGGATGATGGATTGAACAGTGCTCCTTGAGATATTTAAAGCTTGGGATATTTTTTTTATAACCTAACCCTGCTTTAAACTTCCACACCTTTATCTCTGACTTGTCTGGGGAGTTCCTTGGTCCTTATTATGCTGTTTGTTCACTAGTGTTCTCTAACAAACCAAAGAGGCCTTCACAGAATAGGTGTATTTATACTGAGACTAATTTACACACAGGTGGACTCCATTAACTAGGTATGTGACTTCTGAATTAACTGCACTGGATTTTATTTAGGGGTATCAGAGTACAGGGGGCTAAATACAAATGCACGCCACACAAATTTTGAAAACTAGATATCGCTTTCGTCCCACTTCACAATTATGTGCTTGGTCTATCACATAAAATCTCAATCAAATTCATTTAAGTTTGTGGTTCTAAGGTAACAAAAATGTGAAAAAGTTCAAGGGGTATGAATACTTTTTTAAGGCACTGTAGACCCTGTAGATTGTTTTTGCTTCACTCGTTTACATTACCTTTTAAAACTGGCGCATATGTGATATTTGCATTTACACTATACACGGCAAAACAACCCAAGGTGAATGTACTGACCGAAAAAAGGAAGTAAAAATGGAGCGTTAATTGAATCGATGAAAACAAATCGATTAAAGCCTGAATCTGATCTGAAAATATTAAAATCTATGTGCTTTTTGCCTGTTTAAACTGTCATGCGTCAGATCCAAGTTGTGCCACACTATAGAAAAAAAATCGGAATTGGGTCACTTGTGTTAAAGTAATTTTATTAGAATGTATAAGTAAAAGATATTTGGGTTAGGTGATTTTCAGTTTTACACTAGTGTCAAAGAATGTGTTTTTTGTGTCTTCGTGGGTGTTGGGGGCCCAGGAAAGAAGAGTTCTTTGTCTGCTTAATAAGTAACATCTGGTGTCGACCCCCTCTCTAAGTATGTGCTCTGAGGCACGTACACATTCCATCGGCATATAAAAGGGGGAGAGAAAAAACGAATGGGTTCTTATTTTGCCATTCAGTTGCTAAATGATGTTAAAACAGTAATTGTAAAATTAAACTATTTTATTTTTGCCTGCTCTGACTTTTCTTCATGTGAAGGTCTTTAATTTACATTAGGATACAAATTTCTACTATACTTGATAAATGCAGTTTAAATGTAGCCATTTTGGTTTCCAGCTGTAAATGAGAAACAGTGAAAAAATAAGACAGACAATATGCCAACATTGTAAGAAATTAATACCCTACACCTCTGCTAGCTCGATCTGCATCAATATTGTAACAGGCAGTGCACGTAATATGGATGTCACGGTACTGACGTCCAAGCAGAAGCTGCTACAACTGACCTGGCAATAAAAGGTTTTGGTAAAACATTTTGCACAGTATTCATATGTTGTTCATTACAGGATATAATTCATTACAATATAAGTTTAATTTTATAAAATACAAGTCGATTTCAAAATGCATTTTGTGCATTTGCATTTTGAAGTTGAATAAAAGACTATTTTCCCCTGTTATTCATCATTGAGGATTTCTTTAAAAAGTCTAAAAATCTTGTCTCGTTTCGCTCCTGTGAACCCAGTGTTGTGTCTCGTCTCATGGGATAAGTGTCTTGTCACACCCCTAATTAATATATAACATGTTTACCTCCTACACAGTTTTAACAGTTGCAGAAGATACATAAATATACTCATGCAAACAACTATCGTTTTATTAGACTGTTACTTTTAATTAGTTTAATGTTAAAAGCTTTCTAAAGTTGCTAGCATTTAAAGGCAATGTGTAAAAAGTGCCATGAAACCTTATGAAAGCACCAAATATATTCTTGAAGTGCAAAAGCAATTCTTTAAAACATCAGCAATAGCTCCCAGTAACAACAAATTCTACATTTAGTATCTATCTGGGCGTGTAAAGGTTTTAAAAATTTGCTACCCAGGCACATCAGGAATTCACATTTTGGCCAGAAAATGTGGTGTAATCTATTTAAATTGCAAACAAAACAATATACTCTGTAAACAAAACAAGGTGGAAATTTTATATTTTAGCACGACTATTGCATTTGCAAAATTGTTTTATTGACTCCCACAATGGACATATTCCATATTTTTCAATGAATATTACAATTGCAATTTTATTTGCGACTTTACGAAATTTTATTTGCAAAATTAGTTTTTCAAACATGGTACATTCTAAATGTATTCGGTGCACAAGAAGTGCTTAACAAAACATTTAATTAAATGACAGAATTACAGCTTGATTCTTTTTCAAATGGGCTACAATAAATAAATGAATAAACTTTGATGAATTACTATTACCTTATTATTATCATTGAATATCTCACTTTACTCATTGTAATAACAGGGGACACAGAATGTGTAAAGGAAGAGAAAAAACAGAACATATTTTCTGTGAAAACCAGTGCTTTTTTTAAAAAATACTGCCATGCACCAATCTTAATTAACCAAGTAAATGTTTTGTAGCAAACTATAAGAATAAGAGGAACAAAAAAAATATCAAGAAGTCTTGCACAAAATAAGATGATTTGACCAACTAAAACAAAAGCTTATATAACAAAGCGTATAATACTTATAACATACAGAATAATATTGAAACACTCACCACTGCTCCACCATTTCTTGCCATTTATTACATAGTGGTCTTTATCCTTGTGCAGGGTACACTCCATGTTAGTGGCATCACTTGATGCAATATCTGGCTCTGAAAGAGAAATATAAAATCACAGACACAAATTAAAACACTCTCTTTTTAATTTTTAAATACTGTAAAGAAGACAAAACATCAATCAAAAACAAAAAACCATTATTTCATATTTTCAATATTTAAAAAATATTTTTTAGAACAAAAATATACAAATTATTGGTTCTAACAATCTATTCTGTTTGTTTGGTTCTAACATTCTATTCTAAATGTGTATCTTTATTACACATCTAAGCTTGCTGTGTGAGATTTCACTTTTCACGTAAGGATAGTAATGACTGACAGGTCGATATCAGAGGAACTGGTGTGCAATAGATCCGCAGTGACAAATCTCTTGTAAAATCAGTACTGCCCCATATACACAGTTGGCATTTTCGCCGACTAATAAGTATAAAGCGAGCTTTGGTTTAGACAAAATTTTAATAACTCATAGATTTATAGTGGCTCCCTGGTGCCCGAAAATTACAGATAAAATAATTACCAAACTATATTTGTGAGAGAATGCAAAAGCATTGAAATATATTTTTACTTGCTATCAGATAACCCCACAGGCAGGATAGGTTTACATTTTCGTAGCCTAACTGGAAGATACAATAGCCCCGGGAGTATACAGAGCCCCTACATAGAGGTACAGGATATCAACAACAATAAAAAGTCAATTAAAAATTTAGACTATTTATACAGAGTACCTTCCAGTATGCAAAAACATAACTACTTAAAATAATCTATTCTAAATGTTTTTTTCTAACATCTGAGACTTTTTAATTTAATCCTACTGAAAATAAAACAGTTTAAATAAGACTGTAAACACATTTAGCATTTCTAAAAACTAAAGACAAAATCTAAATATAAAAGATTGTCTATCACACAACTGATAGGGCAATTTGTGTGTATTGTCTCTGTTGTCTTTTGTATGTGTAGCTTTGTGTAATTAATTTCTTCTACCCACTTCTGTCAAGTCATTGGTTGTTCCCCTAAAGTGTCTAGATTATGTCTTCCTGTTTCAGTGTTATCCTTAGCTGCGTCGAGATGCTTTGGGAACACCCTTTTATAACTTTAGAAAAGGCAGAAAATTGTGCATGCAATTCAAGCAGGCTAATTTCATGGGGAACCCAGACAGAGCTAGTGGAGGAGTATAAGACCGGCATAGCCCTTTGTCACTACCCTAACGCTAGCCACTATTCTCCCTAGCGTATGAGGAGCTGGTGGAGGATGTCACCAGGGCGGTCGCAAAGCTAATTGTTGATTGGCCAGCTGAAAACAAGGATAGTTGTGAACCAGTTGAACATTTCCTGAGAGCCAGGGTGCAACCCAGGGGCCTCCTGTATTACCCAAACTTCCATACCTGGGTGTCAAAGTCCGGAAATAAACCATATTCGGCTAGAGTGGTCACTACATTTGGAGTGCCTTTTTCTAATCTGGTAGATGCTAAAGGGTAGACGCTAAAGAGTTTGTGGTGATGTCCCTGGTTAAACAGATGCTGGCCAGCTTTCTGTCCCAGAGTGCAGCATCGACACTGGAGACTCCTAAATTACCCACAAAACTGACCTGGCAAAAAAGGTTTTGGTAAAACATTTTGTACAAAACACACAAAATGCAATGACTATTTTCCCCTGTATTTCATCATTGATGATTTCTTTAAAAAGTCTAAAAATCTTGTCTCGTTTCGTTCCTGTGAACCCAGTCTTGTGTCTCGTCTCATGGGATAAGTGTCTTGTCACACCCCTAATTAATAACATGTTTACCTCCTACACAGTTTTAACAGTTGCAGAAGATTAACAAAAATATAAGGCCTGAAAAACACCTCTAGGCTGGTGGGTAAAGCCTTTACAGTGGCAGGTCAGGCTGATGCGTGTCTGCATACTACAGTGCTAATGCAGGCATACCAGGCCGACCTGCCAAGGAATTTGGATGAAAGTTGGGTGGCATATCATTTTTAGGTCAGCCTAAAAACAATTAAAATCTTACTGCACACAAGATTACTAATCAAAACAAATGCCCTTGCACTTTCTCACAATTATATAGTTGGGTAATTAAACTGAAAGTTTTTATTCTATTTTTTCTGTATATTTTGATTTAATTTATTTTTTAAATCAGAGAAAAACTGCCAAAAATGCCCACAGCTGATGTCTGTAACTACATACATAAAAAGTCAATAAAATCTTCTATAAAATTATATAAAATGGTAAATAAATTATGCTTACCATTTATTTGGAATTTGTATTTACAAACAAAAAATGTGAAATAAACAAATAACGCGTTAAACATAAAACTCTCAGACTCACCTTATTAATATTAATAAGTTATATGCTTATTATTCTTATTGATAGAAACACCGAACATAATGCTTGAGCCAGGATAAAGGAAAAAACAACAACAACAAAACAAATGTTGGAGCAGGTACATTGTTGAATGTTAAGGACACACTATGACAGTTTCTGCTTTTGTTAGGTCATAACAAAGTAATGTCTTCGTCAAAACTGTGTAGTAGAACATAGAAGCACGCATGTGTGTACAAGCTTGTGTTGTTACCAGTCATGCAAAAGCATGATCGTATGTCTCCTTGCAGTAAGGGCTCTAGCCAGAGCTTTTTCTGCTCCTCAGTACCAAATAGATGCAGCACCTCAATGTTTCCTGAATCTGTGTCACAGTCAAACATTTGGTTGGATGTTACAGCAGACAGTCTCTGTTTGCGCACACACACACACGCACAAAACTAACTGTTTTGATTTAAAATATTGGTCATGCGTTCATTTGTATTAAAGGAAATGTTCACACAGACCTGGAGCCTGGCAGTTGAATACCTCAGGGGCATAGAAGCATCGTCCAGTTTCTTCAGCAATGTAGGTATACTCCAGCTGAGACAGTCCACTTTCTGCAGGCAGGAACAGATTCCAAAGCCCAGCCGCACGTGCTTTTGCCTAAATAATTTGTTTTACCTTTACATTTGGCAAATGCCCTTATTCATACTGACTTACATTTATCGTTTTTATCTTTTTTATGTTATGTTCCCCTATGTTATGGGGGAGTGCTATAACTCCCCCATAACATAGGGGAACATAACATAACATAGCATGATCACAAACAGGCTCTTGATCTTAACAAGATTTACCTCATAGGATGTAATATATGTTTGATATATACAGATGCATCTCAATAAATTAGAATGTCATGGAAAAGTTTATTTTTTTCAGTAATTCAACTCAAATTGTGAAACAAAATAAATTTAATGCACACAGACTGAAGAAGTTTAGGTCTTTGGTTCTGTTAATTGTGATGATTTTGGCTCACATTTAAACAAAAACCCATCAATTCACTGTCTCAACAACAATTAAAAGACCAATAAAAAACATTTTAGTAAATTGTTGGCCTTCTGGAAAGCATGTTCATTTAATGGTACTCAATACTTTGTAGGGACTTCTTATATATATATATGCCTATAAACATATATATGCCTTTGCACCATTTTGCAGGGTTTTTTACCTTAAGTTTCTCCAGCACTGGAGGTGTTTGCCATCTCTCAGGCCCATCACAATGTTCAACATAGTAAACAGTAAGCTCCTAAAGCAAAGACCATTTTGGTTAAATACTTGTAGACTGTATGACTCCTGCATCAACAGTGCACCAAGAAAATATTCTAATATTATATATATATATATATATATATATATATATATATATAATATATATATATATATATAATATATATATATATATATATATATATATATTTTTTTTTTTTTTTTTTTTTTTTTTTTTTTTTTTTTCCCCCTAAAGAAAATTTCCTTTGTTTAAGTTACATATGTAACCAAGTTTCCTTGAGAGAACAAGACGCTGGAGGGGAAGAAGGACAAAAGACAGGCCTGCAGCTTCTGGGACCTGGTGTTGGCAATTTGGGTATATACCCGGGTCGAAGACGTAGGTGAGCTTTTACCAATTTCTGTTACGAAGCCGAGGCTTGAACAGAGCCTGAATACTGTTAATTCTCTTGATAGAAGAGATAGTCAGAAACACTGTTTTAAGTTATAATCTCTTAAAATCAGAGGCATCTTCCAGAGGCTTCTTTGGGAAATCACACAGCCTCCCCAGTACCACAGCCAGACCTGGTTGCCATCCAGGGTTTAGACTCCTTGTGCAATGAATAAATCTAGTTACTAGTGGGACTCTCTTCATCAATTTTCCACTCACAGAAGCATGGAAGGCAGCTATGGTCACCGCGCATAGCTTCACGGTGAAGGGTTCTAGGATTAACAGCTATCATATTAACTTGCTAATGGTTTGATGCTGTAAGCTGCTTATTCTAATTGTCTATAATTCTTACACAAAATGCACCTCGAATGGTACATTGCATGTTATAATAGTAAATATTATGTTAGCAGACAAGTTTTACTGTATTTTAAGCACTGCACTAGATCACAAAATGCAGTTCTTATTTAAAAAATCACGTTGCTATAAAATTGACCTGAGCTTACCTTCTGAGCAGGCATTATGTGTTGTTTCATAAACTCTTTAACCTGCTGGAGGACAGTATAACCTTTAGCAGATTGGAGAAATAATCTTTCAGGAACTTGTACATCTAGTGATGAGCTGTACACAAAACACAAATGAAATACTTTCATGGCACTTTCAAAAATTGCTATATAAAACTATTCATTTTAATTAGCAACTGTGTTTGTTAAAATAATATCAGTAATGAAAAATGTTTATTCAGTATTATTATAGAAAATGAAATATAGGAATTTGTCAAACAACACAATGACTATTAATATTCCTTAAAAAAAAAAAAGTTCATATAGTGAGTATAAAAATTACCTGCGGGCAATCTTCAGAGCCAGCTGAGCTAAAGGTTCCACGCTTTCATTAAACTGAGCTGCATTAGGAGAACTGGCATTCCCCAGCAAAGATCTTGCATAGATACCCTACCAACAAAAAAAAGAAATACTGTAATTCTGTTAAATAAATTGGATAAAAGCTCACTTATCAATCTTCAGTCTTCATAAGGATAAAGTTTAAAACTTAAGTTTTAAATTTTTGGGATGAAGTGTAAATTAGGTCTTAATCTGATTAGCACTATTCTTAAAAATTGAATGGTCAGGAGGTTTGCATTTAGTTTTATATGACCCCAGACCTCTGCTCCATGTTCATGCTTGGGAACTCACTCCAACAGCATTTAAAAGCAGCATGTACTTTTTTGAAGGACTGTGCATGTGCATCCAGAGAGCTGCCTCGTGGAAATGTTCAGACCAGCTTTTTGTCATACAAAACAAAAAATAAGCAGACAGGTGGTTGAGACCATCTTTCTAGATTACGAGGCCTTTCACCTTCCCATCCTGGACAGGATTAACATACTCTTAAATAAGTATGGCAGCCTCCAAGACCCTGGCTCTCTGTTGGACACGTCCAAGGTGGCATGCTGGTCCTCTTTACATACATTTGTTTATAATCTGACAATCACAAGATCCAGGGCCTTAGCGTCACATTAAATTGCACACGCAAAACATGAGTATAGACGCAGTGTTTCATTCCTTTGGGGATCCATGGTAATAAACATAAACTAAGACAATACTTATTTTTCTCATATCACCCACCCCTAGTCAGGTTTCTGTCAGAATATCTACAATAAATTATAAAATTCTAAGGTGTGGTTTGTGTTGACATTATATTACATCTGCAGCTCGACAGAAAATAAAACATATCCTGCCTGTACCTGTGCAATGCAGGCCATTTTAAACATTGCGAAAGCAACAAAGAAATTCTCATGTGGAAGTGAAGGTGGGATTTCGCGGCATTGGCAGTAAATAGTTACGATGTCTTTTGCTGAAGGGATGCCTGAAAAAAATAATCATAAAAATTAAAAATAATTTATTGTAATATAAAATGCGAAAAAATTGCATAGTTTCTAGTTATAGGAAGGAGTGTCAAAAGGTTTCAAAACAGGTCAAGAGACAGCAGCACAAGGCTGCTTACACATTCACAAAACTTTTTGATACCCCCTCATAATTAGCATTCAGGTATTATTAGGGAAAAGTAGCATTCAGGGACTTACTTTAGGGATACATATCTTAATTAAATTATCTTATTTAGATATCTACATTTACATTTTTATTCTAAATTTCTCTATCTTTGTGAAGCTGCCATAACATTGTTAAAAGCACATGTAAGTCCTAAAACAATAAAATTTCATTAAACAATTACCAATTTTAAATGTTCAAACAGTGTAAAACATAAAAAAGTAGACAGAAGAGTAACAAAGGCCCACCCTCTATCCCTGTGATTCCACCAAAAACTGTGGTTTTATTGAGATGGAGGGGGCAGTAATGGGCCATGAGGAAGTAAGCTAGGTCTGCAAGTGGTTGCCCAATTGTGGATAATTCCCAATCCAATACAGCTACAACTCGAGCCTATAAACAGAGAAAAGAAAACCAACACATTATACTATATATAACCTGTAGAAAACAGCAAAATTCTATATATTTATTCACTTTTGTTGTGAGAGTTGGGCTGTGATGGCTACAACATAGGCAAAAGTTAGTGGACATCTGGCAATCACACCTGTATTTTTTTTTAAAAGCTTTGTCAGATCAAAGTAAAAACACCTGGTCATTCAGTTTTGCTAGGGTTTTACATATTAACCTTGAAAGTCCATGTCTTCAAGGGCCTGGCTTTGTTCATAAGGCATTATCACACTGTAGGAGGATTTGGGACAAACCAACTAAAAAATGTTAGACTATATATTAGACTATTTTTCAGTGCTCATACAGAAAAAGACAGCACTTATGTAAAATATGTTTGTAAACGGAAAACAGTAGCGTGCAAGCAAGTTTTACATAACTACAAATAAAATATGTAAAATGTGTAAAATATGTGTAAAAACTGACATTATTACAGCCTAATTTTTTATTAGGTAAAAAAAAAAGTTGAGAAAGCATCTGATTATAGCGATTTTATATTACATATTAAAATTGATTAGAACCCCCCTTCACACCACAAATACATTTTTTGTTTAGTGATTTTTTTTACTTTTTCAATAACTTTCATGATTTTTATAATACTAATTAAATAGGAAGATTTTTTTTAATTTTGTGTTTTTTGATTACTTTTCATAACATAAAAAAACTACAAAGAGGGATAGATAGATACAAATAGACACATTAGGGATTATATTATGCGACTTGAGACTGTCTGCATCTCATTAAGAAGGCATCTTTAAATCAGTCTGCAGCACACTTTTCATAAACTCACTACCAAAACTAAATTTGTTTGGCTGAAACAACATTCTGAAACAAGTCTGCATTGACAGCGGCACAAAAGGTAGTCTTAGCTCTGCCTTTACTTAACAGGAAAATGCAGTGAAAGAGGAAACACGTTTTTCTTTCTTCAAGCATTTATGCCTATTCTGCAAACTAAACTACATTGAGTTGTCTTAAAAACAAGACAATTTTGGTATCAAAACATAAGCAAAATTAAACAACATGATATGCAATTGAACTTCATATTTTTTATATATTGCACCTATATTCATCATAATAAAAATAATAATTATGTTTAATAAGTGAAATCTAAAAAAGGTTTCTGTTGATGAAGCTAATCTGCATCGATGGTTCCACATGTGCATTATCAAATACATGTCCAATACAGGTCCAAAGCCATTAATGCACTTATAATTGTTTTTTGCATCATTCTGTGTCAAGTCTAAAGAATATAATGCCAGATTATCGTAGATTATTAGTTTGCCAAAATAAAAAATAAAAATCAATGTCATGTTTAGAAGTCACTAAGATATTAATATCCAAGATATTATTAGCGTCTCGGGTATGTATGGTAACCCTCGTTCCCGGAGGGTTAAGGTTAGAGACGTTACGTTATGTCGTGTGATGACACTAGTGTTTACGTTTGGGAGCCCGAAATACCTCTGATCTATTTTGAAAAGGCCAATGAAATTTGCAGAATGCAGAATTTGTATAGTCGGTAACGCCCTATACTTCCGGTATTAATAAACTAGCTGCGGCCTAGATCTCAGGACAACGTGAGAGTCTGCCAGACCAAACTTCATGCACGTTTGTCGATGGAGAGGGCGTGCAGGTCCCCCATCCTCTTGATCAAGATCAGTGCAGTCAGCAAAGCAGTCTTCAGAGAAAGGGCTCTAAGCTCTTGCACCTTGATCGTAGAGGCAGAAATGTGCTTATCCAACCCTGCTTGCAGGAAGGAGAGAACTGATCCGATGCCACACCTCCGTGGGTCTTACCTATGGGAAGCACACCAGTCAATGACACGAAGACAGCCACTTCAGGTTGTACAGCCATCTAGTGGAGAGCTCAGGCCACACATGGAGACTCCAAAGATCTGGGTGTGGGTGCTATATCATGCCCCTGCCCTGGGAGATCCCTCCCCAGGGGAATTAGCCAGGATGCACTACTGCCAGCAGAACTAGTTCCTCTCAAGGTCCTGGTACCCCGGCAGGGACTGCTGTGGCTGATTGTGATTAGTGGAAGCGCGGACCGGGGAAGAAGCGAACCTGGGACTAGCGGCCTTGCCAACTGGGGGTGCAACTTCCCAAAGAGGGCCCGGCACCCTGGGGGGAGCACTGAAGGCTGGGGTTTGCGGGGTAGCCCAGGAATATGAACTGGCTGAGGGGAAACTGAGGGACACGGAGGCCGGGGGGAGGCTGAACTGGTGAGCCGGATCAGGAGGCAAGGAGCCCGCCAAAGGTTTTGACCCGAAGGACTGACTGGGTGCACCAAGCTGGAGGTTTGACCCAAGTAGATAGAATATAGTCAGAGGAGCAAAGGGTTGGGCCGGCCAACCTGAAAAAGGCGGCTTAGGTGAAATGGTTGGCACGGACCGCCAGGCTTAGGCGGCTTAGAATAGAGGTGCTTGACCCCCGCCCCCCCCTTCCATGGAAGCATTCAAACCTCCCTGGGTTGCCCATCTCAGGAAAGCTTCGAAGCCTTACAAGGGCTCTTGGTATCTTGAGAGCCCGCCGCAGCTCTCACAGGGGGCTTTCTACAGGATGGAGCAGACTGGGCCTTCTGGCTAGGAAAAGTGGTGCTTGTGCTTGCCTTTCACTGAGGCAATATCGCCTCAGTGGCTGCTACTTCACTGTGGGAAAATTGCTGGAAAAATTCCTCCACAGTGTCCCAACCGAAGAGACCACCTGGTGAGATGGGGTGTCGAGAGAAGCAAATCTTTTCCTGCTCTTAAGAGGCTCTAACTGAACATCTCATCTCAGCCAGCCACAAGTGTGGCAATCGCCCTTCCCAGAGCCTGCGCATAGTCAGCCACAGAGCGCAGTTCCTGCAGGAGCTCTGGGTTGGGCCCCCTTGTGCAGCTGTTGCAACACCTGAGCCTGGTATACCTCAGCAGAGTCGTCAGCCTCAACGGACGTTCCTCCAGTGTCCCGACCGGCAGTCATGAAGCTGAGGAGGAATAAGGTAATCGCATTTGACGTTGAAGTTGCTTCTTCTCTGCTGCCCACTCTGATGATGCGCGCATTCAGAAACTCCGGAAAAACAGAACGATAAGCAGTATCACAGCCGGTAGTCTATTTTTAACGGAAGCATGGGTCGTTACCGGCTATGCAAATTCTGCTCGTCCAATTTCATTGGCCCTTTCAAAATAGATCAGAAGTATTTCGGGCTCCCAAAACGTGACCCCTAGTGTGGTCACTCAACACAACATCGAAGCTGATAGGTATATACACAGCTAATTTAAACTTTTAGTATTACCTCTAATGGATGAAATATCAGGTTGTCAAGTCGAAAATCACCATGTACCAGTGTCACTTGATCATCAGTCGGTGGCAAATTGTTGCTTAGCCATTTAAGAAGATCATTGACAGCTGGAATGTTCCTGCTTGCCGAAGCTCTATACTGTTTTGTCCATGTGGACACCTACAAAAGGCATGGATAATAATGATCTACACAACAATTTTTATTTACCGTTTCTTTAGTCTAAATATGTTTTTCAAAATGCATCCATTCAAATGTTTATTATATCTTTTTTTTTCAGCCTACGGTCCTAAAAGGTATGTCATTGAAACTTTTTAACACAAACAATCAGCAACCTTTTGTTTTAGTGTCATTTCATCTTAAAAGTATATAAAAATGTACTAATAGACTTTTACCTGCCTCTTGATGTAACCTGCTCCTTTCCCATATCCTACCAGGCCAAGTGTGGTAAGGTCAACTGAGTGAAGTCTGGCTAAAACCTCAACTGCGGCTACATAAAGAGCACTGCGTTCTGCAGCACTGATGCCTGGTAGCCTTGGGTCCCGAAATATACGGCCCTGTGTCACACACACACTTTTTTATATCAGTCCTCAGACTGAATTTCCGTCAACTTATATTCTCGGAGCTCTGACCAAATACAGACATTTCTATCCAAATTACACAACTTGCATGAAGCTACTTTGTTACTACAACATCATTTCTGATTAAGACATGTATTTTTGTTTACACACATAAGGTCACAGACAGATAGAAAGCTGACCTGAACATGCTCCATGATGTAAAACTCTGTGCCTATAACAGTTGTGTCTGAGCAGTACAGCAAAGGCTGAGGAACAGGAAAGTCAATAGCGTGCAGGGCTTTCTGGACAACATACTCTCTATCCACCTGTTAAAAAAACATGCACACACACATTGACCTTAAAAAATACATATATAACAATGTTGGTTGGGATATGTGTGTGCACGCTTCAATGCAAAAAACATCAACAAGATCAGATGAGCCAGCCTGGGACACCCACAGCTGCTGTGCAATGATTTAATGCGGAAATGACAAAGCACCTAAAAAATTACAATATTTGGATTTTAAAAATGTAGAACATGTAAATTTCACATCATAAATGAGAAACACTTGAAATCTTTATCTCTCTCTCTCTGTGTCTGTCTAGCTACATAAGCCACTTCTGAGCTGCTAGTGATCCAGACCCTTTTTTCAATCTGGATCTGTCTGACCCTTTCTGGTGACCTTTCTCCGGTTGATGATCACATCACATCACCATGTTGACTGGGGATGCTTTCACTCTGCCATGAAGATGCTCCAGTTGCTAACAAACACAGTGTGACTGATGATTCCTGCTATCTGTTTATCACCCAAATGATTATGGGTTTTCTGTTGTTATGGTTCCTCCCAAGGTTTCCTTCGATTACCATCTCAAGGAGTTTTTCCTTGCCATCTGCACCCATGGCTTGCTCATCAGGGACAATCAGGGACAAACTGATTTCTATTTCATTCGCATTTCATAATTATCTTTGATTGTGTAAAGACGCTTTAAGACAATGACCATTGTAAAAAGTGCTACACATTAAATTGAATTGAACTGAAATCTGCAGTCATCTCAAGATGAAAATGTGTTTGAATTAACATGTTGGTTATATAAATTGTTTAAAATATCATATTATGCAGCCTTTCAGGGATGCATAAAACTTTGTAAATCATTCAATATTTTCTATATTTCTGCAGAAATGACCAGAAAAAAGTTTTTAAATTAGACAAAATAAACCTTATCCCTAAAAAAGATAACAACTTAGTTTTACATTGTTTATCATAGGCATAGTCTCTGAATCTTTAATTACCACTTGTATGTTTAGATAGCACTAGTAGTCTACCTTGTAGCATACATTTAGGATAACAAGCACAGTGCACGTCAATAGCCTATATACCTTCATCTGCCTCCTCCTATTTATCAGATTCAAGATGGCGCAGCTGAGACTGGCTGCCATCACGACTTAAAACAGCAGCCTTTTTCTAGGAATAGAAAGAAAGAACCGAATATGACAAAAAGACTCTTTTACACTGTACACTAACCATCTGTTGCTTTTACATCCAGACACAACAGGCTGGACAATTGAAATACTAAGGAGGGGATCCAACAACTAAGAAGTCACTTCAGAGCAACGGCCCCAAGAGAAACGAGCCAGCATCAGGAATAGGCTTAGGGCCTAGCATCCTGCTAGCCAACGTCTAGTCTCTGGATAATAAACCTGACGGCCTTAGGGCTAGGATCAAGTTCCGGCCAAGACTGCAACCTCTGGTGCTTTACTGAACATGGCTGAACCCGGACACTTGACTACTGCTACACATTGATAAAAGACAGCTACAAGGCACAATGTTGTCCTCCGTTTAGAAAATCGAAAATCTTCCTCATGCCAAAATACAAACAACGGCTGAAACAGAAACTTCCAGTTAAGAAGGAGGTTCCAAACTGGACGGACCAATCGGTGGCCGCTTTGCAAGACGCACTGGATAACGTGGACTGGAAAATATTCTGGCGTTGCTACGACACCATTAATGAGTTTACGGAAGCAGTGGTGGAATTGGATGAAAAACTAGCTGATGACACCGTAAAAAAAAACAGTGATACGCACTTTTCCCAACCAAAAGCCATGGGTAACAGCACACACCGTCGCCTACAACGCATGGCACTCTTTTGGAGACACGCCAGCTGAAGACGAGTACAAGATTGCGTCATCCAACATCAGAAAGGCGGTAAAGAAGGCAAAGCGGCGATATGGAGAAAAAGTCCATGGGTATGGGTCACAATTCCAACAGGGACTATAACGGACTTTAAAACACTAAGCTCCAAGATGTCTATTGCAAACACTTCTCTAGAATGAGCTAAAACAACTTCTTTGCTAGCTTTAATACCGCAGCTGACTGTGTTGTTGATGCTAACACATCGCTCAACATCGCCTTCACCATGATGTAAGGAAATCCTTCAGGAAAGTTGGGTCCTGAAAGCATGTGCTGACTAGCTAGCAGTTTCCTGACCTGCACGTAATGAACTCATTTGGAAGGCTCGTCAGAGACTTTATCGTTAAAATACTCCCAGACACACCAGATCCTCTACAGTGTTTTACCGCCACAAGCGATCCACAAATGATGCCATCACACCCACCTCATACATAATACACACTCAGCCACCTGGATAGTTAAGAAGGAAATTATGTTACTACTGTTTGTTGATTAGAGCACAGCATTTAACACTATCATCTCATCCACACTCTCCAGGAAGCTGGGTGACCTCAGACTTTCTGACTGGCAGATCACAGGCAGTTAAAATAAATAATCACCCCATCTATCACCCTAAGAATTGTTGCTTTCCAGTGATGCGTTCTAAGCCCCCTGCTGTACTCTCTTTACACTTACGGCTATACTGCCAAGACCAGCTCCACTTCTAATGGGCATGATCACCAACAATTATGAGACAGCCTACCTTGAGGAGGTTAGGCACCTGGAGAGCTGGGGCCAAGACAACAACCTCCTCCTTAATGTCAGCAACCAGCCAAGTAACCATTAAAAGGAAAGAAACCAACCAAAGTGAGGAAAAAAACAAAGTAACTTTAAAAACTTAACAAAAACTTTTAAAATTGAACTTAAAAATGCTCATTTGCACAAGGACTGTACTGGTTTATTGGTTCTGTTTACAATGTACGTCACTGTTTACTGCGCACTGTTTACCTTAAGGGACTGTTTTACATTTACAGCATTTGTCAGACGTCCTTATCCAGAGTGACTTACATTTATTTCTTTGTTTTTTTTTCAACTGAGCAATTAGGGGTTAAGCGCCTTGCTCAGGGGCCCAACAGTGGTAGTCTGGCAGAACTGGGAATCTGCTGCACTACCCCCCCACCTACCTGCACACTTACACTCCTTACTATATTTATATTCATATCATGTACCATGTGCTCCATTCCACTCATATCTTTTAATTATTTTTTTATTCTTTTATTCTTATTTTTATTGGAGCTCAGTCGTAAAGAAACATTTTCCCAACAGTGGATTCTGGATGTATTCCTGGCCCATTTAGTAATGTTAATCACAGAATCATGCCGATAAGTGATGCAGTGTCATCTAATTTCTCCAGTTTCGCTGAATCTTATGATGATGTTATGCACTGTAGATGATGAGATTTGCAATTTGAGGTATGTTGTTTATAAAGTATTCCACATTCTTTTTATGCATTCTATCACAGACAGGAGAGCCTTTGTCCATCGTCATTTCTAAGAGAATCTTCTGATAGAACCTTTAACTCATCCCTTTTATAGTTAATCATGTTACAGACCAAATGTCAAATAACTTAATTAGTTGCTAGATGTTGTTCCATCTGAATCTTTTTAAAATGTATTGCTCAACTCTTTGTTGCCCTATTTATTTTAAAAACTGTAGCAGTTATCATTTAGTGGATAAAATTGTAAAATTGCTCAGTTTAAACATTTATGATGTTATAATGTAATTTGAAAGTTTTTTGGTTTTCATTTTGGTCAAATTTAAAAACCTTAAACTCTTAAGGAAATCGGGTTGTATTAAAATATCAAAATATTTGTCTAGTAGGTTACACAGGACTAGTGGAAAATGTGCGTTAATACACCCGTTATGTGTATTGTTATGTTTATTTTAGAGTCAGAATCCTTTATTATAGCCCTTATAGAAACTGTTATGTTGACAGATGAACTGTATTTGCATTATTAAAAGTGAAAGTAAATTTAGTTCTATATTTTCACACAGTCCAATTCTTTCTTTGTATCTTTTTCTGTTTGTACAGTTCTATCTTTTCCCAATCTCACTGTCGCAGATCCAGTCCTTATCAAGCCCAGTTGGTGGATTGCATATGTAAAAGGTTCTGAGCACCTGAGAGGGCAGTTTAAAATCTCTGAAACTTCTGCGTTGGAAGAATTGCTGTCAGGCCTTATTAACCAGAAACTGAAACTGTCCACTCTCCCCAGCAGGTCCCCGTTAATTGTGAGTAGTTGGTACGTCTTCTACTGCATTATGCTGAATTTCACTATCATTTTGTTTAATGTCATCAGCAAACATGACAATAGTGGCAGAGTTGAAAGTGGTCACACAATCCTAGATGTACACTGAGTACAGCAGGGAAAACAAAACTTTGGGAGGCTCCAGTGCTGAGGGTAAGTGTAGGTAAAAATTGTTTGCCCACCTAAACTGCTTGCGGTTTGTCTGTCACAGAAATGGAAATCCGGTAACAAAGTGAGGGGCCCTAGTACTTCCAGGTGAGTATGGGGTAATTATGGTGTTAATTACTGAACTGTAGACAACAAGAAGCATTTTGACAATTCCCTTTCCTGCTGTCCAGAAGAGCTGTGTGATCAATTACAATTACTATGGAGGGGTTAGGACAATATGAACAACAAATACAAGCTGTAATCATTTCAGTGTGTCAAGTTAACTAATTTTACTATTAAATTGGTACCAACCTGCAGGGGTATGTGGTATTACTAACTGACACTTACCAATACAGCATTTAATGCAATTGTAAAATAAACTGGCCTTTAAAACTGTCTCCTTGCAATGCAGAGTAATGTAGGTCTTTAGATATTATACTAAAGTAGTATGCAGCATTATCTTCAATAAAATGTAGTCCAGGGTAATATATCATATCTATGACTTTAAAACTTTTTTAAAACAAGCATAGAAATAAGGAAAAAGGAATGAATGCATTTGATAACAATGCGATGGAAAACCATTTTATGTTCTAACCTTTTTGCATTAAAGTACTTAAACATTCCAGCAAACAACAGGACACAAATACTCAGAAGCCTTCATTGTTATACAAATTAACTTCACAGCGTACTTTATATGCTGGACAGGAACCGAAACCCCAGTCACATTGCTGCAACAATTTGGTGACATGTTCATGAGACTGACACAATCCATCGGCCCAAGTCACAAGCAATAACATACAAATTAATTCCGTGATTGAACTAATGTTTTATAGAAACGTCAATTAAAAATGGTTCTTCCGTTATGTGTTACAAATCTCCCCTATACTCTGGCTGCCGCAACAATATGGTGCTATCAACGAAAATGTCAGTTTCACTAACTACAGACACATGTATTTGCTGAAAACTGGAAGTGTCATCGGATGTCAATGGCACATGCTGCTCTTTGCGCAAAAGTGTCAATGACACTGACACAATCAATTGGCACATAAATCTTTGCTGACAAGTCAGCGAAAATCGGAAGTGTAATCGGATGTGCCTTTGAACAAAGTGACGTGCCAATGGCTATGGTGCGTCAAGTGTCGTATCACTATACAAAAAAAAAAAAGAATTAAATTGAACTTAATGTTAATACTGCCTTTTCTTTTAATTAAACTCACCTAGCCAACTGTTATTAATATCGTCATTTAAAAATAATAAAAGACTAACTAAAATACTACCAATAATTGGTCGATGCAGAGGCATATTGCACTTACCCATACATGAACACACACACACACACACTTACACACACAAAAACACAACGAAACACTAAAAAGCTGTCAGCAATACGAATTAGCCCCTTCTACAACCGCACTTTTTTGACTGCTCTGCAATTTAGAAGTTAAAGTCCAAAGGTTCAAGCCCTTTTTACAATCACACACACACACTAATATATAATATAATATCATATCATATTATATTATTTATACACTAACCTTATGAGCACCGTGAAGCAGGGATCCATGAGGTTTCTTTCTGAGTACAAAGCTTTTTTTTGGTGTTTGAATAAGAAATGTTGGATTAGACTGCCCACACCTGTATCAATACGATTAAAACAAACGAATAATTAAAACGCAACTGATTGTTGAGGAAGTGACAAAACATACGTAAAAGTACATACCGATATTGGCGCACAGAAATTGGAGTGTCCTGTACAACACATTCAAGTCGCTCTGTTAAATAATTATGCAGTTTCTTTACATGAAAAATATGCTGCTTTCGAGCATGGGTCGTGTCATCATCCATATCTGCTGCGATGTTTAAGATGTTAAAACACGAAATAATAGTGATGTTTGCTTTTGAACGAAACTGTATTTTTAAACAAATGGTCTATTCTTGTTTACTTCCATGTATTGACTCAGGTCTAGTTAATGACTTAAGGACCGCCTGTGTAAAACACGTGACTATGCTTCTTCGATTTCTCCTGTCACGCCCACAAACCGGTCTTTCAGTTGAAATTCATCCACATAATATTACAAAAACAGCTTACATTTAAAATACATTTTGCTAAAATAAGAAATATGTAACTCAATGATGCATAAATTTAGCAGCATAATTTATGCTTTTATTGCCTCCAGGTTGGATATCTTACTGATAGAATATTCTGGTTTCAAGCTTCAGTTAAAAAAGCAAAAGATGTAAACATATCATTTTTATTTTTTTTTACATTACATTGGCTCCCAGTTAAATTTAACATTGATTATAAAATACTACTACTGACCTCTAACACAGTATAGTCTTATGTACAAAATCTGTGTGAATTTTTAGTTTTTTATAATCTGAAAACTTTAACTTACTAGTTAACAAATAACTTTTTCCTCCTTTGTGGGAAATAATCCAATAATGCATCTCACACATCATTTCCCTCAGGGTGCCCATGCTCAGGTACTGGCTGAATAGCGGGTTGTATGTTGTTTAACTTCGTGGTAGAGTGGTGACCTGCACTGAAACTGTCTCCCTGTTCCACATATACAGTATGTTATGGAGGGGAAAGTGGTAGTTCTACCCTGAGGCGAACATACTGCAAAACTTTCCTAACAGATTCTGAACAAAACCTAACCGAAATCCTAACAGACTCTCGCAAATTCTAACAAAATCCTAACACTCCAATCCAAATTCCTACTATTTCAAAAAAATCTGAACGGCCCTTTCAGGGGGAGGGGGGGCAAGTACAACGCCTATTGGCTGAATGGGCAAAACGAAACTCTGATGGAAAGTTGCGCCACTGAAACAAAATAAGTGCCTGCCGGAGCCATTAAGTTCACTATCTTGACATCTGCTTGGAACAGTCGTCGTTGTTCTTTTTTATATAACAACACAGTTGCTATTTTCCTACTCAGATTCTTTAATAACCCAGAGGTTAGGTGAGTATGATATTTAGTTTATCCAACATATCTTTGAATTAGTGGTTTAACATTAACGTTAACCATTATGTTTTCTGTAGTAGCTGCTTATATTATATGGCGACCATTTATATTGATGTTTGATCTGCTTCAAGTTAAGTTATGTAATAATACTAATTATAAAAGACTTACGCGCGCTCGGTGGGTTGTGTAAAACTTCCTGAGTAATTGGGGATCGAGGACGTCCTCCCTGGGGACTCAGGACCTTTTCTCTGGACCGTAACCCTCCCAATCCACCAAATACTCCAACCACCCACCACGACACAGAGAATCCAGGATCACCCGGACTGTGTAGATAGAGCCATCCTCTAATACCAGCGGGAGTGGGGGTTCCTCGGCATTGCCAAGTTCTGTGAAGACAAAAGGAAGAGGTGAGTGATAGGAGAGAAAAATGGAAAGTTGGATGGATTCTGTAGTGAGGTGGGAATTTTAGTCTGTAGGTGACGGGGCTTACTTGTTGGACGATGGGGAAGGGGCCAATGTATCTGGGACTTAGTTCAAGTTCAAGGAGCTGTATTGTTATTTCAGCCATATATAGCAGATGCAGTACACAGTGAAATGAGATAATGTTTCTCCAGGACCCCCTGGTGCTACACAAAACATAGAACTCACAAAACAACAAAGAGCCACTAAACGGGATAGACATAAAGTGCATGTGTGCAACCTAGTGCAGATAGTGCAATAAACAATATAAACATTACAAGTACAGTGCAAATTAGACAGTAGAGAACAGAACAGAACATAACGCTGGACAGAACATTCAAAAGCGCCAACCAGATTATAAAATGAGGTAAGACATGGAATGTGCAAATTAACGGTATTGTGCAAATAGCATTATCGCATTATAAAGTGACTGTGCTTATATTTTTTGTTTTTTCAGTCTACTTGTGTGTGTGTATGTAGTTCAGTTCTGTTGAGCAGCCTGATGTCTTGAGGGTTGAGTGTGTGTGCATATGTGTAGGTTGAGGTAGTTCAGTGATCAATGTGTTGAGCAGACTGATGGCTTGAGGGAAGTAACTGTTACACATTCGGGTTGTGAGGGCCCGAATGCTATGGTACCTTTTTTCAGAGGGCAGA
Organism: Bagarius yarrelli; assembly: GCA_005784505.1. Lineage (NCBI taxonomy): Eukaryota > Metazoa > Chordata > Actinopteri > Siluriformes > Sisoridae > Bagarius > Bagarius yarrelli. The sequence continues at coordinate 141,752 of VCAZ01000295.1, forward strand.
ATTGTAAGAGTGATGTGGGGAGTGTGTGGGGTCGTCCATAAAGCTGTTAGCTTTGCGGATGCAGTGTGTGGTGTAGATGTCCGTTATAGAGGGAGGAGAGACTCCGATGATCTTCTCAGCTGTTCTCACTATTCTCTGCAGGGTCTTGCGATCCGAAACGGTGCAGTTCCCAAACCAGGCAGTGATGTGATTTGAGCTGTGCATTGCTACACGTTCATGAGTCAGCAGAGAAAACAGCAGTGGGCTGAGCACGCAGCCCTGCGGGGCCCAGTGCTCAGCGTGGTGGTGCTGGAGATACTGCTTCCAATCCGGACCGACTGAGGTCTTCCCGTCAGAAAGTCCAGGATCCAGTTGATGATTGTGTTAAATGCTGAATTAACGTCTATGAACAGTATTCGTACATATGTGTCTTTATTGTCCTTGTATGTGAGGGCCAGGTGGAGGGTTGTGGCAATAGCGTCGTCCTTGGAACGGTTCGGACGGTACGCAAACTGTAATGGGTCCAGTGTGGGGGGCAGCAGGGTCTTAATGTGCCTCATGACGAGCCTTTCGAAGCATTTCATCACGATGGGTGTGAGTACGACAGGACGGTAGTCATTAAGGCAGGAGACTGCTGACTTTTTCAGCACAGGGATGATGGTAGCGGTTTTGAGGCAAGTGGGAACGACAGCGGTGCACAGGGAAGTGTTGAAGATGTCAGTAAAGACATTTGCTAGTTGTGTTGCACAGTCCCTGAGCACTCTGCCGGGGATGTTGTCTGGTCCAGCAGACTTCTGTGGGTTAACTTTGCTTAAAGTTCTCCTCACATCAGCCATGGTTAGACAGAGCACCTGGTCATTTGGGAGGAGGGGTGGTCTTCCTTGCTGCCATGTTGTTCTGCACCTCAAACCGGGCATAGAAATCATTCAGCGCATCTGGGAGGGAGGCATCACTGTTATAAGCAGGTGTAGTTGTCTTGTAGTTATTGATCGTCTGGATGCCCTGCCACATAGGCAGAGTGTCTCCACTGTCCTGAAAGTGGCCATGAATTTTCTTGCCGTACATGCGGTTTTCCTCTCTGATGGTTCTAGACAGTTTGGCCCTGGCTGTTTTTAGGGCCGACTTGTCATTTGCCCTGAAGGCGGAGTCCCTGGACTTTAGCAGCGCATGCACCTCTGTGGTCATTCAAGGTTTCTGGTTGGAGCGTGTTGTGATAGTTTTGGAGACAGTCACGTCATTAATGCACTTGCCGATATAGCTTATCACTGATGTTGTGTACTCCTCCAGGTTAACAGATTCGCTGTTGATTGCAGCCTCCATAGACATCTGCCAGAACTGTTGGCCATGTTCTCACCTTCTTTGAAACCGGTTTCGAGCGTCTGACGAGCGGTCTGTATGCTGGCATTAGCATAACAGAGATGTGGTCTAAGTATCCGAGATGGGGACAGGGCTCCACTCGGTACGCGCCGGGGATGTTTGTGTAAACAAGATCCAGCGTGTTTTCCCCTCTTGTCGCAAAGTCCACATGGTAAAATTTAGGAAGCACTGTTTTGAGATTTGCATGGTTGAAATCTCTGGCGACGATAAACAGTCCGTCGGGATGTGCATTCTGCAGATCGCTAATAGCCGCGTACAGTACATAAAGCGCCTCCTTAGCATTAGCGCTCGGTGGAATGCACACTCCAATAATGAAAACAGCGGTAAATTCCCATGGTAAATAAAATGGCCTGCATCTAACAGTCACAAACTCCACTAGCAATGAACAGAAAGTAGAAACAATCACAGAGCTCTCGCACCATTCAGTGTTGATGAAAACACACACCACCAACGCAAGTCTTACCGCACAGAGCTGCATTTCTGTTGGCACGAAACGATGTTAGCCCATTTAGCTAAATGGCGGCGTCCGGAACTCACGCTGTGTAGTTCAATGTAGTCGGATATAGTCCAGTTTATTATCCAGGGAGCGAACGTTTGCAAGTAGTATGGACGGGAGTACCGGCCGGCTAGGGTTTGTTTTTAGCCTAGCACGGACACCCGCCCGCTTTCCACGCTTCTGCTTCCTCGCGCACCACTTCCGACATCCCTTATCCCGGCCACCGGCATCAGGTGACGCCGAGGGCTAGGGATCACATTGATTAGCTACTTTCATGGGAGACGTAACTTTATGTTGCGGGTGGATAGTCAGTCCGAGTTGGAAGTTTGACGTGGGGTTTCTCCTGCGGTCCGACTTGCACTTCTGGCGTCTGATAGCCTGCTGGAGGCGTCAATTTGCCCTTTACTCTCCTGGAACCAGTGGTTAACAGAGGGAACCTCGGACGGTTCCCCATTCCAGGAAAAGAGTGGTGGTTGGTTGCTGAGAACAAACTGGAAGGGAGTTAATCCTGTGGCGGATTGTCTAAGGGAGTTTTGGGCATATTCCGCCCAAGCAAGGAACTGATCCCAGGATATTTAGTAGTGCTGTTTTACAGCAGATTTTAAATCTGTGTACTTGTGTGGAGCTTGTTGTTTATTGTATTGAATGTCAGGCTATAAAGCTTTATTCATATTAAGATTTAATATGAATAAGTTCATATTTCATTTATAAATTCAGAATTAGCTTAGCCCAAAAAAAATGTACATACCTTTACTTAATGCTCATTGTTGTGCCTTGCACCTACTGTGAGACTCATTGTTGTGCCTTGCACCTACTGTGAAACTGTGAGTTCTCTTTGCACTCCTATTTAAGCCAAATAGTTGAAAGTCAATGTAAATTTGTAAATTAAGTATAGAGACTTCACTTGTGCTATGTCGGGTGACATTTTTGTTATGCAGCTTCAACAAGAGATATCAAATGGTAACATGTTGGTGACAAAGGCAGGAGAGTTATTTCCAAAGTCTTTAGTAAGGTAAAATAATTGCTGGAAGAGCGGTGGCCCTTAAGAAAAGTAGAAAACCTACTGCAAGAGATTGGATTAACATAGTAGGGAAAATGGTTATATACTGTATGTAGTGCTTTTTTTGCTTGTCATTAAATTAAGCAACTACACCAAACACCTATGACATTAAATAAAACCATGATCGTTATAGACAAACCAACGGAAAGTTCTCCAAAATTGTTTGAGAACAGAACACACATGAAACAAATTAGATGCTCTTCAAAGATACAAGTAACACAAGTGATCTAGTAAAACATTTAAACTTTCTGTTGTTGAATACGCTTTGCAACTTCCAGGTATAAATAGACTGATCGCGATTCTGCTCATCGTTTTGTTTTTCGGAGCTAAACTTCAGAGCAAAAAAGCAGCAGCAGCAGCAGCAACTAAAAAGGCAGCAGCAGCAGCAAACAACCAGAGAAGAAGCAAAATTCAAGCGATTACCTCTTTTGCATTGCAGGAGCAGCAGCATGAAGCAGGAGGACCACTGGATGCATCTTTAACCCTGCAGCAATGCCTGAGCAAAATAATCCCTAAAAGAGCATTTTTTTACCTGTTAAGGGCAGCATTCAGGTTGAGAAACTGTGAGTTTTTATGGTTTCTCAGCTGTGTGTTTCTGGATGCGGTCAGTCCATCGCATTTAATGACCAACACAAACACTGTTTTGTGTGCATGGGTCCTGTCCACGCAGCAACAGCATTCGTGAATAGGTCTTGCCCCACTTGCAAGGCACTTCCCATCAGCACGCTGCATGCTCAACGAGGGGTTTTCGCTCAGAGAAAAGCCTCGGTCACCCCTGCTTCTTTCCGCTCTGCCTCTTCTACCTCTAGGTATGAGGATGCAGCCGGGTTTGCTGGGAAACAGCAAGGAGAAGCAGGGGCTATGGACCTGAAAAGTACAAATGTACTAGTAGGGTACATCTATGTACCACTAAACATGGAACATTTTTGTTTCCTCTTGTCTGTACCTTTAAAAGAACATTTGTCTTCTAGTAGGGTACAGCGATGTAAAGTTTCATAATTTTATTTTACACAAACTTCAGCATTTTAAAAATTAAACTGGAAGCATCAGGTTTTGTATGCTATTTATTAAGCAGTTTAAATGCAAAACAGAAAAAATGTCTTACAGTTACAACAGTAAAACAGTTAGAGCATTCAAAATTACTCTGTATAAAACCTGTGATAGAAAAATGTATGTTTTGTCTTATTCTTTTTATAGTTTTACATATATTCTTATATGTGGGCCTATCCGTATGTGCAAAGAACAACGTGTGCACTGTTTTTGGTGCAAGAAGAAGAAGTTCTTACTGGAAATTGGGTTTCTGTTTTAGCAGATAACACAACTGCTGCTGCCCGCACCCTAACTGAAACAGTGCACACCCATAAAGACTCGCTATAAATTCTTAACTCTCTGTAACATCTGGGTTGACAGAGGCATTATTGGATTTCCAATAAAAACTTTGTTCACTTATTATTCTGATCTCAACTCTTTTAATTTTTTTTTTTTTTAGAGAAATTTCACGACAATTCCTTGACCCCCAAAGTGGGGCTTCACATCTGACAAGTAGTCCTGGAGAACTCCCAGATCGGTACAGCAGGCGCCGCTGCCCAAAGGTTTTTACTTCGGTCGACTACAAAACTTGGCTATTGGTGAAAGGAGATCAGGGGATTTACAGAGACTATGTCAGCGGCGGAGTCCCTCAAGGCAAGAATCCTCCTCACAATAATTATCCTTTTTGGAAAAAAAAGAACAATTAAGTAATTAAGTTTGGAACACTTAAATGCGCAGTTCTTGTGTAAGAAGCTATAAGGTTTTTTGCAAGTTTTTGTAGGAGAAAAAAGCCTCGAAGCAGACGCACTTCCTGAACAGGTGTCTGTACAGATGATTGAACCAAGGATTAAGGTAAAACAAATTATTCACTCATATTATTCGTAAAAAGAGTTGAGATCATGGGAAATGGATGCAGTAAAAATAGTGATAATGATTCCATGACACATGTTGACCAATTATGGTCCTCAATCAGTAAAACAGTATAAATTGTGGATGGAGTGTGGTTTTCCAGAGAAGGGCAGTTTCAGTGAGAGACAGTTAGAACAGTAAAAAGTTAAGTTGCTTGAGTATGACAAGAAACAAAAAGGAAAGAGTAAGGTTGATTGGGAGGCTCATAATATGTGGTTGACTGAATGTAATTCACGTGTAAGGAAAATAAGTCGAATAAGAGTAAAAAAATCTGACACTACAACCTCAGCTTTTTCCACTAACACTTTGTCTTTACAATGTTTATGTAAACTGTAGATCCTGATCTGGATTGCCTTCTGCCCAGACACCGACCTCACTTCTGGCAACAGGATTCACCTCTGGTTCAAGATCCGTCCCCAGGGACCAGAACACGACGACACAGAGGGTCCGCTCCCTACGCCTTACGTCAAGTCCTTGTTAAATCTTTCAATGACAACTCCACAACAGCAACAGCCCCACCTCATGACCATAAAGCCTCCGATGACCCCAAAGACGGAGCCACGCGCCAGAGTCAGAGACTGAAAAACAAGGAGAAGAATAGGGCAATGGCCATGCCCATGGTAGAGGTAGAGGGCATTGATGGACACGGCAGACGTTATAGAAGCTGCAGCAACACTCCCAGATCCTAGAGAGGTGGGAGGTATCTTTATTCATTTTTGCAAAGAGTTCAGAACAACCAGACATGAACTTAGACGTCTCCTGATGAAGAAACTTACAGTGGATATGTCTAGAATACAATATCCGTGGCCAGAAGAAAACGTGGACTGGGATAACCCACAAAATGCAGAATACGTGGTTATGGTCGAAGCTCTTTCCTGTGCCTTTGAAGCAGCATTTCCACTCAGAATGGACATGACTAAAATAGGACTCTGATCAGAAAAAAAGAGTGCCCATGCAACAAAGCAGAATAACGCTGCTCACATGGCACACTTGACCATGATTCAAACGGTCCACATGCAAGGAGAAAGGGGGCGTAGCAGAGGTTGTAGAAGAGGAAGAGGCGGAGGAAAAGGATGGGAGAGATAGTTTGAACAATGTCTTGGACAGGATCGATGCTTTAACTGTGGAAAGTTTGGACAATGTAGAAGAGACTGCCTAGAGCCATGCCAGCCACGGATTAAAGACAATCAACGAGCTGATTGAGGTAACAGGTCTGGGGTGACAGGACTAGAGTAGGCAGAGTAGGTACTTCAGTGATCCGAAATTGTGAGTTTCTGTTAGACAAATGCCCCTAATGACCACACACTCTGTGTTCACCACGGGAGCCTCAGGAGTCACAAGAGAGAGAAATTCTGCACTGATATAGTCTTTCGATTTCAATTTCTAATCTCAGGCCACTGCTCAGTAAATTTGTTAGGACATGATTTAATGTGTAAACTCGGTATAGTAATTCCATGTGGGGGAAGTGGTTTAGTCATTACACAATCAGATCAACTTCAATGTGTTAAGTATGATCCAAGAGACCTGTGCTATGTTTACGAGTGGAAACTCATCAAAACCTCAGTCCCTGACATAAGAGAGGAACTAATGTTAAAAGTAAAAAATAGAGTCACACACACACACAGCGTACATGAGGCCACAAGACCTTCAATGCACCGCACATGCCCACACAGGTCCAGACATAGATTATGAGAAAGACTGGTGTAAAAAGTTGGTTGAACCAGAAAAGTTGTTACTTAAGAGAATGTTTTGGAATCAAACTAGAGCAGTTGTGCAGGTTGACTTGTCTCATATTTCTGTCCTACCTATCCACACCCCTTTCGAATGTATCATGATACACCACACATATCCCTCGCCAAATCCTCCTCAGACACATGGAAAGATTTTTGGACTAAAAACTTGACTGGATTCCCACTGACGAAACTGTATAGTTTAGCCAAAAAATTAATTCCTACTACACAATATTAAACTGGTTGACTAGAGCAGAAAGAACATGTGACACCAGATGACAGCATCAACCCAAAACCATGGTACCCCTCAGACAGTGGGACACTGCCTAAAATTGACCTGACACATCCCAGACTTAGCTCAGTCCCTCGACATCTTTGGGCTACTAGTAAAAATTATGTGGGATTGATTAAAAATTGTCCTCCTGTGCACATCACACCTAAATCTGAATTTAGACCTAAAAAGGCTACAGTACACTCTAAAGCCTAAAGCAGTAGCTGGTATTACACCGGTTTTTACTCCCTTTTGGAGGTCGGAATCATAGTTCCCTACCCAACCAGTCCAGTGTGCACTCCCATTTTTCCTGTGAAAAAGATCAGAGCACCAGAAGAGTGGCGGTTTGTGAAAGACTTGAAAACTGTCTGGAGCACCTAATATCCGAATCCTTATACCATTTTGATGCAGATACCACCATGGTGTAAATTTTTCTCAGTTGTTGACCTTGCTAAAGCCTTTTTCAGTGTACCTGTACACAAAGATAGTCAATTTTGGTTTGCCTTCTTATTCAATGAGAAAACATACACATTTACTCGTTTATGTCAAAGATTTTGCGACTGACCCACCATTTACAATAAGGCACTGAAAACAAGTCTTGAAACCTTAGAACTTACTCCAGGGTCAGTTTTACTGCAGCATGTTGATGATTGTTTGTGAGAAAGGTACACCTGCATTACTTTGCCATTTAGCTAAAGAAGGTCACAATGTAAGCGTGTCTAAATTACAGTTTGTTCAAGCAGAGGTGAAGTTTCTTGGCTATCTAGTTTCCGCAGAACGTAAACAACTCGAGTCCAGCAGAGTTGAAGCTATTCAGAAAATTCCTAAGCCAGTCACAAAGAAACAGGTAATGTCTTTCCTGGGAATGTGTTCTTATTGCAGGACATTCATCCCTGATTATGCTGTACTAGAGGCACTATTGAGCACCATCTTTCACGGACAAGGCTTGCAGGCACACAGCAAGGTAACATGGACAGAAGAGGCAGAAAAAGCCTTTGTCCAGCTAAAATCAGCGCTCCAAACTACACCAACTCTAGGAATTCCTGATCCCAACAGACCGTTCTCATTCTTGAAATGCCTAACATTAAAGTAAAACTTTCCACAGCTATAGATAGATAGAGAACCACATGACATGTGTTCAGGTTGTCAACAAAGTGTGTAGTCCAAGACCTGATCTAAAAGAAATTCCACTGTCTAATCCTGATCTTGAATTGTTTGTGGACAGATCAGCACCAGGGATCCGGTGACAGTTAGAAGCTGGGGTATTCCGTAGTCACTCAACATGCAGTCTTCGTAGCAAAACCACTGCCTACACACTGACAGTTGAACTAATAGCACTTACAAAAGCATGTAAATTAGCTGCAAGACAGACTGCCACAATTTACAAAGACAGTAGATATGCATTTGAAGTGGTTTACGATTTTGGAATGTTATGGAAACATAGAGGGTTAGAGGGTTCTTAACCTCTTCAGGCAAAACTACCACACACCACACACAGATAGCTGCACTCCAAAAGCTATTGAAGATAGCTTCTACTTCCAAAAGCTATTGCTGTGTGTAAATGTGATGCCCATACTAACCGTAATGATGCAACTAACCGTAATGATCAAATCCAATCACTTACAATGTGTAACTCTAACCTCTTTCCCAATTGCGGATCCCACAGATTTACAGGCTATGTCTACCACAGAGGAGAAAAGACCATGGAAAAAATCAGGATGTGTGTTCAGAGATGGGGTGTAGCTTGGCCCTCATGGTAAACCCTGTCTACCAAAGAGACTGTTTCCATTCTATGCTAAATTGACCCATGGTAAGGATCATGTGTCAAAAGGGGGAATGGGTAGGGAGATACACAAACATTGGTTTACTAAGGGATTTTTTTTATATTCTCTAAAAAATTTTGTTGTGCTACAAACAACGTAGGGAGGGGTGTTAAAACCCCTTTTAGTGCACACCCACCAGCAGTAAGACCATTTGAACACTTACAGATGGATTTCATTGAGTTGATGCCCGCTAAAGGTAAAAAATACTATTTGGTAATAGTAGATATGTTTTCTAAATGGGTGGAAGCTTTTCCAACTGCAAAACAAGCCGCCAGTGCAGTAGCCAAAGCACTGATAACTGAAATCATTCCCAGGTGGGGAATCCCGGAGAGAAATGGTAGTGACTAATGACTTAGTGTAAATAAAGCATTACGAAAACTAAGTGAATACTTAGGGTTTGACCTAAAGCGACACACCCAGCCAGTGGTGAGGCAGTAGAAAGAGAGAACAGCACGCTAAAAAAGAAATGGACCAAATGTTGTGCAGAAACGGGTTGGTCGTGGGTCAAGGCACTTCCCATTAATCTAATGCAACTCTGAGCACGAGTAAGAGGCAAAAATAACCTGAGATCTTTTGAAATTTTGTTTGGCTTAACACTGGCACAGGACCCCCGAGGATATCCAAGTTGACCACTGTCGAAAGTGAGGATGTAATGCTTAATTACTGTGTTAATTTGTCTTTTGTGTTGTCTGATATTCACAAACAGATAAAAGACTCCCTACCCCCACCGGCCGAGGGTGTATTACATGACCTGAAGCCAGGCAAGTGGCTCGTGGTGAAGGACTTTAGAAGGAAGAACTGGAAGGCAAGAAGGTGGAAAGGGCCATACCAGATCCTGTTGACGACACCCACAGCTGTCAAAGTGTCTCAAAAGGCTTCTTGGATCTACGTGAGCCATTGCAAGAGGGTGCCATTACCAGCACCAAACACAGAGGGCAAAACTGAACTTATCACGAAGGCCAAGCCTCAGGGGAGTAAGGCAGAAAGCACGTTAGTGGAAAAGCCCAGCTACAAAGGGGAGGGAAAGCCTGTAGGGCCCCTCGTCTCAAAGCTGGTGAAGAAAACATCCACTTCCTAATGATTAGCGAGTAACCCTCACCCTCAAAAGCACGGCTACTTTCAGATGAGCAACAACCTCACAATTGACACCCGCACTTCCTCATACACTGGGCGGGCCTCGGCAACCCACACCATTTCTTGAAACAAAGTTTAACAACATACCACACATTATTACAGAAGAATGCTGCTTCAAGAGTGTTGTCCCATCAGATCAATCAAACGTTTAAACCAGGTGGCTTTGAAACATTTGATGAAAAACTCTTCACCTGTTTTCTCCCTCTAATATGCCTATTTGGGCCATCTGTATTGAGGTGCATGCAAAACATGATCTTAAAAAATGTCTCAGAATAAACCAAGCTGATGCAAGTGACAGAAGACCAAAAGATGAATCAACTGCATATAAAGCTCAGGAAAGGCCCCTCCTTCCTCGACAACTTTCCTCCAGACCCAACAAACACTGACTATGACCCAGAACTCACTGATGATGATAATAAAGAAGTTGTGTAAAAGCTTACTGGGTAACTCTGATGTACATTTAACTACTTAACTGAAGTTTGCGTTAAATTTTTTTACACCTTTTAAGGCCTAAACACACAGACTCCTCTTGACAGGGGCATCATTGGATTTCCAATAAAAACTTTGTTCACTTATTATTCTGATCTCTACTCATTTATTTTTTTAATATAAAAATATATAAATATATTTATATAAAAATTTCCACTACAAACCCAATATTAACAATTTACTCTATGTGTAAAATGTCAAAGGATTTTTCATGCAAAACACACCATGTTCATGTGTGTATATACAAAATTATATACACAGAAGTACATTAACACTTTGTATGTGTTTAATTTTATTCAAAGCTTAGGTCAAACTGTAGGCATTGTGCCCATTGAGCAGCTCATTAATCAGTTTTAATTACAAAACTCTTAAACAGTTTAACACATCCTTCACAAAATGTCTTAATCCAACATGTGTGTCAAGTGATGTGTGGTCAGACTCATGTCCAGATTTGAGCAAAACACAGTTACTGTCTATGTTTACACAATTTGCATTAAAATGTGAGTCGAAGGACAATGAAAGTAAGATTTTACTGCAAATATCTTTAATGTTAAGAATATATCTGATCTGCCCAAACACAGGAATCTTTTCAACATGTAAAAGGTCTAATGTCAAAACATCCTTAACAGCATACTTCATGTTGTATACATTCACTTGAAAGACAACCCTCAGTCTCTCTTTAAATTACTTTACCCTCAAAAGTGTGCAGACACTTTTACCAGACACATTTTTAGAATCACTCAAGATATTGTTTGGTGAAAAATTTTTAGCTGACGATTTCTCAGTGTCACAATTATGTTTGCAAAACTTCGACAGTTATTAGTCAGAATCTTAAAATCATGATGAATCTTAAACACATGCACCATCTTTCTTCAATTTATCTGCTATGACAATAGCTGAAATGTCTTTACATAATAAAAACACGTGCCAGTATCTGCTGAAAGCTTGAATACGATGGCTTCCTGAAATTTCTTTTTATTAATCTAGGTTGCCAGAGTTAAAATACATACAGAAGCCTCTAATCATATGAGCTGATAGATTGTCAGAAGAAAACGTTGCTAAAGCAGCATAAACTTTGTATTTTTTTCCACAGACAATTATAGTGAGTCCTTAAGTCGAAAGCAGTTTTATATGGTATATGCCCTTATATGGTAACATGTGAACGTGTGTTTGTTAGATGTGTCTCTAGAGAATACCCACTATATGGTAACATAAATTAGTCAGGTTAAGCCACCCAAATAGAAACCAGATGTGATTGTGCCATGTGGAATGTATAGAAAAATGGAATGTATAGGGGGTTTGAAACAGTGGTATAGGAGGGGTTGGGAAAATGTATAAAAAGGTTGTTACATTGCTACATAGCCCAGCTTTGTCGATTGATAATAAAGGCCGAACTCTTCTGGAAAGAAAACCCCTGACCTTGAGTAAATTCTTCCACATTTTGGTGACCCCAACGTGATTGGAAAGAGGCACAGACGTGAGTGATCGCCATTGGCTTTCTTGACAAGTGGCACAAATAGGTGGACACCTAAAAGGTAAGCAAGTTTTTGCTTATAAACATTTGTGTTGCTCGGCAGGAATAGCACATGGTGGTATGAGCGCTCACGACTTCTCCAATTTAAATAACATTGGAAGGGTTTTGTTTCCAGAAGAGGTGAATGCATGCAATTACTGTAAAAGGTAGATAAGCATTGCATTTGTCTGTGTTTGTTGGTAATGGACAATAACAAACATGATGCAGACTGGTATGAGTTTTGTATATGAATACTGTTCCGTATGTTGAGGAAGTGTATTACAGCAGCTAATAACTTATTTTGATATCTTTTTAAGTTAAATGCATGCACCACTGTATGGTTGCGCAGGCCTTTATGGATGACATTTGCATTGATCACCCTAGGGTAGGTGATTTTTTAGTAGTTGTAGTTAGGCGTAGTGTGAATGAGAGCTCTCTGTGTCATTAATTGTGGGTGAATGTCTGCAGGCTGTGTGTGAGTGACTCTGTGCGTGCGAGAGTGTGAATGTGAGTGCATGAGACAGAGTCAAAGTGTGAGTGTTGTGCCATGAATGAGTGTTGTGCCATGAATGAATATGAATTGTCTAATATATATATATATATATATATATATATATATATATATATATATATATATATATATATATATATATATATCTAGATTAGTAATGCATAAATAAATTGAGCTCTTTGCATATGAATAGTAATACCATGTATCTGGAGCGTGGCTACATTTGTTTGGTGTTTTGGTGATATATGATTATATAAGACTGTGTGTCATAGCTGAATAAGCATATTATCGTGGTATTAAGGCAATAAATGCAAAAGCGCTGTGTTACCAAGTTGTGTATTGTTGGATAAATAGACAATGGCAGCCATTCCTGTAGATACGTTAGTATTGAAATATCCAGTGTGTAAGGAAGATGGTTAATGATTTTCAAGCGTCTGACTTGGCTGATGCTGTAGATACTTATCACATGGATGGACAGTTTTTGATGCTTATCATCCTGCTGTGTGGCAGGCCCTGCGTGCTGAGTATCCAACTAGCTTTAACCCCAAGGCATTAATAGGTGAGCAGCTAGGGGAGGCAGACAACCCAACTATTTATGTTCAGAGACAACTGAAGTTATGGAGGCAGGAAACAGAAGGCAGTCCCTAGGAGGATCCCTGCTAGCCACTTTGTTTAGACAGGCTGTGATAAATGCCATGCCTCCTCCAGTGAAATGCAAGTTAGAAGATGTGGTTGGCTTAAACTCCAAACTGCAAAAGGAGTTCTGTGATCATGTCGCACACACTGTCGAACAATACAGGAAAAATGAGCAGAAGCTAAAGACGCAGGAAAAACTTAATGAGCTGACAATTAAAAACAAGCAATGAAAAAAAGAAAAATAATATTAATTATTTTATTTAAATTTTGGTTCCTCTTTAGGAATGTGTTTAATTGTTCGAACGTTCACATTAACTTAACCCTCGAGAGGCTCCCAGATAACCTATCACATGCAAACTAACAGAAGTATGCACTTAACCCGGCATGAAATGTTTATGGGTCGACCATGCCTGTGCCAAATTCTAGAGGTCCCTATAAAGGTCCTTCCCGAGAGCAGTTGCAAATGGTCCTATATGAAAAACTAACTGCAATACACAGGACAATCTATTTACAGGAAAAGAGAAAAGAACCCAGAGAGGAGAAACTACTTGCCCGATCATTCCAGGAGACCAGGTATACTTAAGAGTGTTCAGATGGAAGTGGAATGAGCCGAAAAGGGAGGGACCATACAAAGTGGTAAGAGCTACCCCAACAGCGGTGGAAGGAAAAACTGCATGGTATCATTTGAATCACTGCACCAGAGTCACCAAGGTGGGTGCGGAAGGAGAAGGAGCAAAGGATTCGAGCACCTCAAGGGAGGACGAAGAGGATGTGTAATGATGAGCCATGCCCTGGGTGTAAGCACTAGCCTGGCCTCTCCCTAGAAGGCATCCCTCTACGATGCGCAAAATATCTGGGTTCGAAGACATGTCTAATATCTTTCCAAGATTTGCTAAAGTTTATCTTGTACTGTGTTATAATTATTGTATGTTTAAGTTCTACATAACCATGACAAGCACAACCAAAAACCATTTAAGTTACACTCCCATACCTATGATATCTAAATGAAAGATGTATTTCATATTATCTCTTTTAAAAAGTAACTGATGTCGAGTCTTTTACTCCTTCCTAGTCAAGTGTGGGAGGAGAGGTTTGGCTCGATTCTCCGCTAGAGTGCAGCTGTAAACCTTAGTTGTTGTTAAGGACTCTGGGATTTAATTTAGTCACTAGATTATTTAAGAAGGCTGTGTTGTACATCTGCATTCTAGGATTTACTTAAAAAAATACTTAATATTGAGGCTTTAAAAAGTCTCGGGGGTGGGGGGGGTGCAATATATTTTCATGAACCACAGACCATAATTAATTAAGTATACTCTTACATGGATGATGGTGTATATAAGTAGTGGGGGTGCATGTACTTTGTTTGTGTGGGTGTGGGTGCATAGCAAAGCCCTTATATGGTAACATATGAATGTGTGTTTGTTTGATGTGTCTCTAGAGAATACCCACTATACGGTAACATAAATTAGTTAGGTTAAGCCACCCAAATAGAAACCAGATGTGATGGTGCCATGTGGAATGTATATAAAAACACTCTGTCTAAGGGGGGTTGAAACAGTGCTATAAGGGGGGGTTGGGAAAATGTATAAAAAGGTTGTTTAAAAATTGATACCGGGAGAATTGCCACGTAGCCTCTCCCGGCTTTGTTGATTGATAATAGAGGCCGAACTCTTCTGGAAAGAAAACTCCTGACTCTTCTGGAAAGAAAACTCCTGACTCTTCCACAGTAGTGAGCTTACAGGAAGTGAAACCGGAAGTGCTTTACAATCGCTAGTATTCGGGTGATGGCAGGAGGGCGGAATCGTTACAGATACTTTCTACTTATTTTTCCAACTGTGTAGTAAAATGCACACAGATTATTTTTTTTCTTTGGTGACAAAGAGTTAACTATTTAAAAACATCTTTATATAAATGAAGCCTTAAGGCATCTGGATGCTCTCTAAAAACACATGTTGTTTAAAATAAAGAGCATCTTTATAGTCTGTCAGATACTGTTCATCTCTGACTTTACTTTCAGATAGTATTTGATTTAAGGCTCCATGAGAGAAATATTTCTTTAAAACTTTAGAGATGGTAACATAGACAAAGGGTCTTATTTTGTGGCCTCTCAGTGTGTGGTGTATAGGTTTCTTCTAGCCCATTTTGACCTTACAAGGTTCTTTAATCATATGCGGAGAAACAATCCACCTCATAAGCACTGTTAAAAAAATCGAGACGAGTGCAAAACCTGCTGAAGCTTTGAAATATTAAAACCACTTTGTCCAAGATTTGACATTATCATGTCATATTGGACTAACAAATGTAGAAGATTTTTCTCTCTGCATTTTACAATAAATGCAAACAGATTATCTCTAAAATCTTCTGTAAAGTGGCTTTTTCTGATCCAGGTTTAAGCCATGCTGCTGTACTGTGTACTCTTCAATGGGACAGATTTTATTATCAGAAAGCCTAAATACAAATCATCTGTGCCTCCTATAAACATGTTTTAGAATGAAATAGAGAAAGGGTTGATTCAAAACCGCTTACACAACAAGTGATACTAACATTTGGTTTATGTGCATGCACAAGTCTAACATGTTGGCTGAATGTAGACTGAATGTCCTATGAATGCACATTTGGCACCGGTACAGTAAAAGCATGAGGGTCTTATTCAGAAAAAGAACAATGAAAGATGAACAGGCAGATAATGTGTCTAACTGCTGGGTTTATTTTGGTACTTACTGACTCAAGTAGTAGTTTTAGAAACCAAGGTGCAGTTTATTTGCAAGAGACAAAACAATAAACATAAACTCATCTAGACTAGACTTCACATAACTTAGGTTAGCGTAGCTTAGCTTAGCTTGCACACTAGCAATGCACTGAATAAGCAAAACAATAAACGCAACTGGCCTAATGCATAAACTAACTTAACTTGACTTAACTTGACTTAGCTTGACTTAATTTACTGCACAGGACCAACCAAAATCCTCAACAGGGAAAAACACATGGGTTATAAACCAAAGACTCCTCAACAAAGAAAAACACATGGGTTATAAATTCAGAAGACGAACCAATAACCAAGGAACACGACACCTAAACAAGGGGACCCACATGACAGGAAACACATGGGAAACACGATCAGAATGCCAAGGAGGACAAAAACAGGAAGTAAACACAGACATGAACAAGAACTCAAAACAAACACAACAACATGAAACATAAACATGAATATGAAACAAGAGCATGAACCAAAACATTACACAACATTACTAGTTTTAAAGGATAAACAGGATCCTCCTAACAGATTACTTAAAAAAATAAAAAAAAATATTTCCATTCACTGCACTGACTACAAGTAATACACTTATCATTGCATTATTATATTATTGTTTAAATTTTTTTACTAATTACGTTCATTAGCTATACAAATTTACATTAGCAATTCAAATAGCAAATAGCACTGCCACCAAAATATTATTGCATTTAAATCGTCGTCTGTGAAATCGTTGATTTCATTTATTTGCACTCCTTCAGCTATATTACTAATGGCTTGCAAATTGCACAAACGTTTTCCTACTTTTCCCTCTTGGCTAAAACAAAACGTTTTTCCTAAAAGAATGAAATGTCCTTTTTAAAGATTAAATAATAAAATTTTAAAAAAAAGTAACACTTAGTTAGCACAATAACACACAGTACAGTAATCAAATACAATTAATAATCATGTCTTTTACACCACTTGGTTATATACACGGGGATACATGGCCCAAAAAAGACAATAATCCTTATGTTAAATGAAAATGTAAACAAATGCTATTACACTGAAGTAGAATTGTTTTCCTTTATTTCAGACCATTTTTTTAACAACATTTTTAGAAATTGACACAAAACAGTTACACAAAGGAAAGACATCAACTGAACTTGATGTTTCATTTGATTTCAATGTGGGAATTTTTTTTAAGCCACACGAGTCATTTGTCACACATGGGTCAGATCTGGTTTACACACAACAAGCCACAACTGACATTAAGTCCTGCTTGATGTGTGAGCGCCAGTTCTGGCCAATATGACCTATGCCATTGTCAGAACTAAGCCATATTCGCAATACTTGGCCCAGATGAGGACAGAAAATGTATGCTGTCTGGGTTATGTATGTGTGCATGGTAGAATATCTGCAAACTTTTGAAGTTATTTAATAATTTAATAATTATATAAAGCAGTGACTTTGTGTAGTATACGTGTTATTGTGGAATAATTCCCAGGATTCAGCTGCATTCATACTGATGATACAACTGTTCCCCAGTCATGGCTCTTGTCTTAGACTGAATAATGGTTGAGCAGCCTTGAAATATCCAGTCAATTAAATTTTTTCCCCAGTATATTTCGGTAATGTTGTTTTTTTAACATTATTTTTCGTTTCTTGCTCAGCTAACATACATTATTGGGCATTTTGCCACTATGCCGTTTAGCATGTAAATAAAAACGATAGAAATGATTTGACCTAATTTGACAGATCTGCCACAAACAAACCTATCCATTCACTTACTTTACTTTTGAAATGGGCCAGTGAGGGTTTTCTTTTTTTTTTGCTCTCATTGAAGTGAATTTAAAATAAAAAAAATTGTCCACGTGGGCGCCTAGGCTGCAGCCTATGCAAGTCTGTACGTTAATCAGCGCCTTACCACCACTACTACTACTACTACTGCTGTTATAACTACTACTGCTACTAATAATGATTATAATAACAACAATAACAATTACACAAATAGCGTCCGTTCTAGCACCGGGACCAGTGAAGATATTTTATAGAAACTAGCGGCCTCTGCCTCTTCGTGTTAAAATTGCACGCCAGCTCCAAATAAACGAATGTGTCACTTGATAATTTTGGAAGGTTACATGCCATTAGTTACCAAAGAAATCCTTGTTACTAACGTTTTAGTTCAACCACCTTAAGTTTAATTGTAAAATTTTACAATTTTAAGTGTCGCGGGGTAGATCCGGAAGTTCGCATATAGACTTGTAACAATAAATATTAAAACGATTTAGATTTTAATTATAGTGGTAATACTTGAAACAAGAAAACACTACAGCCACTGTCATATTAAGGAGTGTTCGCGTATTTGTGGTCGTTCGGTTAGTTTATCTTGGACGGTGGCTTAGAATACAGGTATTGACACTTACAAATACATTTTTAATAGGAAGCACAAGATTTTTGGAGTTCAGAAATATATATAACATATATTTGTTTTTCTCTCAAAAGTGTCACCTTTCTGTCATTTAATGAGTAGCTGTCCTTACTAAATTTCTTAGTAATTTGAAATAAGCCTGTTTGACGGTAGGCACAGAAAGTACTTTCTCCACTTATGAATGTATTTTTTAAAGGTCCATTTTATTTAATTTTATTTAATTGAGAATATATATATTAGATTGAAAGATTTGTATTTTTTTAGTTTGTCCAATCAAATCACTGTTACTATTCATTATCGACCTATTGATAACTATTTAATTATCCTTTAATCCTTAATTATCCGCATGCTTTCTTTAGTCTTGTGAGAAAAAAAAAATCTCCCTTTTGGCCAGTCACCTACCTGAAAGCGCTATTTTTGCACTGTTAAATCGTATAAGGTAAATTGTCGAACTCTTTCAAGCACAAATTTTTATTATAACAAACAATTATTTCTTTATACTTGATAATGTTTAAATGATTAAAAATACTTATAAATAAGAACGTCAGAAAAATTGAAAAATTTTATCTTTATAATAATTTGCGATTTTAACGGCCTTAAAAGGGATAATTTATAAAAATTATTGTCATAATAAGAATGAAAACTTTCTTAAACATATTTTACGGTGTTATTGAACCTTCTTACAAGTTTGCATATGCAAATGTTATTTTATTACAAGCAAATTTATCTGCAAAAATGCCAACTGTAACATAATCAAATTTTCAAATTCAATTCAATTCAATTCAATTCAGTTTTATTTTTATAGCGCTTTTTACAATGGTGATTGTCACAAAGCAGCTTTACAATTGAAGAAATTATGAAACAGAATTGACCAAAAGATCAAATGACCAAAGATTCGCCAGAATCTTTAAATTAAAAACAAAAAACAAAAACATGATATTTGATTATAGTGCGCCATTAACCACGTTTTGAAATATCGTATAGTGTTCGATAAATAACGACATAACTAAACCATACATACATATATATACACACACACGCGCGCGCGGGAAATAAAAAGAAAGGAAAAATAAGCGAGGGAGACAAGGAGTTAGGTGTGTGTGTACGCGCGTCGAGGGAGGAGTCATGCCAAGCAAAGAGCAGCTTTAGTGGCATACTCCTTATAACGATCGAAACCACATTATTTAACCTTTACTAATCTAAATGTGTATGTTTGCGCTTTGGAATGTTATGTTCTTTCAAGGCATGTGGAGAAAGTTGCGTTAGCTTGCGCGCTACTGAAAGCGTCTACAAAAAAGAGGTAGGGACCAAAAAGTCGTCTACATCCCAGATTTTAACGGTGAGCTCCAAAAGCAGGACAATTGCAACGAGCAAGAAAGTAAAGAGGAAAGTTCAGAAAAGTTAACATTTTTTTCCCAGGGAAAACCTGCACCAGGAAACGTAAGTTTTAGAAAATGTGGCGTGATTGTCTAGTAAAACATATTTGGAAAACGAACTGTATTAGAAAATGTCGGTTTTATTTGCGTAATTGCGATACGCACTGACCACAGGGTAATTCCGTAATGTAAATGAGAAAAGAACTATAAACGGTAAGTGTTAATTTTTGTATTTTATTTTAATTCTCGCCGGGCATTTAATAATTTTAAACGTAGGGCTTATACTGTAACACTTAATGTTGTCAAACATTAACTTATTTCCTAAAGTGCATCTGTTTCTGTATACAGAAAGTCGCCCGCAGTTTACGTGTTTGTTTTTTTTTTATTATTAAACCACATTATGTAAGGTGAAGGTGCTCTGGACCGAATTTGTCGGCCCGAGCAAATTATTAGCGGCATAGGATCTTTAAGTCCTTCTTTAGTATTTGATCGGGGCCACACACACACACACACACACACACACACACACACACAAAACAATTGGGCAACATTAGGATAATAGAATATATAGACCAATGGCCTTATACAAGTAATTCATTTGCACACTTTTTTCATATATTTGCATTATTTGTTTAGAATATAGCTGTTTGAAAATTTGAATCCCAAATAGCAAATCTCATAAATCTACTCACGTGAAATGTGTCGATTTTTACACAATTTAGTGCACTGTGTGTCCAGTAAAATGTGGTTTATGAGTTTTTGTTCCTGTTTTACGCGTGTCAGTTTGCTGAAAAACAAATTGAACATTTTTGCTTGTCCTGTTTTGAACTGTTGCTGTGTGGAGTTTGCGTGTTATGTGGGTTTATTCTGGGTGCTCCGGTTTACACCCACAGTCCAAAAACATGTATGCTATGGTGATTGATGATTCTAAATTGCCCATATAAGTGAGTGTGTGGCCCTGTGATAGACACTCCTCTCCTGTCTTTCACCTACTCAGGGACAGCTGGGATAGGCTCCAGCCAATCCCCGAGACCCTGATTAGGGAATATGAGGGTTTAAAGGATAAATGAAATATTTGTGTAAATGTTATAGCCATCTTTATTTTAGTTTTAGCATGTTATGTTTGATTCAGGCACACATTTAATCCTTTATGGACAATCTAATATTGGTAAATTTACTTTTCACTTTATTTAATTATAAGACCGGCTAAAGGCATTAATCTTTTAAGTAGTGTACATTAATTTAAACTAAAACATTGAGAAATGACAACAATTGTTTAACGAGTTAAATTAAAAATTTTATCAAATCCATTTGAGTGCCTTCTAAGCACAGGCGTCAATAGAAAAGCATTTAAGTAAATCTTTATTACAAACCTAGTTACAGTTAAATAAAAACCTCGATATAGTATGGAATCCTCACATATATTTAAGATATAAAACTATTTTATAAAACTATTAACTCCATATATCCTATTATATTGTTAATTTTAGTTTTATATACCGATTACTAACAATGTAAGCAAATTCTTATTGTATCATTTGTCATCTAAAAAAAGTTTTAAACAGTTCAAACTGTTTAAACATGTAAGACATTTTTATTATTATATCTTTTTGTATATAGTCATTGATGTTTTTCTGTTATTGTTTAAAATTTGATAAGATTAGGTTTTCTTACTTCCTTTAGTTCTTATTAACAAATGTTTCAGCTAATATGGAGGGCCAACATTACACAACTAGCTGAATATTGTCTGCCCTTTTTCTTATCCCTCAAAACAAAAAGTATCTGAGTCATTTACCATTAGTCTGCTTACTTTTTCAAAAAGAGGCCCCTGTGTACACACACATCATTGGGAACCAGGAGCTCTATTGTGTTAAAATAGACAAAAACTGGCCTGTTAGGTTAAGATGGAGGGAAGGCAAAAAGGTATTGTCCATATTTGTGTCTCAGAGAAGAACACAAAGGGTTACCTTTGTTTTACAGTAGGAAGGGCCTCTTTCACAACCCCTCTGTCTGTCCCAAGGTATCTCCACACTTTCTGGTGAATACCCACGCTAAATCAGCCCTTCAGGGTATGCTTTAAATCTACCTCTCCTTTAGGACAACCCCCTCATCTTTTTTCTCCTAATTTTTCCTTGTTAATTCTTTCTTATCTCTTTTCTCATTCACTCTTCTTTCTGTCCCCATTTATCTTCGTCATGATTTATGTGTTGTTTCTCTTTGATGAAAATGGCTAATGTATGAGATTAAGGAATCATAAAACTTTTATATTCTCTCTTGCTGTGTGTTGTGTTATTTGGAGTGTGCATATTTATTATATATTCATGTTAAAAAAGTTTTTATGCAGAGTTTGTGTGTGAACATTTAAAAACATTGGTAATTATAATCACCCAGGATGCAGGTTAATGGGGGTTAATAATGACAGGATATTAACTGGCTATTACTTCTATATGTTAAAATTTTCATATCAAATATAAAATCTATATGACAGAAAATCATTTTGATAAATTTTAAATACATAGCTATTCTTTTCTTTCATGCTCATGTGTGCATTTCAATACTTAAAGTCTTAAAGGTTGTCCAAACCGCTTCAGACAATAACCCACCAATTTTTATTGATCGTCCCATAAAACAAACATCAGCCCTTTCTATAAAAAATCGGTTAAACCTAAAAACTCTTTTGACAACTTAGCATCTGAACAGTGATTGCTTTTTTTAATGCAAATTGTTTTAAAAGCCTTACGGGCACGTAGGCAGTTTTAATAAGGAAAATTAGCTGTGCCACGTTATTCACTAATTAAAACTTTTGATAATGAACATCACATTCTTTGTTATCTACGCCATACACAAATGTTTCTTTTAAAATATTTATTTTTTTAATTTATATTTATTTATTTAGATTGAGTTTTTAATATAGACTGTGTATGTTTAAATTTTATTTCAACTTACCTTATAAATTTTTCTCTTTGCTGTTTGGCAGAAAGGCACAAGACTACTAAATAGGGCGGCTATTTTTTAAAATGTGTTTTTTGTGGGATGTTTTTCTTGTTATTATGACTCTTACTGGTAAAATAAACCTACAATAAAATTATAGACTAATTTCTTTGTCAGTGAGGAAGGAGCAACAGAACTTTATGCAACAGAACTTTATTTTACAGAAAACAAAATACAACAAAAGAAACGGGCAAATGGAAACTCGTGAGCAAGCCTTGGAACAAAGGAAAGGAACTACAGAAAACCAAGCGATTAGCGTTTAGCATTAGTGTTTAGCATAAGGCACCAGTAGAATTAAGGAACGAGCAACACCTGGACACAATTGGAAAACAGTAAACCAATGACAGGATTGCGGGTGACAAAACAGGAAGTACATAGAAAGTAGAAAGAAAACAAACACAGAAACAAACGGATTTGACTCCATCTGGTGGTATTGGAGGGAAACTACCTCCATGACGTTTACAAAAATAATGTAAATTAAAATAAATTTTAAATATTCCCAGACTATATGAGATGTCAACTGTTATCATTTTCAGGTAAATTCTGATAATAACAGGACTAAACCAGGTCAGAAAGAAAGAGACAAAAGAGAGAAACAGATTGATCTATCCTCTCTTTCTAGTATTAAAATATGTATAACATAATTTCACATAATTTATGATTTAAAGTCAAAAGCAAAATTGTTTCAAGAAGATTATTTAATTTTTATTAGTAGAGTATTTTATTTTAATTCTAAATCAGATTACATTTTTTATTTATCTAAATGTTTTTATAATTTCTGTTTTAAAAAATACAGTCTGTAAAAGAAAACCAAGTTTAAAATCACTACTTTTAAGTTTTTCATAGCAAATGTCCTTTCGCATTTTGTAAGATAGCTGTAACCAATAAATGTTAACTGTAAACATATAGTGCAAAGTGCATGTTAATTTGGTAGTTTGATTAATAATTTTATATCAGATAATATGCTGAACCATTTTATTCTGTCTGTTTAAATCATAACCAGGTGGTAACCTAAATCTTCGTTATTTAAAACTGTATAATATATAATCATCCTATGTAATTATTAGCAGCTATTAACCAATTTTGCTTATCTCAGTGTTCATATGGACTTACTTTGCTTAGTTCTTATATAATAATAATAAATAATATTATTATGTTAATCATCAGGCTGCAGGCAATATATGCCTTACCAATTTGCCTATCACCCGAATAGGTCAACTGAGGATGCTATTTTTACAGTACTTCATTCTGCCCTGGCTCATTTGGACAACCCCGGCATTTATACTAGGATGCTGTTTGTCGATTTCAGTTCAGCATTTAATACAGTTAGCCCTTCTAAGCTAACTTTTAAGCTGGAACAGCTCGGCATCAGCACACATCCTTGCGACCCTGGACTTTCTTACGAACAGATCACAGTCTGTTCAATTAAATAACATCACCCATAAAAATCTTACCATCAGCACTGGGGTTCCAGGGATGTGTATTGTCCCCTCTCCTCTACTCCCTTTTCACCCATGACTGCGTACCTGTCTATGCCTCAAACAGCATTAAGTTCGCAGATGACACCAAGGCCTGATCAGAAGTAACGATGAGGCGGCCTACAGGGAGGAGATCCAGCACCTACTAGCATGGTGTGAGGACAATAACGTGGAACTTAATACTAAGATGACAATGGAAGTCATTGTGGATCTTAGACGAGCTGGCAATCACACTTATCCTACAATACATCATACTTATAGATACCACATATACCATATATACACACTACTGCACCTTCTGTACAATATTTACCCACCTCTGTAATTATCAACCTTATTTCCTATTTATTACACTGCTATGTATTGTAAATAAGCCATTTATGCACTTCTGGTTAGCTGCTAACTGCATTTCATTGGCTATGTACATGTACCTTGCAGAATGACAATAAAGTTGAATCTAATCTAATCTAATCTATATAAAAATAGCAACATAATAATTACATAATAACACTTTTAGAACTTTTAAATATACTGTTTATGCATACAGGTAAACAGCAATGTTAGGCTCAAAGTGTGAAGTTATAAATTGAAAAGGTTTTCAAACAACCTTAAAAAATATCTATTATTGTGAGACAAACGTGTCAGAAGAGAAATTTATGAGGCGCTTCCTTTAGCAAAAGACAAAACGTGTCTCTAAACACAGACTGGCTTTCTGCACAATGGACATCAGAGCAGCTTCACAGAAATATGCATTGAAATATGCATATGCATGTCAATCCATATTCATCTTTTTCAGACAAACATATATTTCAGACATTTGTGAATTAATTGCAGTAATTGTAGTAAGGAGCAGCAAAAAATGCATATAACATGAACTATATCTTACAATATTAGATTTTAATTTGTTACAACTGTCCACAATGCAGCATTTTAAGCTTTATACATATGTCAAAACATTAATTAGGATATTTAATATTTGGCAAACACATTGCTTTAGATAGACCATTTCTGTATTTACATACATAAACCTGGGACTATCGTCTACTATCATCTACTTTCTGTTTAAATAGTCTGAATATTTGTAAACCATTAAAAATTGTGTTTAAAAGTTTTGGGGCATCCTAATAAATACAGTAAACATGAAATACAGTAGTTGTCCTTAATTAATCTTACATTTAAAGTGCCAAAGCAAGATTTTTGAGCTTCACTGCTCACCACTTTTTCCTAACAATTACTTCTGGGTATTTTACATTAAACCAGTATTGAAATGACACATTCCAACATATCTTTAACCAAGTAAAAGTTGTTAAAAATCTGAGGGCTGTAGATTCAGGGAATCCCATATATGATCCAGTTCTGGTTCTAGAGCCTGTGCAGCAGGGCAACTGGGTGACTGTGAGGTGGCATAGTCGTGGGTCAAAACACTGCTCTTCAGTTCCGACAAAAACATTAAACAGGTTCTCCTCACTCAGGGACGCACCCTCTGAGAAACCTGATTCTATTGTTCGGAACGTGAAAAATAGAGACTCCAGCTACCATAGTCCAATGTTTACCAGGAGCCAAAGCGCCTGACATTTTGGCAAATTTAAAAGCGCTGGCTAATGCTAAGCTTAAATTCAGTAAGATTGTTATTCACTCCGGCGCTAAAGATGTTCGACCTTGCCAGATAGAGATCACTAAAAATAATTTTAACAAGGTGTGTGAATTCGCAAGTACAATGTCGAGATACAAGATACATAGCAGATTGTCATCACTTAATAGCTGTATGTCTAAATGGTTTTTTATAGACAACTGGAGAAGTTGACCTGACCTAATTAAAAGAGATGGTATTCATCCCGCCTGAGGTGGTGCCGCCTCTCTCTCTATAAATTTGGCAAATAGTTATAGAGTTGGCACCTGACTAACTGGAGCCCAGGTCAGGAAGCAGACAGTCTGGCTAGATAGTCCATCTGCTTGTCGTCTCATCTCACAGCCCTCACAGAATTCAATTTATTCACAGCACATAGAGACTCTTAGAAGATGTCACACTATGGAGACTGTGTCTGTTCCCTAAACTAGAAAATACAATAAATGTCCAAACTAGCTTTATCGAAACAATTAAATTGATCAATTCAACAAATAAAAATTCATGCAACACAGAGAAACAAACGATAAAGTTTGGTTCACTAAATATCAGTTCCCCATTGCGAACGCGCTTTTTTTGAATGATATGAAGACTGATGAAGACAAGAAAAGAAAAGAAAAAAACTGCTGTGATAATTATTTTCCTCTTGCAAAAGGACCAGAGCGATAATAAAACAGTGCTAGTAGGGTCTCAAAATTACCTGGAGTGAGGTGAACATAAAAACATACATAAACTAGTACATGGAAAATTTAAGCTGCAGACATTTGAAACAACAAATTTACAGACTGGCAAAGAGCAGAAATAAAAGCCTCCACTGAGTGGGATGACACCCTACTTATTAAACTGACCTATAAATAAAATGTCAACAATAGCTGTGTGAGGTGCATGGCAAGGTGGTCTGAAACCAGCTTTTTTGGGGCACAGTTGGAATTGGACAAAGCTCAAATGTCTTTTTTTTTAAGCTTGGTGGATCAATGAAGATCTGAAGGTATTTTAGCAGGTCTAAAATTAGGCATATTCATATTTGTGTAAGTGCACATATGAAGCCATATACAAGTTTGTTTACATTCCTCTGACAATGTTTTTCAACACTAAAGATTCTGTCCAGCAGGAAAATGCTCCATGCCAAATAGCCAGATCAATCAAGGTGAGGTCCTCTAAATAAATTTCATCATGGGCAGATCAATTTCCAGATCTAAAACATGTTGAAATCATTTTTTAAGTGATTGACAGGAAGATAGTTATAAGCCATTAAATACTGTTTTCATTAATATTGTGTTGTTTAAAAAATAATATGAACGTTTTCTTAGATAACGAATAATCTTATTAAGTAGCACTCTTTGGGGACTTATGGTTAAAGATTTTGCATTGCATTGAGCTCACAAATGAATAAACAGCAAGAAAAACAAACAAAAAAACCCCCAGCAAATAATGATTTAGGAACCCCATTTAACCAAACGACAATGTGTAAAGCTGCTTTGTGACAATTACCATTGTAAAAAGCACTATACAAATAAAATTGAATTAAATTGAATTGAAATGCTTGTAAAATGCATTAATAGTACTTGCACATTAGACAGACAGATGGCTATGAGAGTAACTGTGTTCACTAACGCTTCACTCCTTTCTATGGTCCTACTCCCCTGGTTTTCATCTAAGATGCCACCCAACTCCTTCTTAAATTAAATTGTCTAAACTTACAAAATGAGTCATAACTTCTTAAAATGAGTCCTTTTTATATGTGTCTTATCAGTCTAATCTATGGATACATCTTGGTTTTGCTTTTTTACAAAAACTGCTTTTAAAAATAAAAAAAATTATACTTTATTTCACATTTATTTTTGCCTATTTCCCTTTCTATCTCTGTATGCTTTTTTTAGATAGGGCTCTACAGTAAATAATGACTTTAGATCTTATCCCTGCATTACAGTAATAACAACACAAAACCAGTAGGGTCTGTACAGAAAATATTAATAAAAAAAAAAAAACATTCCAGTGAATTATGTCTTGTTCTTGTAACTACATTGCCCCAATACCGCAATCTGAAGCATCCACCTCTACTACCAACAGTAACAATAGTCAAGTATGGAAATATTATAGGAGCTTCATGTAAGAAATTACAAGCTTTTTTGGGAGAATTGCGTTTTTCAGGCTTGTCTTTTTACCCAGATTCCCTAGATTCCCTGCCTTAATATCTCCAATCTCAGTGGAATATGGTTAGAGATACTACGCCTCTGCGCTAAGCAATACAAGGAGCTTGACCTCTGCCCAGTATCCTTATCCTTACCCTTAGACCTGAAAGTGGCAAGAAAACGGTGCCTCTCTGTGGTGCTGATCCTGCGCCCTGCGCTCAGTGCAGTGGCAGTGGCCACTGTTGAGTATCAGGCTCAGGCATTTCATGATTTCCAGGTGCAGCTAACTACACTACAGGCCACTAACCAGCAGCTTGCCCAGCATCTCCAGTCCCTTCCCACTACTGTTGCCACTGCTGTACATTCTGCTCATTGGACAAATTTGATTTTAACACTAAAAGTAAGAAATGCTCCTTTATTATGACACTGTTTGTTAGTAAAGCGCAAGACTGTGCTTCGGTGACCTGGGATTCAGATCCTGATATTCAGACATTCATAGATTTTTTCATGTCTTAAATTTGGGAAGTTTTTGAGTACCCTGCTGGGGGACAGGATATTTTTTAGCCAGCTGCTTAAGCTACACCAAGGTAGCTGCTGTGAATTATGCTTAAGTTTGGCACGATAGCTGCACAGAGTGGGTGAAATGAGGTCACACCTAAATCTGTGTTTAAAGAGGGGCTAAACAATTACATTGCATTACAGGCCAAACTCATGTGTCATGATGATTCAGGATTTTATGTAGCTATGGCCGTTTGTTTAGACAAGCCCTCATACTAAAAGAAAAAATACTTGGCTTCCCTGCACTTGAGCCATTGTCTCCCACGATGCCCCTGAACTGATGCAGGTCAGATTCATCAGGGTACTGCAGCAAGAACGTTGCTGCAGGCTGCAGGAGCACCTCTGCAACTAACCACTAACCACTACAGCACCACATGCCGCAAGAAACCTCGATGCCATGATAAAGAAAGCCAGCTGGTACTCCCATTTACATCTTCTATTTGCTTTATCCTCTGTGCAACTGTAATCATTGACTGTGTTTTCCATGTGTTTCCAGTACTAGAAGATTCGGAGACAGCCCTCAATCTTATTGACAGCCAACTCATGGACCAGCTTAACCTCCACACCGTACCCAGTGTCTGCCTTTTAGGATTTGGGCTGTAAATGGCAAACCCATTGGCAAGGGCATTGCACATCAAACAGTTCCAGTTACCATATGGATTGAAGCACTACACAAGGAACACACCTCTCTTCCTGTCATTTCCCTCCTCTAAAAACCCTACCATGCTTGGTTACCCCTGACTGCTTGCTCACAACCTGCTTATTTCATGGGTCCACAAAACGTTATAAAATGGTCTCCTCTCTGTCATGCTAAATGGAGTAGGGTTTACTTACTGTCACAACCTTACACAGAAGAGGCCCTTGCTTCTGTCTTTGTCCGTTCTTTCACCTCACCCACAGCCTTTTGGGGGTTTTTTTGTAGAAAAGCATTTTGAATACCGTGGACTAAACAAGTCATTGTCAAATATTGCTATCCATTAGTCTTAATACCAGCGGCCTTGAAACTGCTACTGATGGCTTTATTTGCTCCTGGCAGATCTACATCTAAATGCAATTTGTTCACTGCAATTGATTCAGAATGCAGCTGTACGTGTTTTTTCAACCTACCAAAGTTTTTACACATCACCCCACTGGTGCGCATTCTACACTGGCTCCCAGCAGCTGCATGCATCAATACATGCTTGCCTACAAAGCCAAAAACAGAGCTGCCCCCTCCTACCTCCAAGCATTTATAACTCCTCACATTGGACCACACTCCCTCAAATTCACATGTACCGCTCCACTAGTCCCACCATCCCTAGGACACGAGGTAAGTCTGCATCTAGACTTTTCTCTAGGACACGAGGTAAGTCTGCATCTAGACTTTTCTCTGTTCTGGCACCAAGATGGTGGAATGAACTCTATCAATGTCATAACAGAAGTCACCGGCTGTTTTAAGGACTCTTCTTTAAATACCTAGAACTCTGCATTCAACAAAAAAGTATCTATGCTGCTCTTTTAACAGTATCTGTATTAAACTGTTCAATGATGTGACTCAAAGAACGTTTGGAAAAGAGCATCTGCTGAATGCTGTAAATGGAAATAAATAAATGCTACACAAATTGTAAATATTGGACAAATGCTGTCTTGCATTGTTTTAAAACAGGATGCACTATTTAATTCTCAAATATGGAACAATTTTGTTTTTAAGGGATGGGGGGATTACATGACAGGGAAATTAGATGCTTCGTAACCTTGCTATACTTCCTGCTTTTAGACTTTCAAAGCTGATGCTGACTCATCTCATTCATCTCTGGCAACAATGGTTGCATGCGTATGCTAAAATGTTCATGCTTCTAATAAATTCTTTGATCAGGATAAACGTTATATTTATTAAATTATGAAATCAGTAGCTGTTTTTATGAGCTGTATTTCAACATAGCTATTAATACAAAACCCTTACTTTTTGCTTTACTTTCCTCTAAAAGTCATTCTTTGTGTCTGCGTTTAGTTTTTGTTGCCTTTTTATTTACAGTATGAAACAATACACAACCGTCATCCAAAACTAAAATGGTGCCTAACGTCATATATGCTATCAGATATGTGTCTCTGTTGAATACAAAAAAAATTGATAAATGTAATTTGCTCTGGAGAAGGGTATCTGCCAAATGCCAGAAATGTGAAAGAAAATGTCAAATTCTCGTTTTGTATTTTGTCAGCTTATACAGACAAATTGCACTTTGGCCTGGTTGGTGCTCTGCCATGTAAGCATTTACCATGCAGGTAGAGCACAAAGTCCCCTGATTCTTTTGCCAGTAGAGAGAGGCAACTAGAGAGAAGTAGGAGCAAAAAAGACAATAAACCAAAATAAGAAGCGATTACTATTCTTTATAATTCTATATAAGAATTTTATATTTAGGACTTTTAGTGACTAATACATTTCTGCCATCTTGGCAGACACTTTAGCAGCTGAAGGTTAATATCCTTGCTCAGCGGCTCAGTTTTGAACTTGAACCCATTTTAGAAATTGAACCCAAAATCTTCTTATCAGTATTGCAACACCTTAACCACTCAGCTACCACTTGCCGAATATAATTTCTAATAATTTAGTGAAACTGAGTCTTAAAAGAGGAACTTAAGTAATGAAAAAGAAGTGTGAAAAATAGGAAGAGAGTTGTAGAACAAGAATTGAGGGCAGGTTTAAAACTTTTAAAAGATTTGCAAGGTGCTGATTTGCAAAGGTTTGATTTTCAGACAAAATATTTGCACAGAAAAACAATTCTATGTGTATTATGGACAGCATTATGCTCCATAAAATATGATTTTGAGATGAGAAGGTCATACAGCTCCTCTAGCTAGGCATTTAAATCATCAAAAGAGCAAATAGATGGCAACGCCAACAGACAGGAATACACTTAGTGTAAGAATCACAAGTGAAAAATAATTTCCAGATAGTGTGTCATGGCCAAGCTTTGTGCCTCAGATAAGGGTTCATTTCAGACACCTGCGCTACTGCCACCCCTATTTTCACACACAGGTGATAACAGCTTGTGGAGCCTAATTGAAAATGTGGTTCGGAATGGATTTTCACTCTCCCCGTGTTCATTCCATCTTTCTCTGTCTATCACCCTCTCTCTCCCACTCTGTCTCTCTTGCTCTTCGCTCTTTCTCTTTAGCTCTTTTTACTTAAAACACATTTCTTGCACTCTGTCTCTGTGCTTCCCGGTTTGCAGTAAAGAAAAATATAAAATGAATACAGAGGGTAACGTGTGTGGACCATTGTTCACAGATGTTTCAGTGATGTGGCAAGCAAGCTATCAGTCTTATTAATGAAATCATTGATCCCTTTAAGGGACTCATTATCAACTATTTCCTCACTCTGTATTTCATCACTTACACAAACACACACACACACACACACACGATATACACATGTACAATCACTTTTACCATGCTGGCTAGATCTCCCAAGTTCTTATTCTTTGTTTTGCTCTACTTTATCTTGTCCCCACTTCTTATCCAAATGCTGCAAAAAGACATGTATTTGTTTAGGGTCCACTACTACTACTGAGGTGTAGGGTTGGTCTGCTGTTGTCCGACACATATGAGGGGACATCAAAAATGTTTCAAGAGATGGCAACAGATGGCAGAACATTGATTGAACTAAGGGATATAGGCAAACTCCTTTGACTTTCAAAAAAAGGCCTTCCCCACTTCGTTCGGGTTAAGCCTACATACTGCCTGTGTTGCATCCTATCAAAATGACTTTCTTTATATTATTTATTAGAGGCAGCACATGTAGCAACTAATGGCTTTTCCCAAATCCCAGAGATGGGCTAGAAATAGTAAAAAAAACAAGAAGACATGTCTTACTGGATGAATGTAAGTTTTATAATTTATTTTTCATCTTCTCCATGGGCAAGTTAATTCCCCAAAGTAATATCACAAAAATTTCGGCATGCCAAAGACTTGAAACCAAAAAGGAAGTAGTAAGAGTCCAGGGAATAACTAACTATTATTACAGGTTTATGTCTTATTTTTTGGACATCACAGACTTGCTGACTAAGCTTACTTAAAAGGGAGTGCCAGATTCAGTGGATAGAGTCCTTATAGTCTGTCACTTATTTGAAAAACTGCACTCTGTGGTGGGCCACTTTTGCATATACCTGGATCCCCCTCTCTTACAGACAGATGTAACACAAAAAGGTAAACATTTTCTCCCAGGTTGTTAAAGTGCAAGAGACCAGGTACAGCACAATTAGGAAAACAAGGCCTGTCCATGAGCAATCCTTATTCTTTGACACTATCTTCTAAATCAGGTTTTCATTTTTTTTTTCTGACAATGCACATGAAATATGCTAATAAGCATGGCACTTATTAGTATCTAGCACTTTAACTGTTTTAATTCAAGGTTGTCTATAGACAAGAGGTAAGGATAGCTGAGGCAGATATTATGTCTGGTCAGGAAGAATGTGTTTTTCTTTAACAAAATCTAATTCAGGTATATCTTCCACAAAAATGTATCGATCCCCCGAATTTGCTGACATAGTTTGGGCAATATTATTATATACAGAAGGAAATATTTACCTATAAACAAAGCACTTATTAATAAATGTGTAGATGTGTTATGTGCAAGCCAAGTTAAAGAGATAGGTCTTTAATCTGTTTTTAAACTGAAGAGGGTGTCCACCTCACGAACAGTGTAAATTATTCCTATTTTGGGCACTAGATAAGAGAAGGATCTGCTGCCTGCAGTTGATTTTGTTATTCTGGGTATTATTAAATTGCCAGAGTTTTGAGACTTCAGTGGACGTGGAGGACGTGGAGGTAATAGGATAAGAGCTCACTCAAGTACTGAGGTGCTAAACAATACAGGGCTAGATTTAAAAATCTCTTCAATGTTTAATCGGGAGCCAGTGCAGTTTCGACAGCTAATATGACCATATTTTCTGTTTTTTAATGAAAACTCTAGCTGCTGCACTGTGGACCAGCTGGTGTTTGTTTATTTGGCATGTGACATGGTAACACGCACACAACCTAACTCTTCAGCCACTCAACTCACCAATTCATCCAAATTCTGATTATTTTCACCTGTAGCTCATTACACAATCATTGCACTCTCACTTACTCCATTTCAAAGGAACACCCAGCATTCTCACTCATTGTCCTGCTATATCCTTAGACTCCTGTATATGCC
The DNA here is from genome assembly GCA_005784505.1 of Bagarius yarrelli. Taxonomy (NCBI): domain Eukaryota; kingdom Metazoa; phylum Chordata; class Actinopteri; order Siluriformes; family Sisoridae; genus Bagarius; species Bagarius yarrelli. Next base: position 175,206 of record VCAZ01000295.1, read on the forward strand.
TGCTATTGTTGCTACCCTTCTACCTGTATGAACTGTCAATAAATGCCTCACCTGGGTTTAACACATCTTCCTCTAGTCTTATATATCCTTATATCCTTCTCCGGACACCACAACACCGCCACTCACCACTTTTGCCTCTGCGACTTTTTTCCTGCTTACAAGTCGAGCAATCCAGTGGGTTAAATCCCTATGGCACCAGGGCAGCCCAGTAATCCTTCATTCTGGGTTCCTAGGGAGGAATTCAATACAGACGAACATGCCATTTGACAGCTTCACAAACATGGCATTTACCAGCTAAAGATTCTTTCTGAGCTTCGACTTTTCGTCAATTTCTTTCCGTTCTGGGACTATGGCCAGAGATAGACAGAGCTGGTGAAACACTAGAGTCAAAACAGGAGATCACTGCATTCTAAATCTTCAGAGAGATTCACTATTAGCTTGTTTCCTCCTCTACAGAAAAAACAAATACCTGGCTACATTCTGCATAAAAAAGGGTAATATTATCTTATTATAAGCTTTCAAACCATGTTTACTTCTTAGCAGTGCTCAGACAGAGCCTATTCTCACTGCATGCCTGTCCGAACAATGTTGGTTCGTAATGTTTTAATTGATTTTGGTGAAAATAACACAAAAACGTCACAACTGCATTAGAGATTTTACAGTGTATCACAATCACGTAAGCATAACAGACACTGTATTTAACTGAGTTTTAAAGTAACAAGGCATTAAAAAAAGAAAAAATAAACTACTCCAGGTTCCACACCCAAGCACCCAGCTAGCACTACCACCACTCAGTGCACCTCAGATACACCTCATGAGTTCATCACAATCATTCACCCTATTTATACACAAGCCGTTTACTCACTCACTGTCTGCTCTCATACGTTTCACGAATGTTTTCTACTCATTAACACCCTGCTACTGACCTCTCATCTAATTCTCCTAAGTAGAGAGAGCTGCTGGGTCTTGTTATTATCTCTCGCTATTGTCTGGTTCCTCCATGACAATTATTATGTAGGATCTACATAAAAAAGACAACATAATGTTCTCTGAGAGTTTACCGGTAAGATGCATTCATCGTGAAACTTGCTAACTGTACATTATTAGAAAAGGAGATTTGCAAAGATTAATAGAAAAAAGTACACTTACTTTTTTTAGAGGTAAAGAAGGAACATGAACAGTTGGTACTTATAAATATTGTCTATAAAGCAGTCTAGCAAGCTCAAAATGTGTAGTGTTTGAACTAAAAAAGAAAAAAAATATATAAAAACTCCAGGCCAAATTATATCAACTAGTCGAAGGCATTTATTTTTAGTCTGACGTAATCAATAGAAGCAAAATTCTGGGGAAACCTCCTAAAAACTGTGTAGTGTCAATTAACAATTGTGGGTGTGGCCTTGGTCTGTGTGATGCCACAAAAACAGGCATCCAGAAACAGTACGGTTAAAAAGAGAAAATGATTTAAAAAAAAAAACAAAAACACTGGGTGTATCTTTATAATTTATATGGTGCTTGTGTACATACACTGCCAAAACACTTTTCGGTTTAAACAACCTGTGATAGTGCATGTTGCAAAAGGAATAATATGGGGTCAGCCATTATAGAAAACTTTTATTATAATTAAAATTGTGGTGTGTAGTAAAGCATTCAAGAATGCACTACACATCAAATCATTAGTCTGCTTAGCTACAACAGTTAAAGTTCATAAGGTGTGACTATAGTGGGCACCATATTCTGTTCTAAAATTATGGAATAAGTGTTTTCTTGGCACAATTTTGACCATTTTGACATTAATACCAACCAATCACTGAATGCAACAGACTGTTTAAATATTGTTGCTGACCATGTGCATCTCTTTTATTGCCACAAGGTACAGCCAATGTTGTCTCAACATGACAATAAGTTCAAGAGTCATCTGCAGTCATTAGTCATGCTGAATATTGATATAGGCAGCATAATATTTTTCACTGTATCTCCAGACTCTTTGATCGATGGGAGGGGTCATGTTTTGGGAGCCCGAAGTACCTCTGATCTAAAAGTGCACCTTGTGGCTGAGAAAACGTGATTTCAGGAACATATGTGGTCAGGTACATACGTAGTCGTATGTTCCTGGCTGTGTTTGGTCCATCGCTTTTGATGACCAACACAAATGTTGTTTTCTGTGCATGGGCCCTAGCGAGGCACTCCCCATCAGCACATTGTGTGCTAGGCTGACAGTTTTCACTAAGCCACCCCGGCTTCTCTGCGCTCGGCTTCCTCTACCCCTGGGTATGAGGTTGTGGCAGAGATTGCTATGGAGCAGCATGGGGCCGGTGTCCATGCGGTTCCCCAGCTGGAGCCAAGAACCTGATGCGATGTTGGTCGCAGCATCTGAGAGTGGGCTAGAGCTGAGCAGACTCCTTTTGGGGCTTTTGCCATCTTCAAACAACGGTGGTCACACTAGACCTGATGCACATGAGACTGCTTCAGCATCAGCTTCACGACAGGGTCCCGAGATGGCCATGGCGTCACGGCTCCAGGATGTGCCGCTGAACTCTCAGTCCTTGGTAGGACATTGCGTTCTTATGGGCAGGTGTGCCCATGGAACAGGTGACCAGACGCATCGTCATTACGACCAACACATCTACCACGGGCTGGGGCGCTGTGTGTAATGGGCAGGCAGCCATGGGGGTGTGGACAGGCCCCCGGCTGCAGTGGCATATCAATTGCCCCGAGCTGTTGGCAGTGTGTTTGGCACTGAAGAGGTAAACACGTGTTAATCACGTGTTAATCACGTGTTAATCCATTCAGACAACACTGCGGCAGTTGCGTACATCAACCATTACGGTGCATGTCACAGCTTGCCCGGTATCTCCTGGTATGGAGAACTCAACTGTGTGGAGTATGCACTTTCATGGCAAAAGTCCCTCAGGGGAAAGTGGAGGCTTCACTGGCAGACAATCCAGCTGATTTGGAGTCATTTTGGCCAGGCACAGGCGCATCTGCTCTTGACAGAATTCGACCCCTTGTTATTTGAGGTATTCCCTGACCGAGGCCCCCTTCGGCACGGACGCACTGGCATACAGCTGGGCAAAGGAGTTGTGCGATCGAAAGTGGTCAGTGCTTTCCTTCCTCCACCATTAAGGTGTACGTGGCTGCCATTTCTGCGTACCCTGAAATTTAACGGGCAGATCGGTGGGGAAGCATGATCTAGTGGTTAGGTTTATCAAAGGCTGGAGGAGGCTACACCCTCTGGCACCGTGCCTTATTTTCTTTTGGGATCTTTCTGTGGTCTTACAGGGCTTACAGGGAGTCCTCTCGTTGAAGACAGCCCTCCTGAGTTCACTCACCTTGCTCAAGACTGTGGGGGACTTTCAGACCTTTTCTGTCAACAAAGGGTGCCTAGAATTTGGCCCAGCAGAAGGGTAAGGATTAGAGCTTGTTCCCAGTGTTCCTTTCCTTCTGGGTAGGGTTGTGCCTATTTGTTGAGCAGGCCCTTTATGGGAATCCTCACTAGATTGTGCTCCACATTTAGTGGCTCCTCATGTGGCCCCATGTCTGGATTTCCACTGTGGAAGAAGCTCCCTGTGCAGTGTTCACCCTATCTACGTAGGTGTGCTGAGGCATGTCTCCAAATATGGCGCTGTCTCCCCTTATGCGGGGCCCACTTCGGTGCCTACCCTATGTCGTACTGCTTGTCAGTCCTTAGGTGAATCTTTGCATGCCGGCGGGATGTGTCAGGACTCCTAGTGGGATATTAAGGTAAGAAAGAGATGAGTACTAGAAATAGCTATCGCTGAGGATTTACATCTACGCCATATCCTCCCCCTTGTGGGAGGAGAGAAGGCGTGTTTTTGCACGCTGGTAGGTAATGAGATTGGGTAAGGCTGCGCTTCAACCCGCTTGTTTTTGTCGAGACGTACCTTTGGTAGACCCTTGACACAGTCCAATGCAGTGGCATGTATAAATATAAGTGTTAAAATAGATCAGAGGTAGTGACCTCTAATGTTGTCATTTGACACAACATCTCTATTCCCTCCATCAGGGAACGCGGGTAACTATACATAGCTGAGTAGTAGTAGTCTGTTCTGACAGTTTCGTCAAAACATGCACCAATCAGACCAGGAGATTAATCTGATTGTGATAATTGTGTTTTTACACCATGAATATCCTTTCTGGAGTATAATAATTAGTAGAACAGTGGGTTAGGGTAAGCCACAGATTAACGTTATTTTATAAATTTATTAAAATTAAATACATTTTTGTCTTCATCTAGTCTTTGATATAGGAAGTAATAAAAAAAGATCTGTAAACTGTATAGCTGTATAGCTGTCTATGTTTTCCCACAGTTTTCAAGCCACATACACATCCATATATGCAGAAAATATATTGTGTTGCCTCGCTCCAATTATGAACCAGCACTATTGGAATACAGTCTAAAGCTTCAATTGCAATTAATTTAATCTCTCTTTTCTAGTCGCACCACTCGCTTATGACATTAGCAAGCAGCTCCACCAGCCCCGGTGCAGAAAGTGTTACAATTTACCCCAAGGGTAAAATATAACATTGGTTTGGAACAAAAATTCCAAACCAATGTCATTACAAAATATTTTACTGCAGAGTTATTGATTTTGTTATTTTATGTAACATAATGTATTAAGAACACTAATATACACTTATTATTCACTTAAAATTGAAACACCTGAATGCTTGCTTATTTATACAGTTATCCAATTACATTTACAGCATTTGGCAGACGCTCTTATCCAGAACGACATACAATATTCCTTGTTATACAACTGAGCAATTGGGGGTTAAGGGCCTTTCTCAGGTGCCCAGCAGTGGTGGCATGGTGGAGCTGGGAACCTGGGTCCTCAAGTTAACAACTTAACCATTGCGCTACCACTTCCCCCTGCATATTAGCATAATGTGGTTTCAGTAGAATGGATGAAATCATGTCGATACAGGTCAAAAGCTCAGTTAATGGTAAGATGAAACATTATAATTGAAAAAATATGATCTTTGTGACGTCAACCATATTATGATTTTTTAGTAAATGTGCTGGTATGTAGTTTTAAAATAAATACAATTTATTTATGTTAAGTATCCTTTTCCTTTCTCTGCTGTTAATAGTTGAGAGCTCTACTCCCTACCACCTACCGGTGCCAGTCCAGGGTTCAGTGACTGCTAAGCCGAATTATAACTGGTCAACAGAAGAGCAGACTTTGCTGAGTTCCAGACCTCCCTACCCTCCATCCCTAAGAATAGACATCCTTACCAGAGCGCAATGTTTACAATGGACCCGCAACTCGGCTATTTGGACAATTACAATAGTAAGTTACTTCCATGCTGACATAATATTAAAGAGGTTAGTTTAAAAATGCTGACTTCAATACTACATTAAATGTTTTTAAAGTGACTACACTGTACTGTACTTTGACTACAATGGTATCACAAAATAATTCCACAAATAATAGTGCAGATCAATAAGTATACATTCAGTTATATGAGTGAGTTTACTAATGTTTACATTTTAGGAAAATTTTGCTTAAATAAAATTTCATTATTGATTGTAATTTCCTATGAACAATTACAAAAATTTAGACCAGTTTGGGGTTGCCTATAGTGGCCTGTTTGTCTACTGAACAGATGCTGATCTCTGGAGAAGTTAAACTAGCTGGGCACAAAAGAAGTATGTTTAAATTGTTAACAGAGGCTTGTAAACTATAAAAGATTACCCAAACATTTATTTATGAAACAAAAAGTAATTGATATCACAATAACACACAGAAAAATGACACAAATTCAGTGTACATTTAGATGCGCACATGAGAAATAAAATAAAATGAACAGAAGACAGTGGATACAGAAGATAAAGAACAAGAGAGAAACTGAAAGAAAGAATGAGAGAGAGGAATAGAGATCGAGCCAACTGATTAGAGACATGGCAACAATAAATCAGATAACAGCAAAAAACCATTAAAGAATCAAAATTACTTTTAAAAAAGATTTAACTTATCTAATGTGTGGATGAAACAGGTACTTGCATAAACTTTGGTTAATTGATGTTCGCTGTAAAGTCAGTTTTGTCAATGCCTGCTGGGCATGGCGATGATGGTTGCAGTCTCGTTGCTACATATTCCTGTTGTTTTGTTTGCCACTCCAACTTTTACAACTCTACTCTACTCTACCCCCTGCAACACTTAACTTGTTGTCTTGAGTTAAACTGTGTCGCTGTTATGAAATACCAGACTGAGAGACCTGGTTAGTTAAACCCAGATAGGTGTGTTTATTGAGAAACCAAATGAGAGGAAAGATACTGGAGACTTAGCAGGATTACACTGGTTACCAGAAACCAGTGGAGAACATAGAAGTGAAGGAGAGGATCCACAGAGCCAGGAATTAAGGACCAGAGGACACAGGAGCTTGGAAATGGAAAAAATGGCAGATTAATTAGTACCTTGGTGGTCAAGTGAGTTAAGTGGTGAAAGGATTGGGTGAGGAGTTTGGTGTACCCTGACAGTCGTGGCCCAACCAGAGACCAATCTGGAGCTGTGGCTTTAGGTGGGAAAATTTCCTTTGTTTAAAACTGATGCCGTCTGCACCAATTTACACCAATAGTTAAGGCAAAGAAAGCTACAATCTATGCATATCTGTTTGTTAACGTAGAATAAAAAGGGATTTGTTTTTCTTTGGCCAAGGTGCTTTTTAATATTGCTGCAGCTCCCACCTGCACGACACACATCTAGGGAAAATAATTCATAGAAAAGTCATATTTTGTCCATATTTCATGACAACTACAAACAGGGAAGTCATTGTATTGTATTGTATGAAAACGCAGAGCTAGTGTAATAATTAAAAATACAGGGGACAAGAAAATCTAAAGATTTTAATTAATGGTTTTAATGGGTTTACAGTGGTTGCTACAGTGGTGAAGTGAATAACATAAATTACCCAGTATTTTACAGTATCACCTGCTAAAGGCTAGGATATATCATTTGCTTCAGGTCTTTATGTATTTGTTTTTATAAATCATACATATTGTCTTCGTTCATAAGTCATCTTAATCCTTGCAGTTCGCAAACTCAGGGCTTTGCTGAATTCAGTTGTTTTCCTGATCGGAGGGGACATGAGAAATTATATTTTTTACAGCTTTATATTAAATTTTTTTTACGGGTGTGCGCATATCAAGAAGTACATGGTTCGTAGCTTACACAAAAAAAGGCTTTAAGAAACTCACAGACAGAAAATATAACAAAGGCATGGAGGGTGGGTTGTAACAAAGCAAAAATAGAAGTGAGAAAAAAGAAAAAAGCTGAAGAGGGTCAGAACCATCACATGCTTAGTGCTGCCTGCAAAGATGTCTGGGACAGATGGCAGCTCCAGACAAACTCTCTCCACAGAACACTGTGGGATAAGGGATCCCTTCGTCTCTCTTTCCAAGACCTGCTGTGTCTCCACTGCCTTTCCTGTGCAGTGTTGTGCTGTATTGATGTCTTTGAAGTGTGTCAAGTAGGAGCTGGACTGGTTTGAAACTCATGCAAGAGTTCAGTGTTCTGAGCTGGTATATACAGCAAATATACACACCGCACAATTTATTTACTAAAAGTATTAAAATTAATATATAGTTTCTTTCCCTTAATATTTATTTCCTTTTATTTTATTCCTTTTTCAAATTTGGGCTAAAACAAGATAAGAGTAGCAATGTTGTAATGGTCATTTTAACAGCTACTATTTGTTATTTATTAACACTATTTTAAAAGAAAAAGCCACTTTGCTACCTCAATATGCCTCATCAAATACTTTTTAGGCTATTATTTTCCTGGTGTGCATAAGAATAAAATATGTATTTTTATGAGAAAATAATCTTTTAAGGAGTAAAATACAGTATATATTTTTTTTCTATCAATGCAACAAAGTAAATGTATAAGTAGTCAGTTCAAATTGTAAAGTGCAGTAGTCAAGTAATTTTTTACACCACTTGTGTATATAAACAGGGATACATGGTCTCCAAGTCATTTAGGTTTTGAGGCTGACATTTGGCAGCTAGACCACTGCAGGACACTAATGTGCTTCTTCTTGAGCTACTACTTTGTTGCCTTGGCTGTGTTTTGGGTCAATGTCATGTGGGAATATTGGCTGGATGGATGGATGGATAGATAGGCTACGTCCTTTTGATGAGTTTTAGTTGTCCTTTCCCTTAAGCAGCAAAACAACCCCAAATTATAATGTTTTCACCTTCTTTCTTTCTGGTGGTGATGATGTTATTGGGATCAAAGGCAGATTTTATCCTCCTCCGAACATGGAGCAGGATACCAAAGAGCTCGATTTTGGTCTAATCTGACCAAAACACTTTTATTTACATTTTATCTTATTTTGTGTTTTTGTATCTTGTAGCTCATTCCAGCCTTGTGTATTCCAGACCTTGTATGTATTATTTGTAAATAAACTGTTGGTATAAAGTTCAAAGTTTTGATCTAATTTGATTTGAAAATTGGTAGCATAGTGTTTAGGGTGTTGGGCTGCTAATTGGAAGATCGAAGTTCTACTTCTAGCATCACCAAGTTGCCACTGTTGGGCCCCTGAACAAGGCACCTTACCCCTAAGAATGACAAGCAAGATTGTATTCCAAAATAAGCATCTGGAGCAATTCAGAATCAATATTTATCTAATAACATAACAAAAAAAAATTAAACATTTGAATAAAATACTTCATACATTAAAAGGCTGTAAGCCAGAAGTATCGCTTATAGGCATTGGTCTGAAAGGGGCAAACAAACTCTTTCCCACACTGAGACAAGCTATCTAGCTTTAAAAACTAATTTTGAAGTATGTCCAAAACCAAGTTAATTTCTCCTTCTCCCTCAGCCACTGTGGGTGTAAATATTTTAATTTAACTATATTAATTGTGTGCAGATCGCTACAGGTGTGTTTTGCTAAGCGAAGTTGGCTGTAACTCTGACCAACCAATCAAAGGATTAACAAATACTGACGTTATTATGGCCCTGTAAGGGGAATTAGAAATCTCATTATTATATATAAGCACCAACACTGCTGATACTGAAAGCCCAGGGCGGTTTAGATTAAAATGGCAGCACATAGAGACTGAAATCTTATTGGACAAAAAAATCTAAAATCCACGTAAATATACTGAAAGCAGTGCAACCAGGAAAAACGCTATGAAATAAAGAGAATAAATTGTTGGGAATAAATTAATTAAGTTAAACAAATATTAGAATTTATGTTGTAAATGTGGGTTAGTGCTTTCAGAGAAATTCTTTTTATAAATAAAAGAGAAATTTATTCCATTCATAAATCTAACAACAAAGAACTCCAGACCTTAGAGCAGTCAGAATAGCTTTGTATTGATTAAATCAAATAATGAAATTTCAACTCCATGAAATTGCCCAAATACAATTCATGTTAAAAATACATGACACATTAAGCAGCTAATTAAACTGGCATGGCAGGACACCAGCTCGCACACCTTAAACACCATGTTACTTTATAAAACATACCCCTTATAGCTGTAAAAGACATCCATAACAGGGCATTGTTAAGAAATCTATCATGAAACTTGTATTTACCACAAGATTGTTTATGGTTTCTCTTTTTCAAGAGTGTGCACTTCTCCAGCCACTCTTGCTGCATGTTAATAACAAAATGTCCGCCTCAAGCGCACTTTCTGACATGCGCTGTCACCTGCTGGCTACTTATATGTAGGTATAACATTTGTGATATTTACCAACATTTTGTTTCTCCCCTGCAATACGTCAGCAGCCTCAATAACTTACTCAATTACTATTTTTACATTAATGGCCTAAAATGCTTTCTCAAACATAGCAGTGTCAATGCTGGCCAATACTTGAGACACCATATCTGTGCTGACATTCACTGAATGACCAGACGACCTAGGAACATGAAAAGGATTTGTGTGTAAACACATGCAGTCGTCGCTCACTTACTTTTGCACACTGAAATTTGGCCTTACTCCTAGAATTAGGAATGGGCACGGACCCTGAACACAGTTCTGACCTATGAACCCTTTTTGAAGGGTTGTGGTGTAAGTTGTACCCAAAATTTCCACCACTCATCATACGAATGGGCCCCAAGCATTTTGAATTTTAGTTCTACCTGGAAGTTGCTGGCGCGGATACACCTATTTGGTTACAGAACGTTCTCTCGTTCAGATAGGTTATCCTCTTTACAGCTTTCTACTTTGAGTACTCCCCTATCTTGTTTTCCTCTCTGAGAAATTCTCACTATCCAACTGCATTAATAGACAAATGGGGTTGCACACCAAAAAGTAAAATAATATGGAAAAATACCCCATGATAGCATGTGAAATAATGTTATAAACTCTGCCAGATACTCAGACCAACGATGCTTTCGCTCTGGTGGTAATGAACATAAAAAGTTGTGAAGTGTTAAATTGTATTTTCACACTGAGCAAAAAAAAAATAATTACGCTGTGGTGTCAGTCTTTTGATCTTTGGTGGGAAATGCCAGTGTAAACTTAATGAACACATCAGTAACCACGGGTTTTTACATCCATAAAAAAAAATATTTGTTACAGGACTTCCATATTTTCTCTGACAGCTAGCTATTAAACCATAGGCATGGCAGGTATTACAGACCACTTACCAATTACGGCAGTTAGAATAATGTCCATTAAAAAATAAATGCTTCAGATTACCCACTTACACACTTAACAAAAATAAGAAGGAATTAGCACTCACTTAATGAGCTTCGATGACACACTAAAGTTCCCTTTCTGTCGTTCACTCCGACGTTGTGTCGAATGATGACACTAGGGGTCACGTTTCGGGAGCCCGAAATACCTCTTATATATTTTGAAAAGGCCACCTGTGGCTTAACCTGGCTGAGATGGGGAAGGCTGAGAAGGTTCGCTTTCTTGATGTCCCCATCTTACCAGGTGGCCTCTTTGGTGACACTGTGGAGGAATTTTCCCAGCAATTTTCCACAGCGAAGAAGGAGACTGAGGTGAGTGGGAGGACATCTCATTCCTACGGACAGCTGTGCCTCTAGAGCGTGTATACGCTGGGGCGCCGTTTGCAACGGGCAGGCAGCTGCTAGGGTGTGGACGGGCCCCCTCAGCATGAATGCACTGGCACACAGCTGGCCCAAGTACGCATTTACCCCAGTGGGCCTTATGGCACAGGTTCTGTGCAAGGTCAGGAAGGACCAGGAGCAGCTGCTGCTTGTGGCGCCTTACTGGCCAAGCTTACTGGCCAAGCAAGACCTGGTTCTCCGAACTAGTTCTACTGACAGTAGCGCCCTCCTGGCCGATTCCCTTAAGGAGGGACATTCTCTCCCAGGGCAGGGGCATGATATAGCACCCACGCTCCCATCTCTGAAGCCTCCATGCATGGTCCCTGAACGCGACCAGGAGGACTTAGGAGATCTGTCACCCTCTATGGTGAACACCATCATTCAGGCTAGAGCCCCCTCAACGAGCCCACCTGGTTTCCTCTTATGATCTCTCTGTGGTCCTCTGGGGCCTACAGGGAGACCTGTTCGAGCCTTTGCAGTCGGCAAAACTTAGAGCCCTCTCTCTGAAGCCTTGCTGACTCACCTCGATCAAGAAGGTGCGGGACCTGCATGCCTTCTCGGTCAACAGAACGTGCCTGGAATTTGGCCCGACAGACTCTCACGTTGTCCTGAGACCTAGGCCGAGCTACCTGCCCAAGGTACCCACCACTCCCTCAGGGACTAGGTGGTGCCCTTGCAAGCTAATCCCCCTCAGCAAAGGAATTCTGCGTAAGGCTGCGCTTTGACACGCTGGTTCCTGTCGGCACTTACCTTTGGTCTCAGTTACGCATAGTAACCCTCGTTCCCTACTGCTTTCAACAACTGAATGCTAACCCAGCAACCATGAATGGCCCTTTCTTCATCTGTATGTCTACACAAAGTGGAAACATTAACTTACTACCTGTCCTATAAGAAAAAAACTGTTAAGGAACTTCCATAGTGGTGACACTGTAGCCTTGACAATACTATAATAATCTTCAAGCTTTAAAAATCTGGACCCTGACCACAATCATATGACGACCGACAACGTTTTGAACCAGAATTTAAAAATAATATATATTATTATTTAAACCAGTATTTATACAAACTTAAAAAAATTACAAAAATAAAAACTAGAAATATTTAAAACAGGATGAAATAAAATAATGTTTTACGGTCACCTGTGATTCTTTTTTAACATGAGGACGATCTGCTGTAACAAGTCAGTTGTCAGGCCTTGATCATGGGAAATTTTGTTGCTGTAATGCTTCGGTTACAGAACAGTTTGTTTGCATTAACATTCTCTTGAAAGCATTAGGCGCGTTCCTCAATATGGTTGTCATGGTTCCTAAAAAAAAAATCCTGCATCAGGCAAGCAATGTTTTAACCACCTGCAGCAGTCTGTAATCCCTGTTTGTAAGCCTCCTGGTTTGATGGTTGTTTTTAAGAGTTAGAGTTTACTGAAGATACAACACAATCTTTGGTTTGAGCAATCGGATGTGTTTCTCCAGACACAGGGGTAAATATGCATCCATTCTACGACTGTAATTAGATCCACTCTAGCTCTAAATATAGCTTATATTGCGTTAATGTTGTCACCACCGATCACTGTTGTAAAAATAATAATAAAAATTAGTTTGTATGAAATTAGTTAAAAGTATATTTAATCTTATTAAATCTTATTAATCTTAATAAAGATTAGTTTGTATGAAATTAAATAAAAGTATCTTTAATCGTATTTATTGAACACAGGCATACAGAAGACACACATGCATAAGTGACTGTAACAGCTTTCTGCTTGTTACAACACTCCCAGGACACTTTTTGTTAGGATTATTGTTTACACAACTATTAATCCTGTTTACTACCCTGTTTATTACCCTCTTGAAATACACGTTTAAAATAAAAGCTAAAAGCTAAGTGCAACAACAATAATAATAGTGAATTACAGACACTCACTAATCGGGAGGTTGGTTGTGCTCTCAGACATAATCCTTTGCTCTGGATTCAGATGCTTTGGTAAATTTTATATTTTTTATATTTTATATTTAGCAATTATACGAATATTGCGTTTATTGAATGGTATACCACTGCTGTTGTCTCATGCTGATGCACACCCTGAAGATAAACCGAGCTGCAGAGTCGCACCACCTGTTAAGATCAAATATGCATAGGTTTATACATATAAACATATATATAGCTATACCACACACTCTTACACACTATATGTAGACGCAAATGTGCATAATCAGATATACAAAGTTCTTCAACAATTTCAGAGAGGTCATTACACACAGCACCTGGAACGCTAAACCACGACAACACAAACAGTACGACTTAGTAAAGGCCTAGGTTAGTGACACTGTTTTTGAAAATCTTTACATTTCGGGGTTAAAGTACACTCTTTCCCACTACATTTTCATTACCATACACGCAACACATACGAAGGTCTTGCAGAGACTGGACTTGTCACTTTAAGGGTAAAAACAGGAAGTATCAGACCATCAAAGCAATATCACAGACAGAGAGGTGCAAGGTTACAGATGTTACAATCCCTACAAAGAGTGGGGGCTAGCAGGGGTCTTAAAACAACAACCCAAAGGTTCATAAATCAGGACCTGTCATACCACTCATCAGTTCATGTCATGGGGTCATAAATCATACAGGGCCATAAATCACACAGGGCCATAAATATACATCACTCTTCTAGTAGTTTTAGGAGTTTTGGGATCAACATACGCCATTGTAACGGGATGGTAAAGAACGCCTTCTGTGTTTTTAATTGCCATATCCTAAGCACCTTTTTAAAACAACGTTTCAGGATGTAGGCTGGGCATTAAATTGTAAAACATCTGATAAAGTATCAGACTATCAAAGCAACATCACAGACAGAGAGGTGCAAGATTACAGAGGTGACAAGTCCTACAAACAGGGGGGCTAGCTGGGGTTATAAAACAACAACCCTTAGGTTTATAAATCAGGACCTGTCATACCATTCATAAAGCAGGTCATGTCATGGGGTCATAAATCATACAGAGCCATGAATCATTTTGACACTTAGTCCATGTTAATACCACTTATAACCAAGATCTTGCATTAAAAGTCCACATGGAACAAACTTTACGAAAGAGATTTGCAGAATAATGTTTGAATAATGTTTGCAGATTGTCATGTTAAATGTTGTGTATTTGTGAAACAAAATTCTTCAAACAATAAACATTTGCTATAAATTCACCTCTAATACATTATTTTTAGCTCCAGCTCAGTTCTTTTCTGGATTCCAACCTCCTGTGTCTGTTGACGAAGGACGCACACAGGGACATTACATCTATGAACCCTCTCCAGTGCCAGCATTTTATGTGTGAGTATCAATAAAACACACAGATTAACACTACAGAATGTATGAGCCCTTATTAACATTGTTATTCTATATGTTTCTTATGATTTGCATGTCCGCATCCAGAAACGTCATCTGCACCCTTTTAAAATAAGATAAGCAGGTATCGCTCATCCTATTTTTTAAGGGCAACAGGTGACCATTTTAATGTCATCAAGGATAAATAAGAAAAAAACTAGATGTGAGTTGGTTGATACAGTAAATTAGCTCAGATCAAGAAAAGAATCTGCTAGGTATCTGTTTTTGATTTATTTTCCAAACACCTGCGGTTTGGTGGATATTTCTCCAACAAACGTTCTGTGCAACAAGTAATTTATTTTAAAATGAGTCTTTCAATTCTTGGCAATTGATCCTATTAAACAAAAAAGAAAATATTTTTTACATACTTTTCTTATACATAGTATCCCACTTTTCTTTTTTTGGCAATAATTATTATTATAATCAATTTAATTATTTCCTGGATTTTCTCTGAATGTATGTAAATGCAAGAAATAATCTAGCCACAGGGGTCACAAGCCAGTGACTTCGGTGCCAGTCCCAAGCCTGGATAAACAGGGAGAGTTGAGTCAAGGAGGGCATCCGACGTTCATCTTTGTCAAATCTAAACATGCGAATCATCAGTCAGAATTTTATACCGGATCGGTCGAGGCCCAGGTTAATAACGATCGCCACCAGTGCCGTTGACCTACAGGGTGATGCGATAAATGAGGACATAACGTTAGTGGGTGTGAGTGAAGAGGATGTAGAGAATAGTGTTAGGTGGAGACAGGTGATTTGCTGAAAGGAGAAGGAGAAGTATGTAAATGCAAGAAATAAAATTTAAATTTGCCTTATTAAGTGTCATAAATACTGAAAATACATTTCTATGATAAAGATACAATAGGACAATGTATAATCAAAAATAAAGGAGGCAGATTAGCTGTTCACTGAAGTATGAACAAACACATATGCACATACAAACACACGTTGTTGGTCAGTCTTTCTGCAGCTATGTTGTGGTGTCACTTTCCTGAGGTCCACAGGTGTGAAAGAAACCAGGCAAGTATAAAAAAATTAAAAAACAAAAAAATTATCTCAGATTTTGGATTTAAATAAAAAAATGCTTGGCTTTTTCACACCTAATGGGGACAAAACAGGAACTCATCAATAATGTGGACATCATTTGTATACACACCGTTTGTCCGGGGGGTTTTTTACATTGTAGACACACAACCTAAAAGGGGACTAGGCAACACAAACCAGTAATGGCTGTTCTCTTTTAGGGGTCACCACAGCGAATTATCTGTCTCCACATAAGCCTATTCTCTACATTCTCTTCACTCACAACCACTAACTTCATGTCCTCGTTTAACGCCACTATATACCTCCTCTTTGGTTTTTCTCTTTGCCTTCTGCCTGGTAGCTTCATTTCTAACATCACCCTACCAATATATTCACTATCCCTCCTTTCTCCCCAAAACATCTTAACATGAGCCGTCCCCTTGATGAACTCGTTCCTAATCCTGTCCAACCTTGTCACTCCCAACAAAAATCTCAACATCTTTCAGCTCTGCCACCTGTCTCTTCCTCAGTGCCATTGTCATCATAGCTGGTCTCACCACTGTCTTGTACACCTTCCCCCTAATTCTAGCTGATATTCTCCTGTCACATATCACTCCGTTGCTCTGGACTGATGACCCCAAGTACTTAAACTTGTGTACCTTCTTTACCTCTTCACCCTGTAATCTTATTGTTCCACTTCCCTCCCTTTCATTTAAACACATGTTCTCCAGAGCAAACCTCCACCTCTCCAGGTTTTCCTCCACCTGCTCCCTGCTCTCACTACAGATCACAATGTCATCTGCAAACATAATTGTTCAAGGAGATTCCTGTCTGACATTGTCTGTCAGCCGATCCATCACCACAGCAAAAAAAGGCTCAGAGCTGACTATCTCTTTACTTACCTAGCTTCCACTACTTTTTCCCATACCTTCATTGTATAACTCATCAACTTTATGCCTCACCCTTGTTCTTAAAGACACTTAAAAAAATTTCCTGCTCCATGTTGTTTACCTCTTCTACCTTTTTCTTCCTTTCATTTTCCTCATTCATCAACACTTTAAAGTACTCATGCCATCTTCTCTGTACACTGTCCTCAGTTGTGAGCACCTTTCCATCTCAATCTCTTAATAATCCTAACCTGCTGCACATCCTTCTCATCTCCATCCCTGTGCCTTGCTTTATGTCTTTTAAAGTCTGCACCTATCACTATACTCTTTCCTCTGGGAATACACACACCTACCTTATCTAACTCACTCCAGAACCCTTCTTTCTCTTCTAACTCACAACCTAGTTGTTGGGCCTTAACCACTTACAACATTTATCATCAGCCCTTCAATTTAAACTTCAGACCCATCACCCTGTCTGACAGTCTTTTCACCTCCAGAACATTCTTCACAAACTCCTCTTTTAGGATCACCTCTACCCCATTTCTCTTCCTATCCACACCACACACACATGATAAAACAACTTGAATCCCGATCCAGTACTACGAGCCTTGCTACCCTTCCACCTGGTCTCCTGTACACACAGTATATCCTACCTTCCTTCTCTCCATTATACCAACCAGCTCTCTACCTCCACCAAACTTGGTCCTGGAGGGTCCTGCAGAGTTAAGCGCCACCCTTAAGTTAACTGTTAGAATAAAGCTGCTTAGAGTGACAGGTTGCAGTTTAGCTAAAGTGTTTAGAGAAGATTAAAGAAGCACTCTAAAGTACCAGCAGGGACACTTATTTCATCAATAAACCTCATAAAACTAAAAAAAACCCAGAACTAATAAGCTGATTCTACTTTATTTTATCCTAAATCACTTCAGAAAGCTGATGTTTCTGTTCATACAGTATGAGTTGATCAAGTTCAATAAGTGTATATACCACTTAAGATTTAAATGATATGCCAGGCCACCTCCTGAAGCTGTGTGATACATAAACTCTGTGTATTAACTTATCAGACTTACTAATTTGCTTCTTTGATTCAGGTGTACACTAATGCAGCTAGCTGTTAAGTTCCACTACCATTAAACCAGTTAAACCACATTGCAATTAATTATAAACAGCATCCTGAAAAGGAAATAAAATCAAAAACTTTGATTTAGTTGGTCTGGTAGAAGCAGTAATGTCAATCATTTTAGGCAGTGGAGTGTCCATTAAGCCATCGTTGCATGAAAGAATACAGCCCCAAATTAAACAGAACTTATTTAAAGGTATTATGTCCATAATGGTGGCACAGCGAATGTGTAGATTACTCATGTATATGCACATCTGCAGATCACCCACTTAGGAATTTACATAAATTATACTAGCGGTCAGCCACACCCCACAAAAAACAGTTCCAGACTAAAAAATGGTGACAAAGCAAACTTTTCAAACAAAATATGTCCACATTTTTTTCTGTTGAACAGAAAAAGTTATTACATCTGTTGTGCACAAATTGGTTGAGGCAGCTAATGTTATCTATATTATATTTAATATTCCTTATCATTATATAGTATTCTATTTTTATTTTTACTCTTATCTGTGTTTTCTTTTTTCATTGCTACCATCTATATTCCTGAATCAAATATCTGATTTTTTTGTAGTCTCTACAATTTCACCATATGGGCAAAAAAACAAAAAAAAGACAAAGTGAAAATGACAGAGCGAGAGGAAAGAAAGGTACATGATTTATGTCCTGTTTTAGCACAAACAAAACGGCAAATATAATTTAGCATTTAGTTTATGTGTAGATATTGAGCCGACACACAACTCAAACAAGACTCCAACACAAAATTTTTATGCTTAAGTAAGCAGCAGAGGATAAAAATAATTAAAGATAGAGAGAAAAAAAGAGAGGGAGAGAGATTAATGCAGACTCTGATAAAAGTGCATCTGCTGTTTCGTTTTATTTGTAACTAAGACTCATGACCATCATATCCATATATATTTTCTGTACAACGGATTCAGTCCTACTTTTATAATAACCTGCCCACATTTGGAAAGCCTTCCACTGGATTTTGGATTGATTTGTCTATTTAGTCACAAAATGATTAGTAAAATTAAACACTGATGTTGAGGTCTGGGGTGCAATTGGTGTTCCACTTCATCCCAACTTTAATATCAGGGCTATTTGCAGAACACATACGGCCACAACACTAAGGCCATTTACTTCCAACAAAAGAAAGTCTTTGTTACAACATATAAATACATCCTAAACAATTGTGTATATCCAATGTTGTGGCATAAAGGTGTGGGAAAGACAATTGTTGGTGTGCTGCTTCGGTGTTCACAAACTTTAGTATATATACATCTTGAAAAATTGTAACAGCTACCTTTATTTAAAAATAGAATACTTCTACAGCTATTTCCTGAATAGCTCTTTTTTTGCAATGCAATAATACACTGAATTAACTGAAGGCCTTTTTCTAAGCAGTCTGTTTGCGTATGCTGGTATTGATAGAGCCTGGGCTGTAGAGGTTAAGGAGGAAAAAGTAAATTGTTTAAACACAGTTTCTCCTTTGTGAGCAATATTAATTGTTATTACTTATTATATCTTAAATTTATATCTTAGTACTGGCAGGATATTATTGCAGTAACTCCACACACTGACTCTCATTACAGGCTGTAATTACAGCTGCTTTTAGCTTGAAGCTATGATATCAATCTAACCAGAATGCTTTAAGATGTGAGTGGGCATCAATGTCTACAGAAAGAGCCTAAGAAATAGTTAGATAATCATCTAATTTTCCTTACCCTCCTCTGGTCTGCTAAGTTGTGCATTATTAAGGCTTGAAATGTGTTTATTTATTACCCCTTTGGTTTGAAATTCTAGTATAGTGCACTACTCGCCACTAACAGGACTGAAATGAGTGAACAGAATAAAATTAAAGCTTATAAAATGAAATATGCACCATATTAGCTGTTTGACATTTAATTTGCCTCTGAATGAACAGAAGAAATCACAAATTAACTGTTTTCTTTCTCTGACTTTCTCTTATGCCTCTGCTATTATTCCCGAAGAAAACACATTATGAACAAGAATAATTGTTTATAATTGTTCAATAAAGAGTGCTGGTGTTTTGTTTACTATTTAAAAATTATCGAAAAAAAGTGAAGGAATGTTTACCAGTGTGAGTGCAAAGCACTATTTTTCTTAATTCCTCACTCTCTCTTTCACTCACTCACACAACAATTTCCAGTGAATTAAATTTTCACAGTGAAAACTTAAAAAGTATCATATTCTATATATAACAGTCTACTAAAGTGATAGAAAGGCATTATTGTATCAAATTCCACAAGGGCATGCCATAGAGAGGTATGGCCATGGCTGGGCTTTCATTGCTGCTTTTGAAATAAGTTCAGTAATCTTCTGTCTTCTGTTTATTATCAGGACCGACAAACAGAATCCAAGATACTAATCATTCAGAAATTTAAACCAGACAGGCTTTTATTACTGTATATCACTGTACAAATGTTAAAATAGTTTGTTATAATAATACATTAAAATTTTTTGAGTATTGGGGATTAAAATAAATGTAATATTTTTAATAATAAAAAGTAATACACCAGGATATTATACATAAGACATATAAGACATACATTTATAATGGGTATTTATTCGCTCTTTTCTTTCTGGAATTGAAGCACAGGAGCTCTCTTGGTCTCTATTCCCACTGTCACTCTTTCTTAATCCGCTGTTTATGCACTGTGGCATTAGATGGCTGGTCAGGCAGCAACTGGTCTCATGATTAATGATGTTTATAGTTGACAGAAAGCTTTCTTATTTATCTGTATTGCTGCTTGGCGGATAACATGAGTCACCATAATGAAAAATATTCACTCATACCAATTTTGCAGTATAATTGAGTCACTTTTCCCCATCATATTTCTTCACTTTCCCATCTTTCCTCTTCTTTCTTCTATCACACTTTTACTGCTATCTAGCAGTCTTATCATAGCCACAGTAATTTTTGTGCCACCTTGTTTGATATGGAGAGGTTGGCTTTGGCCACATTTCACATTAAGCTGCCTCAGTTTTCACACAAAACAGATTAAGAGAATGAAAAGATGCAAAACCTGGAAGGATATTGGGGAATCATCATTATCATCTTCGAGAAAGAAATATTGAAATTATCCTTTTGAGTCATCACTTAAATGTTTAGTGAAATCAAATCGTAATAAAACAAAAGAAGAACTTACAACTATGTTTAATAGTAAAAGTAAGAACATTTCAAGGTGGTGGCTTGATGGTGCTGGGAATCGAACCCCAGTCTTTCTGGTATCAATTCAACACCTTAACTACCAAGCCACCACTTATTTCCTTTGTTGTTGCATGGCAATAATTTGACCTGTATAAAACAGATTATCATCTTTTCTATTATATGTATGTTTTAACAAATGACAAGCTTCTTACTTTTAACTCGTTGACATCTGAAAAATAATCATCCATGCAGTAATTATACAATGGTAGACTTATACCTATTTGCTTAATAAAAAAAAATATAACAAATTGGTATATTCTAAAATAAACACTGGTTATACTGTAAGACAAAACTAGGCATACTGTAACAGTATAACCAACATACATATGCAACACTAATGTTTTTTTTTTTATAGAATCCTCTCAGGATCTGAAAGTAAATAATATTCCAACATATGAATTTGATTTTTTGAATAAAAGCTTTAGAAAATTCTATATTAAGTATTTTTTCATTAATTACCTGCAAATAGTGGTTAAATAATAAACATAAAGCCAACATCTATGTGTTAAAACATTTAAGTGACAGTGTGTAATAATGGAAATCTTACTGAATAGATTTTTTGTGTGTGTGTTTGCACCCACTTACACTCTCATATGTTATTTTTCATTGTTGTTATCCTATTAAACAGCTGTTTCCCTCAATTTTTCTTTAATTTGCTCACTCTCTCTCTCTCTAAAGCTCTCTCTAAAGCTCTCTTTTAAAACACAGACAAACACACACACACACACACACACAGAATGCCCCTCCCAATTGGTCACTCATGATTAAATATCAATGCAGTGAGCTTGACATTTTATTAGTCCAACAAGATGGATGAAATGGCAAAGATAAAGTAGGCTATGCATGCTCCTGCCTATGAAGGCCTGCTCCCCCTTTTTTTCTCTAATTTATAAGATGAGAAATATACGAGAGATGTAGTTTGCAGCTAAAGATTTTTTTTTAGTTACTTTACACTTCCGATTGCTTCCTACTTTTTCCGGGAAACTCACATGTAAAGGTGGTAATTGTAATTAATCCCATTGCCTAAAATAATTAGACTTACAGCCATTCAGAAAGAAAAACACTTTACCCCCTACAAATCCTTTTTAAAATATTCACCTTTCAGATATAATTCATCATCAGGTGTGACAGTTCAGTGCGTTTAGTATTAAAATTTCTTAAAATTTGTATGTTCAACCACAAATAAAACAACTTTTTCAAAAGTACTTAAATCAAGCTATGTACATTGGTGAAAAGAGTAGTAAATTTAAGGACAAATGCAATGCTAAAATGCTGCACCCACACATATATTATAAATATTTAGATTCAATCCAAATTTAAGTTAAAGTGATTTTTTTTGTTGGTAAATAGGTATCTACTGAAAAGTCACAAGAAAGTGTGCACTGTTAAACACGGTAAAACAATTTTAGAGCTATTAATAATAAATAATTACATAACTAAACAATAGAACAGCTGTTACATATTCACTAGACACACAAATTTTTGGTCAAGTCACCTTTATTTACATAGATAGCACTTTTAACAATCGAGATAGTTTCAAATCAGCTTTAGAAGAATCAAAATCAAAAAGAGTGACAAGTAGGTTTTCACTTACAAAAAGCTTTCAGCTGCCCATTTTAGGTAAGATAGTGATAAAAGGTAAGAACAAACAGAGAAGAATAAAAGGCATTGCACATTTTATATAAAAAATAAATAGAGTATTATTGTACAGACAAAGTACAGATTTAGGTTTGTAACAGTGGTATTGCAGTGCATATATTTTTTATTTTTTATTGAACAATGCAGAGAACAGTTAAAGTGTTCATACAGTAGATTGCCTGGGGGAAGAAACTTTTCTTGTGCCTGGCTGTCCTGGTGCTTGCTGTTCTGTAGCATCAACCAGACGGCAAAAGTTCAAAAAGTACATGGCTTGGATGTGAGGGATGTGATGGAACCAAAACTCCATTGGTGACAGAATGGATAAAAAACCTTGGAAAAAACAGCCTCAGTCGGGGGGTCAGTTCTCCTCTGACCAAACAAACCAGTATGTTACCCATGCTGCAGCACAGTTTCCGTGATCTTATCCGAATGGCAGTCTAGAAGACACAATCATCACTGGAAAAATGCCTAATCCAAGTGTTGAGCTCTGACTAACAAAGAAACATCTGTATGTTAGTGTAGATGCCATTCGACTTATGATATACAAATATAATGTGTGTTATTGGTGGTATGAAAGACAGCCATAGTCAAAACACACACAAACCTTAAATTTAGCTGGAGATAAACCTGCCAAAAATCAATCTTAAAAGTACTCCAACAATAAAACAATGGCATAAAGTGACAGGCTTTTACATTTAGAATGCTCTCAACCACCTCAGTCTAGAGACCTGAGCTCAGGCGCTGATTGTCTTCAGGGGCCAGACTTACAGCTTTTACTTTTCTGATTGGGTGTAGTAAATCAAGTCAAAAGGTTAATCCTGCCAGAAATTTGAAAAAAGGTGGGCCAAACAGACTTTAGGACAAATACACAGAATCCCACCAAATCACCAAAAAATAAATGGCATCTGGTCATAACTTCATGCGAATTAGGGTCCTCAGGGAAAATGCATTTAGCCACCACTGTAGTGAGCTCATGTGCAGTAGGCCAAAGAGTATTGTGAAGGACTCCCTAGAATTTGCTAAAACTGCCGAAAGTGATCATTTTACCTAGCTTGATTTTGGAATAGGTGGAGTCAAGTCTTTATTGACCCTAAAAAGTGGTTTTATAGTTGGAAGAGGCACACTTTTCTCTATATGTAGTCCTGTTGCCAGTTGCCTTGAACAAAAAAGACATCGTGATGAGCGAGTATGGCATCTGAGCCAGCCGTTGCTGAAAATAAGCTGAAGTGCTTCTCCGTGGCTCACTGATGCTTTGAGGGGCTTCATTTTAGGCCACATCAGCCGGCATCAGGCCTGCTCCTCTGTGGTCTTTTTAGCAAGAATAATAGCCTATTAGATCTCTTAGATCTTCCACTGAGAGAGCGAGCAGTGCTTTGACTTTTAAAATTACAATTGCTATAAAAAAATCATAGTAATTTGTGTGGTTGTAATACGATACTTCCACACCTGCCCATCAGTCATCAACAAGTACCTATGTTTTTTATTTAAGTGGACTTTTAATGTACATGTTTATGTAATAAAAAAACTCTACCAACAACAAAGAACCCAAAAAACAGGCTAGATTTTGCATTACCACAGTTATGTTAAAAATATTATCATGTTAAATATTATAGATTTAAAATAAACATGTCTATGTCTTAATGTGAATAAGACTAAAAAAAACATAATATTATAGAAAAGCAAATTTGCACTGGTGTAAATTACCCGACGAAAACTAGTAGATGGCGAGGAGACTTGGAAGTATGTTGCAAGAATATTTTTATTGAACATTTAGAGCACACAGGCATTTCCAGGATCAACGTCTCACTTGACAAAAGACAAACCTCTGGTTCTTATACACATTTTGGAGGCTGTCCTACCAAGTTATGCTCATGTTGAAGCTTGAGATCTTTTGTTAAGATTGTAGATTTGTCGACTCTGTCACGTATTTCAGACTTTCCGACTTTCCTTTGTTAAAAAAGTTACTTTGATGTGTTGTGACCGAGACATGTTAACACCATTTGCTTGTCATATGCTTACCCAAAAATATGTTTTCCCACATTTCCCCCTTTGAGCGTTCTAACAAAAACTGTCACACCTTTACTAGATTTATTTAAACTTACATACGGTATATGGAATTTCTCCTAATGGGGGTGAGAGTGGGGAGGCAGAGAAAGATTCAACACACCAACGAAATGTTGTTGGCAGAAGTAGGTCAGTCATAATGGGTGTGGCAAATGTCATATTGCAAACCTCTGAGCCTGGCATACAACACAGTGTAACTGGTGGAAGTCTGAGATTGTGGAATGTACTACTATTGAATCTCTGTTCTTCCAACTGTAGTGTGGGTCAAATGTGTCTTGAAGAGTCAAATTAGTTTTTTTGGCGGCAGATTCCCCTCTGATAAGGTCCTCTTCTTTTAAGGTCGACCCTCTACAGTTGAAATGCAGTGAACTTTGTTGGCTGGTGTGGTAGTGATAGAAGAAGGAAAACCCAAGAAAGAACAAGAGTCCAAAACACAAACAGAAAAGAAAAAAAACAATTAAAATAGAATAAAATAAAATAATAAAAAAACCCAAATGAAAATAAAAAAAGAGAAATAATGATAAAAAATAAAATATATACGCGGTCCTCTTACCTCTAAGATGTTATTCTGCCTTTAATTGTATAGTGGATTTTTATAGTGTGTAAAGGTAGTTCCTTGCCCTAATCTCCAGAGATAATTGACACATATGGACCAGTCAGGTGTGGAGTAATCTAAAAAAAAAAAAAAAAGAAATTGGAAAACCTATTAGGAAATCTTTTGCATTTGGGTGGCCCCAGAAAGCCTGTTGCAGTCGGTTCTTTCCTCTGGCTCTGTACTGGTCTGTGTGTCCTAATCTATCCCTACAGGTGGTTAAACTACTTTACCGTGTGATGCATGCGTTCATGTTTTTCTTCTTCCATTACACAATACTGCGGCTGCGGGGCTGTTACCAGTAAAACTTGACATGATCTCTGCCATTTAGGTTTCAGTTGCTTGCTCTTAAGTGATTTTATCAATACCCTTTGTCCTGGGATGATTGTATGACTGCCCTCAGGAGGTGGCTTCCAGCAAACAGCTACTCTGTCTTTAGCCATGTCTACTGCTTTGATTTCTGAAGTAAGTTGATTTATAGAGGCTTTTTACATTAGCTTTAACGTCTGAATCTTTCTCCCAGGTAGCCAGTCTTCCCAAGTTTGTCCCTTAGCCTAGTAGTGGACTACATGATGTTAAGCAAAGGCAGCCCATTCATATACCCTGCTAAAAGTCCATTAAACCAGATACAAACTGATAGGCCCCTTTTCATCTTGGTTTTGAACACAACTGCTAACCCACGGCCAGTCTATCTTCAGCATAATGACCTCTTTTAACACACTCAGGACACTCTCATGAAGGTTTTTTTTAGAAGCAGTGGAGAACTCAGGAGTATCAACAGCTTTTTCAAAGCTAAGAAATTCTGACTCGCTTAGTATCTGTGACAAAAGTTGCATGATCTCGACCAGAGACATGTCATTTAACTGCATATTTCTTGACAGTGCTCGTCTAAAAATCTGAAAACTTAACCCGAGTTAAGGACAGACTCTGGGCTAATCTCTTTATTACCTTAGGTCCTACTGTTTTACGAACTGGTTGGATCTGGACTACAGAAGAAGTAGGACGGACGGCTTCATCAAGACCAAGACCATCTAGAGCCTTTTTATGTGCTCCATGTACTTCAATTTCACAAACAGTTTCTATCTTCCCATGCATTAGCGTTCTTACAATCAACATCCTCTCCACTTTTGAATAGGTGTGGCAGATCAGGAGAGAGACTGTGGAGGATTCATGTATGCCATATTTTTTCTTGCCAACTTTTGTCTAACCTTTTCTGTAACAATGGTGATTCATCCAGGTCGATCTTTTCAGATTTGTTGTGTCAACTTCTATCTGGGTCATAGCACCCGACAAAAACCAGTAGAAGGCGAGGAGACTTGGAAGTATGTTTTTTTTTCGTCACCTATTTCAGACTTCCCGGCTTTCATTTGTTAAGTTACTTTGATGTGTTGTGACCGAGACATGTTAACACAATTTGCTTGTCAAATGCTTACCCAAAAATATGTTTTCCCACAGCACCATCTTAGCAATTTCATTTAAGGCTTTATTTGTAGTGTCTTTGCTGGTAATTAGTGGTAATAATTTAAGACTTAGTCCTAGAATAAGAAACATACAGCTAAAGTTGCTAAAAGACAAATTAAACTCTAAATTCTAACCAACTAATTTTGAGCGCAGAAGCCTGATGGAAGCCTTTGTCATCATTTAGGAACTTAAATGTGGTTTTGAAAGCAATCTTTGATTCAAGGGCCACATTTCTAGCATTTGAAAAACTGTTTTACCATCTAAAAATATGCCTTTTGACCTTGGCGGTTTTTAGAGTTCAAAATATCCTTTTTTGCATACAGATACAAAATGTCCCTTTAGCTGTAGAAGTTTATTGATTTTAAAAATGCAACACAGTTAGTGGATCAGGACAGAGACAATATGCCCTTCTAGACTGCCATCCAGAAAAGACCACTGAAACGTTGCTAAAGCATAAAATAACCTGCCGGTTTGTCTGGTCAGAGGGGAACTGGTCCTCTGACTGGGCCTGGTTTTTCCCAAGGTTTTCTTTTTCAATTTTGTCACCGCCTCTGTTTTGGTCGCCTATGTCTTGCTCGTTGGGTACTTTGTTGACGTGTTTGTGGTTGTTGATCAAAGTTTATGGAAAATTTATTTTCTGGCTGAAATAATATATATGTTTGATTTCAAACATATACAGTAGTCAACATTTGAAGTGGAGATTTGTCCTAGAACAAGAACAAGTTTTGATCCATATTAATTGTATATATTTCATATAATATATTTCATGAATATTTAAAATATATTTTTATCCTAAAAAATATATTTATTTACTGTGTGAGAACTAACTAAAAGAAAAACAGGGGCAGAAACTTCCTGAAGTTATTCAGGGGTTAGCCAAGAATTGTAAGGTTTAAGTTTTGGTGAATTATTTTACATTAGTTCTTGGCTTTTCTGGATCCAGTACATGACTGTTGTCTAGGTGTCAATAATGCCAAGAGAACAATTGTTGTTGGGTAGATTTTTCCTGATTAAGAATGTTTTTAGTAGATACTAACAAAAATGTGCTGAAGAGAATAACTCTACTACTGCCCACAGTTCACTCCATGCAATTAGACTTCCACCTCCACATACTAGCACACTTTTCTTCCTACTGCAGTTAACAAAGTTCAGTCCCAATTTTGAAGTTGCTGGCATCTGTGTCCAGGATACGATCGCCATGGTCTATAGGGTAGCCAAAAACATGAGTAGATTCTTTAACTTATCAAAGCTATTTGGCTCTCAAGGATCTGTAAAAACAGGCAGCCTGTTTTCTTAACAGGTTGTAAAGAAATTCAAAATTGGAAACTGTGGCAATCTTTGACAAATCATGTGTAAAACATTGGTTTAAAACAATGTGGCCAGAGTAGTCTACCCAGCGGTGAAAATGACCACACTTGGTGGGTTTAATTTTTAAGTTTGCCTGGCATAGCTTCTCAAACACATAGGTACTGGAGTATTTCTTTTAAGTTTCATTTCCAGCACAATGATATCATTCAGGTAGGCTTTGAGTACTTTTCAAGATCAAAAGGTCAAGAAAAAGGAGTGGAGCTTATCGAATAAAAGGTTGAGGTCACTGAGGACATTAAAGGGAAGTCATAGGTAGGGAAGACACCGAGAATTGTGTCCATTTTATCTAGGAATTTTCCCAGAGGATCAGGAGGGCGGTAGATAACGATGATCAAAATATTGATTGGAAAAGAGACTGAAATTGCATGAAACTCAAAAGAAGAGATGGTTAAATGAGTCCTAGAGAGGTGTAAACACCATGGTAGTGCTGCTTTCCTCACAGCATACTACCAGAGCCTACCAACCACAACTGTTTTAAACTGAAACAACAGAGGAAGGCAGATGAGGTTGCTGGACCACAAATCACATCAAGAGGGGGACTAAAACCTAATGCAACAAATTAGCGTAGACCAAAAAAAGTAAATGATGCTAAACAACTTATCCAAATAACAACTCAGATACAACAAGGTTTAAGCAAGTGTTACACAAAGTAGCAATGCTACCTTACCAGAAGAACTAATTTAAGATACAATCTTGAAGCACCACTGTTCACGATAACCAAGACCAACAGTTTATAGACACGCTGGCGCAATCATACCAAATATACTTTGAATCAAACAGCAGAGAACACTTAGACAAATCAGTAGACACTGTCTTAAATCAGCTTTCAGAAAGCAATAACAGTGAATGAAAAAGTGTAAGTTTGTCCATAATAAGCAAGCCGGTTCAAATTAACAAAGGGCTGAAAAAGCAATACATTTTAAAGATTCAGCTGGAAGAACATTGTTATGTTTATTGACATCAGTTCTGAAACATGATTAGCTATAAAAAAGTATGTCTTAGAGAGACAGAGTATATCAGAATTAAAGATGGGCAGAGGCTCCCCAATCTGTTGAAGTTTATTCTGCTTATTCTGTTTATAAACATCATCAAAAGATTCAGAGAAACTGGAGAAATCATAAGGCTTTTTTTGGATGCCCTTGATCTTCTAGCCCTCAGACAAACACTGCATTACTCATCGGCATGATTCTGTGATTGACATTACTAAATGAACCCAGTAATACTTCCAGAAACCTGTGGGCCAATACTCATTTAAAATGAACAGATTCAAAATGAAAATGTGTTCAGACAGGTCAAAATTTTGCATTCTTGTTGTAAAATTACAGGCACCGTGTCCTTCAAGCTAAAGAAGAGGGAAACCTCCCAGCATGTTATCAGCACTTAGTTCAAAAGCCAAAATTTCTGATGGCATGGGAGTGCATAAGTGCCCTACATTATGGGCAGCTTGCATATTCTAGAATATTTACATTTACAGCATTTGGCAGACGCCCTTACCCAGAGCGACTTACATTTATCTCTTTTATACAACTAAGCAATTGGAGATTAAGGGCCCGGCAGTGGCAACTTGGTTGTGCTGGGAATCGAACACTAATCTTCAAATTAGCAGTCCAACACCTTAACCACCGCATTACCACTGAAAGGCACTATGGATGCTAAAAGGTTTTAAAAAAGGCTTTAAAAAAACATATGCTCCCCTTTAGACAAGATATATTTCAGGGAAGGTGTATTTTAGCAGGACAATGCAAAACCACATACAGCAGCTATTACAACAGCATAGCTTCGTAGTAGAAGAGTCTGGGTTCTAAATTGGCCTGTCTGCAGTCCATAACTTTCACCTCTAGAGGATATTTGCCGCATCTTTAATTAAATATGTCAAAGACTACCACAAAATGTTCATAAGTTGGAAACCTGTATCAGGCTAAAATGAAGTAAATTTCAACACTAAAACTCCAGAAACTCATAACTCAGAACTGTTTTAGAAAGAAGAGGAGATGCTATACATGGTAAACATGCCCTGTCCCAGCTATTTTGAGACCTCTAGCAGGCATTCAATTGAAAATGAACCTATTTTGTGCATAATTGTGAATTAGATGTCTAATTAAAATCCATTTTGTTAAAGAATTCACAATAATGTACAGATTGGTTAAACATTCAGAGTTCAGTACACAGAAGTCAAACACAAACCAGGCAAACAAATCCAAAACAGTAGGTTGTAATTGTAATCCAAAAGCAGAGCAGAGTTCAGTAATCCAGAAAAACATAAACATGAGCATGGACATGGAAAACGCTTGCTGTGTTGACTAGTGGTGCTGGAAGCCCAAAATTGTTACAAATAATATTGTACAATTTATCAGTTTAAATGTTTAACATGTTGTCCATGTTCTATTGTTTTAAAATATTGGTTCATTTAATAGTCTTGTAGTTTAAAAAACCTTTCCAGAATAGAACTTTGATGTTCTAAATTCTGTGGTTTATATTTTTCAAAATTGAATTTGATATTATATTCTGTGGTTTATATTTTTCTATTTATAATGCTGTTCTAGTTTGTTGTTGTATGTAGATATAGAGAAATAATTATGTCTAGGTATGTTTTTTAATCCTCCTTCAAAAAGAATATAATGTTTCTTAAAATGGCCTGCTGGTTTGGGGATATGGATGGAGATTTAGGTTTGTAATAGGTCAGCCTAAGCTCTGTAAAGCTTTCTTTTGTGACAGCCACTGGAGTTATTGATTCCAAGCTTGTGTTAAAGCTGCTATTGCAGATATTGATTTCGTAGCAAAGTGTCGTGATACCAGATAATGAATGTTGTAGGTAGTGCAGCCAATGGGTTTTAAAGTGAGATCATAATTTATCATGGAATTGTGTGTATACGTTTTTTTATTTACTGCAATAATATTAGTAGATGTTAACCATTTTGTAGACCTGTTCACTGATGTAAATAAATGAAGAGTAATATATCATTTATGATTAACAAACGCATAACATTTAAATAAAAATGGCTGACTGGCTGGCTGGCAGGGCAGGTTGGCCAGGCAAGCAGATAGGCAGAAAGATAGGGTTTCTATTAGATTAATTAAATAATTGAATAATGCTGAATTGAGAGTCTTTGTTACAGCTGAGAGTGAGTAAAAATGAAAAAAAGTTAAAAGTTTTAAACCTTTTAAAGTTTCTTTGATGTAACTGAATAGAAATTTTTGGAAAATTTAAATGTCCACTATGGGAAAACAGCATGTCTTATCAGTTTGTGAAAATCACAATTGATCAATCTAACGAGCACTTTACTGAGATTAAAATCACTTAAAAGCTCAGCAAATTATAATATTTTTGAATAATACAAGTTAAAAATAATTTAGGCCGAGTAGTCTAGTGGCTGTCTGGCAAAAGCTCTAGGGAAAGTACCCTTTTTAAGTTGGGCATGCCCATGACATCCTGTGACATCACCATAATACCCGTCACACAGTTCCCGATATGTAACATGTCCATGTTGATTAAACTCCAAGTTTTATCTTTCAAACTGCAAACATTGCAATTGATGCTATATAACAGCACATGACATTACTATAATACCCTTCATGTAGTTCTGCTTAATGTTCTGCTTCTATGTTGGTGTAACTCCTCCCTTTTTTGGGTTGGTGTCCGTTAATTCACATCACATTACTATAACACACATCCAAAAGTTTCCCTTCCCTCAATGTACTTTATCAAGTTTGATGCATGGTTTGTGTTTAAATAGCAAAACAGCATGTTCGCATGTCTGGGACATTAGATAATTGCACTATAATGCTGGCCATACACTCAACATGGCAAGCATTTTGATGTCACATTGCCATATTGATGTAAATCTCTGACTTAATTTGTTGGTTGGCGTGTTTATGATGTCACAGGAAATCACTATGATCACCCTTCATTCATGTGCTGAATGTTTTGATATGTTACATGGTCATGCAACATTTTGTCTCTTTTTTTGGGGTTTGTATGTAATGTCACAAATATATAGATATACAGTATCTCACAAAAGTTATTACAACCCTCTAATTACAGCAAACATTTCAGTATATATTCTCAAAGGACAATACTATCAAAATAAAACTTGGATTTATTTTAGAGTAGTCAGTGTGCAGCTTGTACTAAAGTATAGACTTACTGTATACAACAAAAGTGCAACAAACACCCAAGTGATAACTGCTGTACTAATTTAACCATGCAAAGTAACATGTCCTCTTCATCATGTTCATGTGTTTGTCAGCTTGATAGGACCATACAAATTTGTGTATATTATATTCAAGCATTTAAAATTGAGTTTTTCAAGTACAATTTACTCATACTGACCACTGGATGATGAAATAGTATTGTTACTTTCCACAATGATGAGGCTTCAAGAAGATCGGTAATACCCTGAAACTGAGTCACAGTACAGTGACCAGGGTCATACAGAGGTTATCCAAAACAGGTTCCACGTACAACAGGCCTCGCAAGGGTTGATCAAAGAAGTTGATTCCTTGTGCTGTGTGCTCATGCCAAGTTGGTTTGCATGGCCATTATCCCAGAAAGAAGCCTCTCCTGAAGCTGAATCACAAGAAAGCCGAATCACAAGAAAGCCCTCAAACAGTTTGCTGAAGACAACCTGTTCAAAATCATGAATTACTGAAACCATGTCCTGTAGTCTGATGAGACTAAGATAAACTTATTTGGGTCAGATGGTGTCCAGCATGTGTGGTGATGCCCTAGTGAGTAGTACCAAGAAAATTGTGTCTTGCCTACAGTTAAGCATGGTGCCCTCCTTTAAGAAAATGGGCCAAACGGCAGTTTTTCCACATGATAACAAACCTTAGGAGAAAGCTAACGGTAAGTGGCCAAGTATGTCTCCAGACCTAAACACTATTGAGTACCTGTGGGGCATCCTCAAGCAGAAGGTGTTGAAGCACCATGTGTTTATCTTTCAGCAGCTTGTAACATCATTATGTACTCACTTTATATATACTGTATAAATATAAAGTGAGTACATAAAACTCTCCCTTTTAGAAAATCCACACTCATTTACCCAAATTTCAATTTGTGATAATGAGCCTGACCCATAATTTGTTATACATAAATCAAACATTTGGATGACTGCATACCTTATAATTATATCATATCTTATTTTTTTGCTTGCTCCGGCCGTTCCGCATGATCAGTCTTAAAAAGTTCCACCCAATTCCACAAAACTTTGTCTGCTAACCTTTGCACCTTACCTGGCAGCAAAATTACATTTAATCAAATAAGGAGACGCTGAATTGTGGTGGAAATGTTTATCTTACTATAAATTGAACACCTTCACGTGTATGTGACATAAACCATGTACTTGGCTAGAGTTGGCTAGTATAGGTTTGTGTAGTTTCGCTAGCTTCGCTTTTTGTTAAATCCTTATATTATTTTCACTCTCTGTTGATTATATAAACAAAAAAATTACTTAAATTCCACTATTTTTTTAACACCAAAACTTTTTTGACATGCACTGTTAATTTAAATTTCTGTGTGTAGCATGTTAGCATCGTTCGCCAGGTTTGTTATTTTGTGTTTCTAGTCGTGTTTCTGTACTACTGTTTTCTTCTTTTCTAAGAGCCTCAAACAACAGTGCTACTTCGATATCATTCATTATTTACATAAGTAATGTCTTCCTCTCTTGGTATCGTTGTCTGCACCACTTGCCTTATGTACAGTTTATCTCTCTCTGTTGGTGGTGAGGGCTTTACATACATATTTAGAACTAGAGACACACATCCAAACTCTAATTGAGGGTAGTAAGAATGTGAGGGCTATAGATTTGGTTTTGAATGTGACTTGTTTAGGGAATACTGTACATGATCCGGTTCCAGCTCTAGAGCCCGTGCAGCAGGACAACTGGGTGACTGTGAGGCAACATAGTTGTGGGTCAAAACAGTCCAATGTTTACCAGTACCCAGATCGCCTGACATCTCAGCAAATTTAAAAGGGCTGCCCAAGGCTAAAGGTAGATTGTTATTTACGCTGGCACTAAAGATGTTCGACTTTGCCAGTTGGAGCTTACTAAAAACAATTTTAAAGAGGTGTGTGAATTCGCAGGTATGATGTCAGAAACAGTAATCTGCTCTGGTCCCCTCCCTGCTTACCATGGTGACAAGATACATAGCTGATTGTCATCACTTAATATCTGGATGTCCAAATGGTGCCTGTGAAATAACAGTTTTCATAGTCAGTTGGAGAAGTCAATTTGGGACAGACCTGACCCAATAAAAAGAGATGGTATTTATCCCTCCTGGTGTGGCACCGGAGGAGTTCTCTCTAGAAATTTGCCAAATAGTGTAGAGTTGGCACTTGACTAACTGGAGCCCAGGTCAGGAAGCAGACAGACTGGCTAAACTGTGCTAGCCATCTCACCTCACAGGCCGCACAGAATTTAGTTAATTCACAGCACATAGAGAATCTTTTACCAAGATATCACACTATAGAGACTGTGTCTGCTCCCTAAACTAGAAAATACAAAAAACATCCAAACCAGCTTAATAGGAACAATTTAATTAATGCTCAACAAATAGAAAATTCATGCAACACAGATGATAAAGTTTGGTTTATTAAATATCAGTGTAACGCTGTATGGTGGACAGGAGCCGATGGAGAGTGGATATAAACAAAACGTAGAGAAAGAAAGACAAAAGTGGAAAACAAACACGATCTAAAGGAACAGAAAATGCTTGGGACAACAGAATAGCGTTAAAGATTAACTTTGCTTACTTTTAGCGACCATGGAACTCAGAACCTGGAATATCGAAGATATCCTTCACATTATGTCACGTTACTTTAATGCCGAACAAACACTGATTAGAAACACACAGAATATATACTCTTCAGAATATCGCTAAATAAGAAGCACCTGATTACAATGAATAAACCTAAGATGAAAATGGAAATAGATAGAACAAAGGAACCTGGAAGTACCTTGGTGTAAATCATCTCTAGAACATAAATAGTCTTTTACCATTAATTGTCCTTTACCGCCACCTAGCGGTCTCGAGGGAGATTATGACAGAACCCCCGCCAAGGCACAGCTTCTGAGGCACCAGGCCCCCCCTTTTCCTGGAGTCTAGGGTTTGGGCCTCAGTCTATACCTGGGGAAGCGAGAAGCATGGAGAGGCCAGAGGGGGGAGCGAGGAGCGGGGGGGACCACACAGCAGGCAAGATGCAGCAATGTCCTCAGCGGAGCAAGGGTGAAGAGCGACATCCTCAGCTGAACAGGGGCGAAAAGCAACATCCTCAGCTAAGCAGGGGTGAAGAACGACTTTCTCAGCTGAGCAGGGAAGCCAAGAGACCCCATCAGTGTCCTGGTCAAAGGCATAGATCCCAGCAGCATCCTGGGCGGAGGCGGCGTCCTCAGCAGCATTTTGAGCAGAATCAGGGGGCGAGATCCGGTCTTGTCAATTTCAGGGGGTGGGCTTGTGCAACGTTTACACAATAGTGAAAAACGACGCCTCACAGTTATAAATAAACTAAAATCTCTTCTGCTTTAAAAAGGAAAGGCCTTTTTTAAAATTCTCTTTTAAAGCTCTTTTCTCTTCCTATTTTCCTTCTTTTCTTTTTTTATTTTTTTTCATATTTTTTTCTTTTCTTAGTTCCTTTTTATAGTTTTCTTTTCCTATATCCTTAGTTGTCTTTTCCTTTCCTATTTTCTTTTAATAGATTTCTTTTTTTCTTCTTTTCTTTTCTCTCCGTATTTTTCTTTTCTCTTTTCTTTCCTTTTTTCTAAATTCTTTTTTTCTTTTACTTACCCTTTTTCTTAAAGCCTATACCAGGGCTGGGCCCCTTACCTGGTGCTATCTAAATGACCAGGTATGATAAATGATAGGAATGATAAAGGTCAGGTGCCTCGCATTCTGCTGATTAGGCGGCATGGCTGCTTTGCCTGGCAACTGCGCTCTGATGTGCCTGCGGACGTGCCTGACTGGAAACTCTCGGAGTGGTTCTCTTTGAGTTTGCCTGTCCGGGAGTCCGTGATGTTACATAAAGACTATTTTGTAAGTATTCTTCCTGATTTATCCCAATTCCCCAGCATATCTAATGCTGGAAAAACTGGATGATTTAATAGAAAATACGGAGACATACGGAGTACTTCTAAAACAGTCACTCTGTTTTTTGGCACCGAGCACACACTTGCCCTAAAGAGAGCAGTCTGAAAAATAGAAGAAGAAAAAAAAAATAGCGCGCGGCAGGGTGAAATCTAAACTAGAGGTATTTTGTATTGCATGGCAGTAAAGTATAAGTATATTCAATTCATTGTCATTGTGCAAGGTACATGTACAGAGCCAATGAAATGCATTTTTCGCATATCCCATCTTATCTAAAGTAGCCTATTCTACAGAAATGCATTAAAAACTGCTAGATCTGATTACTTTTTATCTCTTCTAGAAGAGAATAAACACAACCTTAAGTATTTATTCAATACAATGGCTAAATTAACTAAACACAAAGCATCAAAATCTGTTGACATTTCCCAACAGCACAGCAGTAATGGATTTAAGAATTAATTTCAAGATCGATACTATCAGAGATAAAAGTGTGAATATGCAGCCGCAGTATCACATCAAATAGTGCTCTATGGATCCCCCCGAGGAACAATTCCACCCATTGTTACTATGGGAGAGAAAGAACTTTATAATCTCATCAAATAATTTGAACCAAAAACATGTAAGTTAGACCCTATTCTGTCTAAGATCCTAAAAGAGGTAATTCCTAAAGTCATAGGTCCACTTCTGAATATAATTAATTCATCATTAGCATATGTCCCTAAAACATTTAAACTAGCTGTTATTAAGCCATTTATGCCTCTGCCTGTAATACTCTAGATCACTGTCTAACTCACGGGCTGCTCTATAAACCCTTCATCGTTAGTTAGGAATTTAGGTGTGCTTTTTGACAGCAATCTTTCCTTTGAGAGCCGCATTTGTAAAAATGCATTTTATCATCTTAAAATTATATCTGAATTACGACCTATGGTCTCAAGGTCAAATGCAGAAATTTTAGTTCATGCATTCATGACCTCAAGTTTGGCCTATTATAACGCTTTACTGGGTGGTGGATCTGCACGCCTAATGAACAAGCTTCTTACTAGAACTAAAAAGTATAGTCATATTAGCCCGGTTCTGTTAACACTGCACTGGCTCCTTATTAATTCAATTCAATTTTATTTGTATAGTGCTTTTTACAATGGTCATTGTCACAAAGCAGTTTTACACAATCGAAGAATTCATAAGATGAAAATGAAACAGAAATCAGTTTGTCCCTGATGAGCAAGGTTGCAATGAAAAACTCTCTGAGATGGAATAGGAAGAAACCTTGAGGGAAACCAGACTCAACAGAGAACCCATCCTCTTTTGGGTGAAAAACAGGTAGCAGGAATTATGTAGTTGCATTGTGCATGTGAGCATCCTAAATGTCCTTAAAAAGCAGTTGGAACGTCTTTATGGCAAAGTGGAACGTCCTTAGTCACCTTGGTGATGTGATCATCAACTGGAGCGGGGAAGGGTGGGTCTGACCACTCCGGAGAGGAGATGGGGTCTAGATCACTGGCAACTCCCTTGCGGCACATGTAGCTCGACAGTGAAGAGAGAGAGAGAGAGAAAGAGAGAGAGAAAGAGGAAAAACAAAAAAGAAAGAAAACAGTTAAGTGACATTGTAATCACAGTGTATGGAGTGATTGAGTATTTAATGTAGAGTGCAAGCATGGACTCCGGCAGAACTAACTAGGTCGGCATAACTAAAAGGAGAACCAGAGGGAAACACAGACATGAGGGCTCCCTGATATGTTAAGCAACCAGCCACTCTTATCATCAACAACGTAATCAATAAGAGTGGGGAAGACAGCATCTAAACATACCAGATCACCATAATAGTCGACATCCATGAGTCCCCCAAATCTACTCCTTTATCTAAGGAGAATCAATACAAAATGCTGACTAAATAAATAACTTTTTAGCCTGGACTTAAACAATGAGTCTGTGTCTGATTCTTGAACATTCATAGGGAGGCTATTCTATAACTTTGGGGCTCCGTAAGTAAAGGCTCTGCCCCTTGCTGTAGTTTTTTATAATGCGCGGTACTGACAGGCAGCCTGCATCCTTTGATCGAAGTAGGCGTAGTGGAAAGTAAGACACTAGAGGTTCACTTAGGTATTGCAGCACGAGAGACCATTTAGAGCTTTATAGGTTAGAAGTAGTATTTTAAATCAATGCAGTATTTCACTGGAAGCCAATGCAGTGTGGATAAGACAGGTATAATATGCTTATATCTTTTAGTTTTAGTGAGGACTCTCGCTGCTGCGTTCTGAACTAACTGAAGTTTATTTATGCACCTAGTTGAACACCCGGACAGTAAAGCATTACAATAATCCAGCCTGGATGTAATAAACGTATAAACTAATTTTTCTGCATTTTTTAGTGACAATATATTTCTTATTTTAGCGATATTTCTAAAATGATAGAAAGCTATCCTGGTAATATTATTGACATGGGCTTCCAATGAGTGATTGGAGTCTATAATCACACCCAGATCTCTTACTGTTGCACTTGGTGAAACAGAAAGACTGTCTAGGGTTAAGGTGTGATCAGAAAGCTTACTTTTTTTAGCTACATGCGGTCCTAGAACCTCAGTCTTGTCAGGGTTAGGCAAGAGGAAAACTGCTTAACATCCAATCTCTTATTTCCCTCACACATTGCTCAACTTTATTAAACTGGTCTTTCGCATCAGGCCTAGATGAGACGTATAACTGTTTGTCATTAGTGTAACAGTGAAAAACTGATATCATGTTTACGAATTATGTTTCCCAGAGAAAGCATGTAAAGAGAGAAAAAAAAAAAGTGGAAAAAGTGGGCCTAAAACTGAGCCCTGTAGAACAACATACTTTACAATCTGTTAGCAACTGGTTAAATGGGACCTGAATCACGCAAGAGCCATTCCTTTAATTCCTACTATCCTTTCTAATCTGTGAAGAAGAATATTATTATCTATGGTGTCAAAAGCGGCACTGAGGTCGAGTAATATAAGCAACGAGACACAGCCTTGACACTAGCTGCGCTACTACTTTCTCTATGATTTTGGAGATAAACGAAAGGTTTGATATCGGCCTGTAGTTCGACAGCTCACTGTGGTCGAGGTCAGGTTAATTTAAAAGATTTTGGAACATGCCCGCTGCTGAGTAAAGAGTTAACTATTTTCAACAGGGGTTCTGATACTGCTGGTACTATCTGCTTAGGAAAGTGTGTTGGTATAGGATCTAATAAACATATTTATGTTGATGATTTTGTAGAAGAGATTAGTAGTAGTAAGATTAGGTTGTTCTATTTCAGAGGAGTAAATTTTTTTTATTTCTGATCTGATGTGGTTAGTTTATCATCAGAATCATTTTAATGGTCTGGTTTTAAGGCCTGAATTTTCTGCCTAATGCTTGCAATATTATCAAAAGGTTTATGAAGTCCTCACTGCTGCTGCACGCAGTTATGGTGCAGATTTCTGAAGTCGTCTTATTCCTAGTTAATTTTGTGGTGTCAAATAAAAAATCTAGGATTATGTTTATTATTTTCAATAAGGTTGGAGAGAGACGTTGATCTAGTTACACTAAGAGCTTTTTTATATTTTAGGAGATAGCTGATAAAGCTCTGAGCAGAAGTTGATGTTAGTGTAAGTTTAAATGACATAAAATGGTGATCAGAAATAATTTCACACTGAGGAATTGTTACTATATTACTTATACTTATTCTGAAAAATAATATTAAATCTGATGTGTGACCTGCTTTATGAGTGGGTCCTATTACACACTGATTAACTCCCACTGAGTCGAGTATGGACATAAATGCTGTTCTCAGCGGGTCATCTGTATTTTCAAAATGAATATTAAAGTCTCCAGCAATTAACGTTTCATCAACGGAGAGGAAATCTGCAAATTCACTAAGAAATTCGGAGTACGGTCCTGGGGGTCTGTAAATAAGAACTAAAGGACTCGACTGACTCTGCTAATTATTTTTTTTGCTACAGATGTAAGGTTACTGTAGAAAGCTTTGAATGAATTAAAATGTTGTTTACGTTTTTGTACTAAGTCAGAATATTATTATAAATAACTGCGTCACCTCCTCCTCTCTACCAGTTGGACGAGGCTGATGTATGTAGCTGAATGCTGGAGGACTAGCTTCTTTTATTGCTACATACTTATTCGGTTTAGTCCAGGTTTCTGTCAAACACAGAATGTCCTGATCCGTGGTCATTTCATTAACCATGAGCGCTTTAGAAGTAAGAGATCTAATGTTTAACAATCCTAGCTTCAGATCAGAGGTGCAGGCTGTGTACAGTATGTTCTGAATTACGGGTATCTATATTAATTAAATTGGCATCTTTTGTGCATTGGTAGACAATAATTCTATGTTATGTGGATAATTTTTAGAGGCAGAATGAGTATTCTTTATTTATCCCCTCAGTGAAGTTGTTATTTAGACAGGTAATCTGTATTTGTATTGTTAAAAGAGGGAATATGACTGATTTTTTTGCCCCCCACAGGGATGTTCTTAAACATCAATTTGCCACAATAAAGTCCTATTTTTATCCACTAAACAAGATATTTTCTTAAATGATAGAAACATGTTTATAGAATAATAATTATGCACTAAACAAGATATTTTCCTAAATGATAGAAACATGTTTATAGAATAATAATGTATAAACGAGACGCTGTGTTGCAACGCTTTGGGAAAAACCCTTTATAATCTTCGACCTGAAGCATGTGTGTAATCCGGCACATTAGAGAGTGTTACATCACAATTGTTTATTATTCTCCTGAAAGCTCTTTATGACTGAATGTACTGCATAGCTAAAGAGGGTCGGAGAGATCAGTGGGCGTCCAGAAGATGCCACCTTCGGCATCGCATGATTACCATGCTCCCTAGCCTCAGCTATGTGTGCATGTCTTGGAAGTATAGGAGGCCAGGGGTCGAAGGTTGCACTTTAGTTGTTAGATAGCACTCTTCCAGCCTGCTGCGTGGATGAGTCTCATGTGTTTCAGGCACCCAATCTATATTGAATTCACTGCTGCCCTAGTGACAAACTCCACCAGCTCTTCATATGCTGGGGGCATGGTGCTGATTCCACTCTGCTCAACCCTCATCACTTCCCCACTCTCCCCTGAGGGAAGTGGGTTTCCTTTGCAAGTTTGAGGTATGCAGAGCTTAGTGGAGGGAGATAAGGCTAAGCCCGTCTCATGCTCCACTAGGTCTACCTGGGATCCCTATGGCATTAGCCTGTGTGCCGAGCCTTTGGGCCTCCTCATCTGACCTCCTTCATCATCGGAGAGAATTTTAGATTTTTGATCAGAGCGCCTAAAGCTCTGTGTGCGGTCCAGGTACGCCCTCAGGGCCCCTACCGGACACAACAAAGGCAGGTCAGGATTCCCCTGCTGAGGAGGGAATAGCTTGCAAGGTCACCACCTGATCCCAAAAGGGAGTGGTGGGTACCTTGGGCACGTAGCCCGTCCTAGGTCTCAGGACAACGTGAGAGTCTGCCAGGCCAAATTCCAGGCATGTTCTGTCGACAGAGAAGGTGTGCAGGTCCCCCACCCTCTTGATTGAGGTGAGTGCAGTCAGCAAGGCCGTCTTCAGAGAGAGAGATTTAAGTTCTGCCGACTGCAAGGGCTCGAATGAGTCTCCCTGTAGTCCCTGGAGGACCACAAATATATAGCTGGGAGGCACCCGGAGAGGCTCACCCAAGCCCCCAGGTACCTCACCAATGGCTCCCGCCGAGACACATCCAGAGTACCCCGCCCCGGGTGGGATTGCTGTGGCTGGTTGGGGAAGATGTCGTGGTAGGAAGACGAGCGTCCTTGCCACTGTCCAACTTCCCCAAAAAGCCCGGGGCTGCCACCACTGATGGACGTGGGAGCCGACCAGGCTGAACCCTGTGCATCGAGTGGGCTGTGCATTCGGGCCCTGGAGGACGGACCGGCTAAGCAGGGAGCCCCAAACTCAGTCCAGATCCGATGGCAGGACTGACCGGGTGCCCCCTGCTGGAGGTTTGACCCAGTAGAGGAGAATATTGCTCTTATTTGACCAAATGGTGGCCGCCTGTCGGCTGACAGGCAGCCGAGGTGAGATAGGAGCTGAGCTTGCCCACGTCCCAGGGGAGCATCCAAACCGGTCCGCAGCCTCCCTGGGTCGCCCGTCTCAGGAACGCTTCGAAGCCTTGCTAGGGTTCTTAGTGCCCTGACGACGGACCTGCGATGCCACCTTCCTGCCTGCGAATAGCCTGGTGGACTGGCTTGGCTGTAGGTCCCGACTGCCTCAGTGCCGCTGCAGCTCTCTGCAGGGGGTTGTCTTCAGGATGGAGCAGACTGGGCCTGCTGGCTAGGGGAAGAGGTGCTTGCTCTTGCTGTGCCTTTCGCCGAGGCAGGATGTGACTAATCGCCTCCGTCTGCTTCTTCACTGTGGAGAATTGCTGGGAGAATTCTTCCACAGTGTCACCGAAGAGGCCACCCGGTGAGATGGGGCGTCAAGAAAGCAAACCTACTCACCTCAGCCTCCCGCATCTCGGCCAGGTTAAGCCACAGGTGGTGTTCCTGGACCACAAGTGTGGCCATCGCCCTTCCCAGAGCCTGCACGGTGGCCTTCGTAGCCCAAAGGGCATAGTCAGCCACAAAGCGCAGTTCCTGCAGGAGCTCTGGGCTGGACCCTCCCTCGTGCAGCTGTTGCAACGCCTGAGCCTGGTATACCTGCAGGGTGGCCATGGCGTGTAGGGCGGATGCAGCTTGCCCAGAGGCAGTGTAAGCCTTCGCCACAAGGGCAGAAGAAAACTTACAAGGCCTTGATAGGAGTCTAGGGTGACCCCTCCAGGTGGCGGCTGTCTGCGGTCACAATTGCAGCGCGATAGCCCGCTCCACCTAAGGGACGTCGTCATACCCCTTCGCTGGTCCCCCCTCGAGGGAGGAGAGAGCCAAGGAGCCGGCGTATCGGGTCGGGATCTGGCCGAAAACAGCAATTTCCATGATTTCGTCAGCTCCTCGTGTACCTCCGGAAAAAAAAGGAACCGGGACGGGTGCGGCTTAATGTCACGACCGGCACCCAAGAACCAATTATCCAGCCTCGACCTCTCGGGACTGGGTGGAGGAGACCACCGCAGCCCGATGGCTTTGGCTGCCCGGGCAAGTATG
Organism: Bagarius yarrelli; assembly: GCA_005784505.1. Taxonomy (NCBI): domain Eukaryota; kingdom Metazoa; phylum Chordata; class Actinopteri; order Siluriformes; family Sisoridae; genus Bagarius; species Bagarius yarrelli. The sequence goes on from VCAZ01000295.1 coordinate 218,204, forward strand.
GCTGCCATCTCGGCGTCACGCTCTGACTGACGCCCGGCCCTGGATGGCGCCGGCTCAGCAGAGTCATCAGCCTCAATGGACTCGAGCCCACTTTCAAATGCTGAGATCAACATGGTCTCGTCTGGTTCGAGAGAGCGACTGGGGAAAACCCGTGACGTCCCTCCGGTGTCCTGACCAGCAGGCCCGAGGTAGAGGAGGAATGGGGTGCACGCAGGGACTTGCCCAGCAGTGCTGCACCACCTCCCTGCTCCCGCCCCAGCACCCATCACTATGGCCTCAGGCCCAGAGGAAGAAGGAATCAAGTGATGAGTGGCCGGGGTGGCTGGGGATTTTTGCTGGGCAAACAAAACTGTGTCTGGCAGTGCCTCACAAGAGGGGCACGTCCCATGCATGAAAGCATTTCTTCTGTTCCAATAACCCAAACAACAAAAACAACAGCAATCATGCCGGACGCGATAGACCGACCGCAACCCAGAAACACACGGCCGAGAAGCCGTGATAAATCACATTCTCGCCGTAAAACGCCCTTAACCGAGGAAAAAAAAAAACGCTCTTAGGAATTTTTTGCTCAGGCACTACTGCGGACGCCGCCGACACACCCAGGGGTCCTTCTTCCTGCACTTCCTGGTTGGATGCCGCCACGAGAGAGAGACTGCTGATCATGCTCCTGATCCAGCGACGCTTTTTAAAGTTAATCGCTTCCTTAATCGCTTCTTCTCCGGTTGCTGCTTGCTGCTGCTGCTGCTGCTGCTGCTGCTCGCTCGCTCGCTTGCTGACATTCGGCTCCGAAAAAAAACAGAACGATGAGCAGTATCTCAGCCGGTTTATTTATACCGGAAGTACGGGGCGTTACCTACCGGCTATGCAAAATTCTGCTCGCCCAATTTTATTGGCCTTTTCAAATTAGATCAAAATGCGGGCTCCAAAATGTGGCCCCAAAATGTGACATTTACTGTTAATTTTAATCCGTATGTATAGCGTGTTAGCATCGTTCACCCATTTGTCTCTGTCGGCGGTGAGGGCTCCACATGCGATAAATGTAGAGAAATGGTCAGGCTGACAGAGAAGGTTTTAAAAGTAGAGACACGCATCCCATACTTTAATTGAGGACAGTAAGAATGTGAGGGCTGTAGATTCGGTTTTGTATGCAAATAAGTCAGGGAATCCCGTACATGACCCGGGTTTTCCGATTTTAGAGCCCGTGCAGCAAGGCAACTGGGTGACTGTGAGGCGGCATAGTCAAGGGTCAAAACACCCGCTTTTCAGTCCCTACTAAAACATTAAACAGGTTTTCCCCACTCAGGGACGTGCCCACTGATGAAAGAGCTCTAGTTATTGGTGATTCTATTGTACGGAATGTGAAAATAGATACTCCAGCTACCATAGTCCAAGATTTACCGGAAACCAGAGAGCACCTGACATCTTGGCAAAGTTTAAAAGTGCTGGCTAATGCTAAGTGTAAATTCAATAAGATTGTTATTCACTCCAGCGCTAATGATGATCGACTTCGCCATTTGGAGATCACTAAAAATAATTTTAAAACAGGTGTGTGAATTCAAAAGTACGATGTCAGACCCAGTAATCTGCTTTGGCCCCCTTCCTGCTTACAGAAAATTGGAGTAGTTTTTTGGAGCAGACCTGACCTAATTAAAGAGATTCATCCCTCCTGGGGTGGTGCCTCTCTTCTTTCTAGAAATTTGGCAAATTGTCTTGGAGTTGGCACTTGACTAACTGGAGCCCAGGTCAGGAAGCAGATAGTCTGGCTAAACCGTCGTCCGTCTTCTTGCTGTCTCACCCTCACAGCCCTCACAGAATTCAGTTAATACACAGCACAAAGAGACTCTTAGAAGATATCACACTATAGAGACTGTGTCTGTTCCCTGAACTAGAAAATACAATAAGTTTCGAAACCAGCTTATTCAAAACAGTTTAATTGATGTTCAACAAGTAAAAAAATCATGCAACACAGAGAAACAAACGATAAAGTTTGGTTTACTAAATATTAGGTCCCTTTCTGCGAAAGCGCTTTTTGTAAATGATATGATCACTAGTTATAGTCTAGATATGCTCTGTTTGACACAGAAACCTGGCTAAAACCAGATGATTATGTTATTTCAAATTAGTCTACACCCCAAAATTACTGTGATAAACATAAGCTGCGTCAAAAAGGTAAAGGAGGAGGGTTTGCATCAATTTAAAATTATACTTTCAGTGTTTCTCAGAGAGCAGGTTTCAGGTACAAATCATTTGAAGTAATGGTGCTTCATAAAACATTATCCGGAGAAATAGATGGTAATAACAAATCTCCTGTAATGTTTGTACTGGCTACTGTATACAGGACACCAGGTCACCATACAGACTTTATCAAAGAATTGGGTTAGTGCTGGCTGCAGTTAAAGTCTTAATTGTTGTTGATTTTAATGCCATGTCGAAAATGAAAAAAATGCTCTTGGATCAGTGTTTCTAGAAATTATGAACTCTATTGGGGTTAGACAACATGTTTTAGGTCCTACTCATAATAAAAATCATACTCTAGTTTTAATACTCTCACATGAAATTGATGCTAATGACTTTGAAATTCTGTAACAAAGCGATGATATTTCTGATCATTTCCTAATCCCACTGCAAACTTAATATAGCTAAAACTGTAAATTCTAAAACCTGTTACAAGTATGTAAGAACCATTGCTTTTACCAAAAAAGACTGCTTTGTAAGTAATCTTCCTGATTTATGCCAATTCTCCAGCATTTTCAATAGCTCAGCACCCTAGTATAATAAGCACACACTTGCCTTAAAGAGAGTAGCCCGAAAAGTGAAGCGCAGCTGAAGAAAAACTAAACTAGAGGTATTTCGTATTGAGGTATTTCGTATTGCATGGCAGGATAGTAACCTGTTTTACAGAAATGCTACTGCTAGATCTAATTACTTTACATCTATTCTAGGTATTTATTTAATACAGTGGATAAATTAACTAATAACAAAGCATCAATATGTGTTGACATTTCCCATCAGCACAGCAGTGATGAATTTATGAATTACTTTAATTCTACGATTGATACTAGTAGAGATAAAATTTTGAACGTGCAGCAGTAAATAATCTAAACCAACAACATGTATGTTAAACCCGATTCCGTCTAAGCCTAAAAGGGGTAATTTCTAAAGTCATTGGTCCGCTTCTGAATATAATTAATTCATTGTTGTCATTAGAATACGTTTCCAAAACATTTAAACTAGATGTTATTGAGCTGCTCATTAAAAAAACATCAGCTGATAATGGTTGTCTCTCCCTATTAGTGCTATTGGACCTCCGTGCTGCATTTGACACTGTTAACCACAACATTCTTTTAAATAGATGAAAAAGCCTTGTTGGCATCAGTGGAAGTGCGTTAGCATGGTTTAAACCTTACTTATTTGACCGCCAACAATTTGTAACAGTGAATGAAGAGGTATCATATCGCTCGCAAGTAAAATATGGTGTACCCCAAGGCTCAGTTCTAGGACCGTTACATGTTACCCTTGGGAGATATAATTAGAAAACATGGTGTTAGCTTTCACTGCTATGCTGATGACACTCAGATATTAGTACTTCACAACCCAGCGAAACTTACCAATTTGAAAAACTAACTGAATGTGTAGCTGATATAAAAAACTGGCTGACAAATAGTTTCTTACTGCTGAATCCTGAAAAAACAGAGGTGTTAATTATAATACCTCTAACAATCTAAATCACTTTCTAACACTTGATGGCTGCTCTGTCAACCCTTCATCGTTAGTTAGGAACTTAGGTATGCTTTTTGCCAGTAATATTTTTTCTTTTGAGAGCCATATTTCCAGCATTTGTAAAATGCATTTTATCATTTTAAAAATATATCTATAATTAGACCTATGATCTCAAGGTGAAATACAGAAATTTTAGTTTATGCGTTCATGACCTTAAGATTAGACTATTATAATGCTTTACTGGGTGGTTGTTCTGCATGCCTAATTAACTCCAGCTGGTCCACAGTGCAGCAGCTAGAGTTCTTACTAGAACCAAAAAATATGATTATATAAGCCCAGTCCTGTCAACACTGCACTGGCTCCCTATTAAATATTGAATAGATTTTAAAATCTTGTTAATTACTTATAAAGCCCTAAATGGTTTAGCACCTTGGTACCTGAGTGAGCTCCTATCCTATTATAGTCCTCCACGTCCACTGCACTCTCAGGACTCAATTTGACTATACCTAGAATAACAAAATCAACTGCAGGTGGCAGAACCTTCTTTTATCTAGCGCCTAAACTTTGGAATAACTTACCCTGCACTGTTCGGGAGGCAGACACACTCTGCCAGTTTAAAACCAGATTAGGACACATCTCTTTAACCTGGCCCACACATAATACAGATATTTTTATTATTCAAATCCGTTAAAGGATTATCAGGCTGCAATAGTCATGTCAGCCGGAACCGGGAAACCCCACCAATAACACATAATATATTTGTTGATCACATCAAGTCGAATTGCATCTACGCTAACATATGTCTGTTCTTTGTTATTCCGAGCTCACCGTCGCCACGATCGCTTGGAAACAATAAGGCAGTTTCTCTTGTCTTCTAAATAGCCATCCGGACAAGACCACGAAAACTTTACTGCAGCATGGGTAACCTACTGGTTTATCTGGTCAAAGGTGAACTGACCCCTGACTGAGCCTGGTTCTCCCAAGGTTTTTTCTCCATTTTGTCACCAACCAAGTTTTGGTTCCTTGCCACCGTCGCCTCTGGCTTGCTTAGTTGGGGCCTCTAAATTTATGGATTTCAATCAAATTGACTGTTATAATGAATGTATAATATTGTTGTTTTCGATGTATTTATTTAAAGCTGCTTTGAAACAATCCTGTTTGTTAAAAGCGCTATATAAATAAAGATGGCTTGACTTGAATTGACCTTAGAGTCCCACAAACTTTGCTGATACTGCCTAAGCTCAATTGATACAGTTTGAATCATGCTCACACTTGCAGATGGTTTCTCATTTTAGATGTCACCTTTCATGCCTGCAAGATTAGCTAAGTTGTCAACAATGTTGTTGTTCTACTCATGTACATCTGGGTTTTTTTAAATGTGCACAGAGATGGAGAATTTTCGCGTAATTATGTTTTTCCAGATTGTGGGGAATTTTTGCAATTGCCATTGTGCTATGGAATCATTCAGCTTTTTGAGCCAACATATTAAAGGGTAGTTTAATCAGTACCTGCCATTTTAAGATGGGGTGCCCATATTGCACATCCAGTATAAAATTAATCATTTCGTTTAAATCGGGAACCATCAATATATACTTGCATTTGTTCCATTTGTCATTAACTGGGCTTGATACCTCTAGTCCGGGTAAGCAAATGTGTGGATTACCTTCTGTGGCAGAATTTGAAAATTTACTGTTTTTTTATTTATGTCATGCGATTGTATATCTACTAACCATCTAGAAAATGTTTGGGATAAGACTCCTTTTATTTTACCTCATCACAAAATTTTTACTGGTGTGTGCTGGTTTGTAATGGTGTGTGTATAATTTCTGGCTAAAAACCCACAATGGGTTCAGCTGTAGTTAACATCCAGTGAACGGCTAATACGTGCTGTGTGCATGGATCGAATCCCTGTTCAACGGTCGCAATTTTAAAACTCCACTTATCGTGTATTTTTGTGCATTAAGACAACATGTTTATAAAATAATAATGAGGATGAAATAGCTTTGCTGGATTGGGTAAGCCTGGGCAGGCAACATTGTTTTTATTTTGTAAATGCCTGTTCATTTTTATTAGTCCATTCAAGAACAACAATTTCCATTGTTTCTCTTGCTCAACTTAAAGGGACCAAAATTAATTTTTAATTATCATATACAGTAAACCATGAAGCATTAGTGGAAATCTGGACTAAAATGCTGAAACGATTTGCCACTGTAGGTGTAAAGATTTTTCCCTATCTCATGAACAATGTATACCTCATTCTGCGTATACCTTAAATGTTGCTCTTCCTACCTGCTTTATGTCCAATATTTTGTTTAACTCCATATGTTAGGACCTCTTAACTCCAGTAACGCTGCCTTCTCATACGTTTAGTTACCCGTTTATTAAAGGACCCAATGTCGGGTCTTCGGTCACTGTACTGCCAGTCTAGACTTGGTCAGAGGTTGTAGGGTTTGCTAATATTAATTTTGCCAGGCCGCTCAATGCTTGCTCAGAACAAAATAATCCGATTTTTTAGCTACGGGCATACAATTTGCCAAGCCAGGCGATAGACATTAATCTGGGAGAATGTGCCCCATTCTTCATTCCCTATTAAACTCCAGTGTGACTTATTCTGACATATGATTTTGCATTAATGAGGGACTCCTTTTAATCTACTAAAAATAACTCATTCTGCTAAATTTTAGATGAATCAATAACAAATTATTATGCCAGTCAGGAAAAACAGTGATTAAACAGTACAATACAAAATATCAAATTATATACATAACATGATCAACAGTACAGAATTCTTTTTCTCCTTTCGGCTGTTCCCTTTTAGGGGTCGCCACAGCGAATCATCTTTCTTCACCTAACCCTATTCTCTACATCCTCTTTAATCACACCCACTAACATCATGTCCTCATTTATTGCATCTATTTACCTTCTTTTTGGTCTTCCTCTTTGCCTTTTGCCTGGTAGCTTCATTTCTAACATCCTCCTAACAATATATATTTACTATCTGTACATGTCCAAACCACCTCAACCTGACTTCCCTGACTTTTTCCCCAAAACATCTAACATGAGCCGTCCCCTGATGAACTGGTTTCAAATACTGTCCAACCTCGTCACTCCCAAAGAAAACTTCAACATCTTCAGCTCTGCTGCTTCCAGCTCTGCCCCCTGTCTTTTCCTCATCGCCACTGTCTCTAAACCATACAGCAATGCTGGTCTCACCACTGTCTTGTACACCTTCACCTTAATTCTAGCTGATATTCTCCTGTCACACATCACTTCTGACATGTTTTCCACCCATTCCAACCTGCCTGTACTTCTTTACCTTTTTTACTCACTTTTCATTGCTCTGGACTGTCAACCCCAGTACTTGAACTCCTGTACGTTTTTCACCTCTTCACCCTGTAATGTCACTGCTCCACTTCGCTGCCTTTTATCTAAACACATTTACTATGTCTTGCTATAACTGACTTTCATTCCTCTTCTCTTCAGAGCAAACCTCCACCTCTCCAGGTTTTCCTCCACCTGCTCCCTGCTGTCACTACAGATCACAATGTCGTCTGCAAACATTATTGTCCAAGGGGATTCCTGCCTAGTCTGTCAACCGATCCATCACCACCGCAAACAAGAAGGGGCTCAGAGCTGATCCCTGATGCAATCCCACCTCCACTTTAAACTCCTCTGTCTGACCTACTGCACACCTCACTGCTGTCATTCTTCCCTTATACATATCCTGCACAACCCTGACATACTTCTCTGCTATTCCTGATTTCCACATACAATATCAAAGCTCTTCTCTTGGTAACCTGTCATATGCTTTTTCCAGGTCTAAAAAAACATAATTCAGCTCCCTACGACCACTTCCGTATTCTCCAAACCATCCTAACTTGTACTAATGCATGTACTAATCTTTTAAACTTCCTGCTCCACATTGTTTACACCTTAACCCTTTTCTCTCTCTCATTTTAATCATTCATCAACACTTCAAAGTACTCCTTCCATCTTCTCTGTACACTTTCAACAATCTCGGTTTTTAATAACTCTAACCTGTACAAGTAACCTGTACAAGTCCTTCTCTCCTTCTCTAGTGTCTAAACTAGTGTACAACTCATCATATGCCTTCTGCTTGGCCTTAGCCACTTCCCTCTTCACTCTGTGCCACAAATCCTTGGATTCCTTTCTACTTTCCTTAGCCCTTTCCATGTCTCACTTCCTCTGTATACTATCTTGAACTTCCTCATTCCACCACCAAGTGTCCTAATCTTCTTTTCTCCTTCCATATGACACACCTAACACCGTTCTTCATGTCTCCCTGATCACTTCTGCTGTAGTTTGCCATTCATCTAGAAACACTAGCTGACCACCCAGAGCCTGTTTCAACTTTTGTCTAAATTCTTCACAGTATTCTTACTTTTTTTCTTCCACCACTTGGTTTTATTCTCTACCCTTGACCTCTTGTTCTACAAGACCAACATCTTTAACCTACACACCACCATCCTATGCTGTCTGGCTACACTCTCTCTAACCACAACTTAGTAACTTTACAGTTACTAACCTCTTTCAGATTGTTTTGTCTACATAAGATGTATTCTATCCGTGTGCTCCTTCCTCTGCTCTTATAAGTCACTATATGCTCCTCTCTCTTCTGGGGTATTAACCATAGCCATCTCCACCCTTTATCAAGTCTTTTATTATCTGTCTTTCACTGTTTCTTTCCCTGACTCCAAACCTGCCTAACACTTCCTTACCATCTCTGTTTTCCCCTCACCAACATGTCCATTAAAGTTTGCGCCTATCACTACTCTTTCTCCTCTAAGAATACTTAAAATTAGCTCATATAACTCACTTCAGAACCTCTCTTTCTTTTTTAACTCACAACCTACTTGTGGGGCATAACCACTTACAAC
>VCAZ01000297.1:0-5000 GCA_005784505.1 Bagarius yarrelli
CACACACACACACACACACACACACACACACACACACACACACACACACACACACAGAGGTATAAATAATGCAGGAGTGAGAGAGATGAGATGAGATGGGATGTGTGTTAAGTGTGTCACTGTTTTTACCTTGCTCTGTTAGGCTGTGTAATAAAAGTTGAGTGATGTTAATCAGACAGGAAACCGGAACATTCTTACTGAACAGCAGAGACTCCAACGCCTGTTAATCACACACAACCCAACACACCCCAACACAACAACAACACCACACATCTCTAAAACACACACATCACCACAAAACAACAGAAAAAAACTTCTCCACTCCAGTCAACAGAAAGTGCGTGTGTGTGTGTGTGGGGGATGTTGTGTGTTAATGTGTGTATGTGAGGGTGATCTGAGGGTCTGTGTTGATGTTGTGTATGTTAACGGGTGTGTTAACGTGTGTATGTGTGTTGGGGGTGTGTGTTTTGTGTGTTGTGTATGGTATGTTGGTGTGGGTGTGTTTTGGGGTGTGTGTCCATGTTGATGTGAGTGTGTGTTGGGGTGTGTCTGTTGTGTGTTGATGTGTGTGTTTAAATTGATGTGTGTTGATTTTGTGTTTGGGGGTGTGTGTGTTGGGGGTGTGCGCGTGTGTGTGTTGGGTATGTATGGTGATGGGTGTATGTTGTCGGGGGTGTTGAATGTGTGTGTTTGTAAATTGATGTGTGTTGTTTGTGGTTGTGTGTGTGTGTGTGTGTGTGTTATCGACCTGTTTTTTTAACAGCAGGGTGTTTGATCTCCAGAAGGACGTTCTGAGCTTCACTCTGTAAAAACTCTGTCCATCACAGGACAAAAATGAACATAAACAACAACTTCAATCCGACAGGAGGACCAATGAGGCCTTTTACACTGAACGTTTTTCACTGAAGCAGAAAGAAAGCTCTGCAGTTTTAATTCAGAGAGAAATAAAGGAGAAACTGCCTAAAAACGGAATAACACAAACCACAACTTTATTCATTACATTCCACAACATTCAAAGTCGAAACCGATAAAAACCCAGCCGACAGAGGTGCAAAGGGCGTCATGGGGTAAAAGGCGCCTCTCATTTCTATTTAAATGGTGTAAACCCCCCCCCCCCCCCCCCCCCCATGTTACACCTTATCCATACGTCTAATTTTATTTGTGTTTAAAGATTTAATCGTTTATAAAGCGTTGCAATTATAAACTAATGATTCTGAAAAAAATTAACCTAAAATTCAGTGTTTTCTATTGTTTTTGAGTTTTTCATGGCAGTTACATACACGTTTGTTTATTAAATATAAACTGAATTAAAGTATAAAGATATTCAATGGAAAAAAAACCACACCTGTTATTGGGGTTAAACGGCACGTCCTGCAGGTCAGAATGACATACGTTCATATTTGTTAGCGACCTGCTAATTAATCTTATTTTACTGAAGGAAAACATTACATTAGGAAAAAAAATAAGCGGGAATCTTTTAAAAATACTTACATGTAAAAATGAACAGGTTTTATAACCCGAGTGGGTAAAGGGTAAAAAACAAATAACAGGTTGTAATGGTTTAGTTTAGATGCCTTAACTAACCATAAAGACATGCGTTAAAATGTCTTATGTTCCTGTCCCACTTTTTTGTCATGTTTTTGTTTGTGGGATTAAAGAAATTATTATTTTTATTTAATTACAAAAGAAAAATGTACAGTGTGTGTAGGTAGGTAGCTTTGTAGCATAAATCTGATATTTATTTGTTTAATATTTGTTTTTTAGTTTTTTCAATATAATTTAATTAGTTAGTTATTATTTAGAATTAATTTGGTATTTGCATTGTAAAAATCTTGTATGTTAAAGAAAATTATTTATAATAATATATATTAGACAAGTTTTAGATATACGTTACTCACTATACACATTCTATTTGCTTTACTATTGGAGATAAAAGGCCCAAGTGGAGTTTTTACCCTGTAAATGACTAACCGGGTAAAAGTTCTCCACTCAGTCCTGTTTTTCCTAATGTCTTTTTCTTTGATTAATACATCGATCATTATTTTGTCTCAGAATAAATTGCTTTATTAGTGTTTGTGCAATTAAACATTACTGAGATAGTAAAAAAGGAAATATCGCTTAAGGTGAGCTTTATTTCTGTTCTATTCTTTTATTCGATGTCCTTTAATAAAAGTATAATGTGAAAATATCTCAATCCATTTTTTCCACGAGTGTATATTATTATTATTAATCTTCGCTATTATTACATATTTAAAAATCGTTTTGAAGTGATTTAGATTAATTAGTTTTAACATTAAAAACCCTCAGTGTGTGTTGTTGCACGACTTCCTCTCTCGCTCCTGTAGTAGCTGATGACACAATACAGTCAGTGACTCAAAAACAAGCATGGCGGGTAACATAAAACGTGCCTCCATATTAGCATTGGTTTGTTATTATTATTGTATTGTAAGATATTGTGATGTATGGCATTGTGATATCGTGATAACTCCATATCGTGACACATTCTGGGGCTGATTATTTCCTGGACGTCTCACCTGGTTTCTGGATCAGTGTTTCTCAGCAAAGCGCTCAGTCTCTTCAGCAGATGCATGTCTTTGGCTCGCTCACTCTTCTTATCACTGTAATAAACAATTATTAGAATACAAACTCAGCTGCCGTAAAGTCCGAGAAAAAAAAAAAAACATTTAAACAAAAAAATGCACATTAAATGTAATAGAACGTTATAGAAGAGTGTGTGTGTGTGTGTGTGTGTGGTGTGTGTTGTGTGTGTACCTGAGGGCCAGATGGAACGGTACAGTGATGGTTCGCAGCCACTCCATTAACCGGGTCAAAGAGGACACCACCTGCTGTGTGTGTAAGTGCATCCCTGGACTAGTCACACTGTTCACCCCATTAACCTGTAACCTGCATACAAACAACCTGAGAGAGGAGAGAGAGAAGAGAGAGAGAGAAGAAAGAGACAGAGAGAGAGAGAGAAGAGGGGAGAGAGAGAGAGAGAGAGAGAGAGAGAGAGAGAGACAGAGAGAGAGAGAGAGAGAGAGAGAGAGAGAGAGAGAGAGAGAGAGAGAGAGAGAGAGAGAGAGAAGAGAGAGAGAGAGAGACAGAGAAGAGAAGAGAGATGAGAGAGAGAGGAGAGAGAGAGAAGAAAGAGAAGGACGAGAGAGATAGACAAAGAGAGAGAGAGAGAGAGAGAGAGAGAGAGAGAGAGAGAGAGAGAGAGAGAGAGAGAGAGAGATAGAGAGAGAAAGAGAACATGAGATAGACATGAGACGAACAGAAAGGGAGAAAAAGGAAAAAGAGACAGAGTTAGAAAGAGAGAAAAAAGATGAAAGAAATAAAAAGAAAGAAAGAAAGGGGTACCACTTAAGGGTAACACTTAAGGGTAACACCTAAAACCTAATTTTGTACTGTCATGCCCCTAAAAAGCATGTGAAAGTGTGTAAATGTGTGTGTGTGTGTGTGTGTGTGTGTACCTGCAGTGTTTGCCTACAGTAAACGCTCCGATCCGGGGGCCGTGCTGAGTGCCCCACACCTCCAGGATGCCTCTGCGAGGGGCGTAGATCACCAGGAACTGAGCACAGCGGCGCGGGGTGGAGGGTGAAGTGGTTATATCTCTGTCTCCATGAGCCTCACACACCTGCACCCAGCCCAGCTGAGCATCACGGTAACCTACACACACACACACACACACACACATTTAAAGTTTAAAAAAAAAAAATCTTGTTAATGTATTAACTCTTTCCCAATCAATCTGTTTTCTATTGCCTATTTTTGTGATGTCACACAGAATAAGGCCACTCCCACCGATTTTTTAGCATAAACCCCCCAGAATGAGATGAAAACTTACACTGTTAGTTTGGGACTGGAACAGAATGTTGCCCAACTAATCTACATGAATGCGATCATGTTTGCGTGAATAATTTCTCGGCAGACTGTTTTATAAATAGAGTCAGTATTAAACAGATTTTGCTAACCAGTTCCCTAAAAAGATCTGTACCAAATACTCGTGTTCCTGCTTCACCTCCAGAAAAAGTGAGTGTATGTTTTTTGCAAATAGTCTATTTTATGTGCTTTAGTTACCAATTTCACGATAAATTAAGCTAAAGAACACGATGTCGTCTTTTCTATGTACAAACTACTCGATTTAACTCGTAATAAATTATACAGTAATGCGATTGTCCTATTATAAAGAGTGTGTGTGTTGTGGGTAATGATAACAGGGTAACATTACATTAATCTTATTGTTTATAACGGTTTATAACGGTGTGTGTCACTGAATAAATGGTTTGAAATGGTTTGGGCTCAGTGGAAACATCCCACAGAACCGAAGGGTGGAGAGGGTGGAGTAAACAGAACTCATTAACATTTAAAGAAACAGGAACTAAAAGATTTTTTATACCACCAATGAGGATGTTAAAGAATCCTAAACCCTAAAGAATCATATTAACTTGTGTAAAAATGGCCATCCAATGACTCCTTTAAATCACAACCAAGAACACACACACACACACACACACACACACACACAACACACACACACACACACACACCCCGTGTCTGTATCTGTCTAATAATCTTTTTTCTCCACAGACACCTCCGTCTCTGTCTTTTTCTCACCCTTCCACATGCGGATGGCGATGCCACGCGCCACGTCCAGCAGTGTCACTCTGCCGAAATCATCCGTCACCCCCGCCATGGTGTTGCACGGAGACAGACAGACAGACTCTCCATGGCGACGGGAATCGGGAAGTCCGAACCTACGAGAAACATAAGCATAACATAACCTCTGAGACTGTAACCAGCACAGACAATCTGAATGATGGATTACCATATATGGACCTACCTAATAGGAAGGGGCGTGGCTGGCTCCACCTTAGGCTTCTGTTTCTGAGCGGGTTCCTCTTCGGTTTTGTTTTTGTTCCATCCCAACCATCCGCTAAATATCATGGGAGATACCATTATCATACAATAGGGTCCGAGTTTCCTGTCTAAAAGTAACC
>VCAZ01000297.1:10000-155000 GCA_005784505.1 Bagarius yarrelli
CATACATACACTCACCAATTTATCCATCCACGACATTCCATCCAGCCACTCACCAATTATCCAGTCCTCATTCCATTCCACCATACACTCCCAATTATCCCTCCACCATTCCATCCATACACTCACCAATTTTATCCAATCCAGCCATCCAGACATAAACCACCAATGTACCATCCATCCATCCATCCTTCACTAGCACCAATTTATCCACCTCAATACATCCATCCACCAACCAAACATCCATACCAGACACCACCAACTCCATCACCAACCATCCATACACTCACTCAATTATCCATTCCATCATCCATCACCACCATCCATACCACTCACTCAATTATCCATCAATCCATACACTCACCAATTTAGCCCTCACATCCATTACATCCATCACCACCAACCAATTTATCCATCCATCAAGCACCAAATCATCCTCTCATCCATCCATACAATCACCAATGATCCATCCATCCATCCAGCTCACAGCCAGTCATCCACACTCACAATTATCAAGCCATTCATAAGACAACTCCCCACCGAGCACATCCATCAATCCAGACATCCACAATTATCCTCTATCCATCCACTCACCAATTTAAGCCAACAGCCATCCATCCAGTTAACAGCGCATCCAATTTAGCCATCCATCCATTTATCCACAATAGCCATCCAGCCAATTTATCATCCATTCCCAATCCATACACTCACCACTTTATTCCATCCATTCCATCCATACAACTCACCAAATTTATTCCATCCAGACCATCTATCACCAATTTACACCACAACATACAATCATCCAATCCATCCATCCATCCATCCATCATCCACACTTCCACCAAGTCATCCATCCATCCATCCATCCACCATCATCCAACACTTTATCATCCATCCATACATCCCCAATTTACCATCTATCCATCCATTACACTTTATCCATCCATCCATACATACCAACATAATACAAATACCAATTGTCCATCCACTCACCACCATACACCACAAGTATCCATCCATCAAACTCACCAATTTATCCATCCATCCATACCACCAATCACCAATTATCCAATCATCCTCCATCCATCATCATCATCATCACAATTTATCCATCCATCCATCCACCAATTAATATCCACCATCCATCCATACACTCCCAATTTATCCATCCAGTCCATTACAATCCCATTATCCAGCATCATCCATCCATCACTCACCAATTTATCCATTTATCCACCATCCATACACTCACACGTTATCACCATCAAATCCATTACCACTCAAACAATTATACATCAATCCATGACACTCACCATCCATCAGACACTCACCAATTATCCATCCATCCATCCATCACCACAATATCCAATCCATTCATCCACTCACCAATGTAAATACATCACCAATTTAATCCATCCATCCATTACACTCACCAATTTATCCAATCCATCCATCCATACACTCACCAATTTATCATCCATCCATCCATCCATCAACATCAATATCATCTCACCATCCATCACTCACCAATTATTATTCCATCCCCATCCATCCATCAATCCATACACTCACCAATTATCATCACATCATCCCCATCATACACTCACAATTATCCATCTATCCACCATCCAACACTCACCAATTTCCATCCATCCATCCATCCATCCATACACCATCACCAAGTCACCATCCATTCTCACTAATCCAATTATCATCATCCCATCATCCATACACTCACCAATTTATCCATACCATCCATCCATACACTCACCATATCCATTATCATCCATCCATACACTCACCAAGTTTATCATCCATCCACCATACCACACCAATTTAATCCATCCATCCATTTTATTCATCCATTCCATCCATTTTATCCATACCATCACAAATTATCCATCCATCCATCCATACACTCACCAATTATCCAGCATCACCATTCACCAATTATCCATCATCCATCCACTCACCAATTTATCCATCCATCATCAGGACATCACAATTATCCATCCATCCATCTCACCACATCCATCACAATTTATCCATCCATACCATCCACTCACCAATTTATCCATCCATCCATCCATACACTAACCACTTTATCCCATCCATCCATCCATACACTGTCACCAATTTACCATCCATCCATCCATCCATACACTCACCAATTTATCCATCCATCCATACATCCCAATTATCTCATCCACTCACCAATTATCATCCATCCATCATACCATCAACAGATATCCATCCACCATACACTCAAAATTTATTCCATCAATCCGTACACTCAACCAATTATCATCATCCAGTACATACGCACAATCACCGAATTTATCCTCATAAATCCATACAATCACCATTTATCCATCCATCCGTACACTCACCAATTCTTATCCATTTTATCAGCCGTACATACTCCATCCATATCCATCACAATTACATCAGCCATCCGTCAACTCCAAATTATCCATTCATCCATCCGTACAATCACCAATTTATCCATCATCATCGTACACACCAATTACCTTCATCCATCCGACATCACAATTTAGCCATTCATCATCCGTACACTCACCAATTATCACATTATCATCCGTACAACTCACCAATTTATCCATTCATCATCCGTACATCCTCACATCCGTAACTCACCATTCCATCCCATCCCGTACACCACAATTATCCCATCATCACCATTCCGTACACTCACCACTCACCGCACTCCATCGTACACTCAACAATTTATCCATCCGGACCACTCACAATTTTATCAATCCATCCATACCACTCACCAACACTTTATTCCAGCCATCGTACTCACAATTGATCCATCTACACAAGTTAATTATCCATCCATCAATACACTCACCAATTTATCCATCCATCCAGTACACTCACCAATTTATCCATCCATCCATCCATCCATACATATCACCAATTTATCCATTATCCATTATACACTCATACCATCCCATTAATACCAATCCATCCATCATACACTCACCAATTTATCCATCCATCCATCCACTCACCAATTTATCCATTCCATTCATACATCCACTCACCAATTATCCAGCCATTTCATAACCCACCACCATTCATATCCAGGCCAATCCGCCATACACCACAAGTTAATCCATCCATTCAAACACCCACCAATTCATCCATCCCTACACCCACCAAGGCCATCCATTCAAAATCCACATTCATCTACCATCACCCACCAATGTAGCCATCAACCATCCATCCACCCACCACTCCATCCATCCATACATACACCCAATAATTCAACCACCCATTCATACACCAACCAATCCATCCATTCATACACCACCCAATTCATTATCCATACACCTACTAATTCATCCATCACTTTATACACCCACATAATCATCCATTCACTCCACACCCTCCAATTCATCCATCCATTACACATTCATACACCCACCAATTCATCCAATCCATGTACCCACCAATTCATCACCTACACCCACAATCATGCCATCCATACACCCCCAATCAATCATCCATCAACACACCCCCACCAACTCATCCACCCACCCACCAATTCATTCCATCATACACCCACCAAGTCATTTCATCCCTACAACACCAATTCATCCCATACCTAAACACACTCCCACCAACACCCCACCAATATCATCCATAAACCCACCAATCAATCATCCATCAACCACAACCCAACAATAATCCATCCCTACACCCACCAATTCAATCATCCATCAACACACCACCAACTCATCATCCATACACCCACCAATTCAATCATCCCATCAACACACCCCACCAATCATCAATACATACCACCAATTCAAATCACTCCATCAACACACCCACCAACTCATCCATCCATACACCCCCCAATCAATCATCATCAACAACCACCCAACTCATCCCCATACACCCACCAATTCAATTATCCATCAACACACCCACCAACTCATCCATCCATACCACCACCATCATCATCCATCAACACACCCTACCAACTCATTCCATCCATACACCCACCAATTCAATCATCCATCAACACACCCACCAACTCATCCATCCATACACCCACCAATTCAATCATCCATCAACACACCCACCAACTCATTCATCCATACACCCACCAATTCAATCATCCATCAACACAACCACACCACCATTTACATCATCATCATCACACCCCACCAATTCACATCCATCACCCACCCATTCAATCATCCATCAACACACCCACCAACTCATCATCACTACCAATACACCCACCAATTCAATCATCATCAACACACCCACCAACCATCATCCATACACCCACCAATCATCATCATTACACAACACACCCTCACCAATCATTCACCATTCACATCCACACCAATTCAATCATCCAAATCATCCATACACCCACCAATTCAATATCCTACACCATCCACCAACTCAATCCTCCATTCAATCAACATCCATACACCCACCAATTCAATCATCCATCAACACACCCACCAACTCATCCATCCATACACCCACCAATTCAATCATCCATCAACACACCCACCAACTCATTCATCCATACACCCACCAATTCAATCATCCATCAACACACCCACCCATCTATCTCTGGCATCTATGTTCAGCAAAACTCGGTTGCAGGTGGATCTCAACCGTGACTTACAATATCCCGCCCTGTTCTACTTCTGATTGGCTGGTAATGTGAGTTTGGTTGAGGTCAGGACTCGAACCTGAGATCCGGGACAGTTTCGGGTTGAGTAACTGAATGATGTGTGTGTTAAGCTTGACATCCAACATTTTTAAAAGATAAACTGCAGCCCACTAAAATGTGTCCACAGGCCGTATTTGGGCTGTAAACACTCCTGGAATAACTGGACAATGAACGACAGAATATGGAAAAAAAAAGAAAGAATGATATGTCATTCCTTTTTATTCTCACAAGTTAAACGCTAATAATATCAGTTGTGTGTGTGTGTGTGTGTGTGTGTAACCAAAAACAAAGGACAGACCGTGGTTCCATCTTCTTTGGAGTCTGCTGCCTCCCAGGAGCCCCAGTCTGAGTCATCCCACGCTAACTCTGTCTCTACAGAGAGAGAGAGAGAGAGAGAGAGAGAGAGAGAGGGCGAGAGAGCGAGAGAGAGAGAGGAGAGAGAGGGGAAAGAGAAGATGAGAGGAGAAAAGAGAGAGAGAGAGGCTAAGGTTGTTATATAATCTTCAGGTGCGTAAATAAACGGAGAGAAAGATAGACAGATTAGAACTGGCAGAGAGGTTAAAAGAAAACAGACAGAAAAAGAGGTGGAGACTTAGAGGGAGACAGACAGAAAGTGAGACAGATGAATGTAGATACAGACAGACAGGAATGTGGCAGTTTAACAGAAACGGTAAGACAGAAGACAGGTACCGAGACACTGATGATAAAGACAGACGAATATTATTCCTGAATCAGCTGTGCTCTACAGAGGTGTGTGTGTGTGTGTGTGTGTGTGTGTTTAAACATCAAGTCTGTGCTGTTTTTGCAGAATTAACACCTGCAGTCTTACTGTTCTCTGTCTGTGCCCTTGTACGGGATGACTCACTCAGAAAAGGGCAACTCTCTCTGTCTCTCTCTCTCTGTCTCTCTCTGTCTCTGTCTCAGTGTCACCGCAGTGCAGCAGAACTTGCGTCACTTCTGTCTCTCCCCCAACTCTTCCAGTCCGATTCGTTATACCGAAGTCGCCGCTCGAACACGATTCATTTCGCAGGGAAAAAAGTCTAAAAGCTCCATTGAACGACTGTGTTGATGAATCGACTCTTTAATGATCAACTCCTCTGAATCAATCAAATGAATCAATTTCCAATATCAAATAAAGAACTTCTGCCTCTTTGCATGTATTACTTTTTTTTTTGCTTGATTATACTTCCAGGTCAACTAGTACAGATGCTAAGGTAGATTTGCCGTATGACATCACTGCTTATTTTCATTTATGTTTATGTTAATTCAAATGATGTTAATTTGAATAAAAAATAATCAATTCCTTATCGTGCACATTAAATGTTATCAACAAACACCCGAAGGTTTCGAAAGCAAAGACTCAGAGTTTTACATTTATCGGTTTCTATTTTAGATAAAGTTTTAAATGACTCAATTGAATCATAGAATTGTGAATCAAGTGAATCAAACTCATAAACTCGGCCTGTACTGCGCTTTAAGATCAGAATCGATTCAGTAAAATGACTCCTATTACACATCACTATTAGCCAACTTGTTAAATATTCATACTAGTGTTTTGATTTAATTCATATGAATCACCGAGAAATGAATCAATTGAATCAAACTCATGCACTCTAAAGTTCAGTTGAAAGGAATCGATTCACCTAAGTGAGTCGGATCACAAACCACTACTAGCCAGATTTTAATACGCTGACGTTAATATTCGAATTTGATTCATATAAATTACCTTGTGGTGAATCAAATGAATCACATTCATGAACAAAAATGTTCAGTAAAAAGAATCGATTCACTAAATGCAGTCATATCACAACACACGAATAGCTAGCTAGTAAAAGGTGTTTATATTTTTTGGTTCACAATTATTAAACGTTTAAAAAGGCAATTTATAAAACGTTAACATGAAAAGATATTTTGTTGTTGAACAAATAGGTTAGCTAGATAGCTAACTACAATCTGCCATAACCAGCAGGTTAGGTTTAGTTTTACCCGTTTGCTCTTTGATGTCATCTGTGGAGGGATTTGTCCGACTTTGGAAGAGAAAATCCCGGACATGTTTAAGCTCTTGAACGCGACAAAAATCCAGCAAACTGCAGGACATCCTGGATAAAATGAGCGCTGATTGCTAACCGCGGCTAATAAGGAGCTAATTTAATCATTAATAAAAAAGCTACGACTGGTCAGACAGCGGATAAAGTCTGAACCAGATGAAATAAACAGGAAACGTCTTTATCTAAAATGTTTTTAAGCCAAATGTGTTAAAATAATAAAGACATTAAACTGGCAGATGTGCTTTAAAAACTGTTATCACTGCTGCAACTGTGTTCAGGTGACACATCGTCAGCCGGAAAAACAACACACACTCGGATATCAGGCACAGTCCCAATTATCCCCTTTATCTTTACTTAGGTACCATAAGTAGGGCACGAAATAAGTGCTAGTGCGCTACACCTAGTCAACTCTGTAATCAGTGAGAATGGATTTGGGACGAAACCATCGTATGTACAGCTGTTCAAAGGAACATATTGCCCCCTGTTGTCTTGGAGTACATAAAGGTGAGGGTTTTTTTTTTTTTTTTTTTTTTTTTTACAGGTTTATTTAAAAAAAAAAATAATTCACTTTGTTTTTTTAAATAAAACTTAACACATACTACAAATTTCCAAAACGATTCATTTCTGCTTTCTGACGTCGAAATTTCAGACAGGCGTAGTTTTTTTAAACAATAATTTTAAGTGTAAATATGATGTTACAAAATAATCAACATTATTTGTTCCTCGTGTGTAATTTGTGTTGATTTAAAGTAAAATATATTGAATACTGCTAGTTTAGATCGCAGTTAAAGCTGTCTGTACACTGTTGCTAGGCAACAGCGAGGAAATGGACCGCGAGCGTAAACTACTTAGCTTGGATTTTACAAAATGTCTTTTATACACTAATATAAAAAAATAATATGAGGTAAAAAAAAACGAACAGAAAGATAGAAAACATAAACATTTTCCTCACATGTCTCGCTAGAATACTTATAAAATGCATTCTTTTGACTAAAGATTTGTATTTTAACTATTAGCATTAACTTCTACACGAATTCCACCATCTTGAATTAACGTCACATACTGTCGATTTGAGAATAAAACTAAATGACTATTTTTTTTATAAATATTTTATCACTTATTAATTTAATATATAAAAACAAAGGTAAACTGACCATTTTTTAAAATGAAATTCATATTTATAAAAAAAATAAATCATTAAAAACACTATTTTCTGGTTGATGTTTCTCCAAAATATAATGTTGGATTAGCATAATGCTAATTCTCCAAAACGTAAATCTGATTAAAAAGTAAAAAAATAAAAAAAAAAATAAAAATGGAATACTGAATTATTTATAAAATGATTCAATAAAATACACATGTTTATGTCATGGCATCAAACACTAACACTGTTAAATAGCAGCTAATTATTATTAAGTTAAATAAAATTATTTAGCAGCTGTTTAATATTTCAGATTTATTGCATATTTAATTTAACCATTTTTAGCCCAGAAAATGTTCAGATTCCAAATGATTGGTTAATAAAAGTGACTATTAACACTAAGTTTGTTTTATTTGGGGGTCCTGTGGGAAAAAACCGGGATCAAATAAAATGTATTTTTCACATCTAAACCCTTTATTGTTTAATTTATTCATTATATTTCATTCCTTTATATTGTCCTGATATTACAATTAAAAAAATAATCATTAGTATTATATAAAAGTCACATTTTTCATAATAAGGGACTTTAATCTTTTGGTTGTTTTTTAGGTTGAATTGAAGCTGTTTTTTAAAGTGTTTTTTGTTATTATAATTAAACTGTAATTGTTTAAGTGTCTTTAATTTGTCTTTGTTTTTGTAAATCTGTGTATTGGATTGTATTGCTGCTCATTTTGGCCAGGGGACACGCCTGTGAAAAAAGATTTTTAATCTTAAAGGGTTTTTAAAGATAAAAATTGAGGAAAAAATAAAAAATGTTGTAATAATATTCTAATTTTTAATATATTATCCTTTATAATGCTTTATAATCAGTTCAATCAGGAGGACAAACAGTTACACATATTATATTTTTCTTACACACACTTTTATTCCAATGAATCAAATATCAGCCAAAATATATGAAATGCTTTTTTTGGTGGTCTCTTGTTATGTGATGTTATTTAGAAGTCCTGATATTGTGGACATCTTTAAATAATCTGTTATTCTCCAGGAGGACCTTTCAATTCCACAATCAATGCTATGATAAAGCAGTTAAATTTAATCTCACTAAACTAAATCACGTCACTTTATTAAAAGAATAATAACTCTGTATGTTCCACAGGAGATGTTAATATGGAGAAAAGAGCCAGGAGAAAAGAGCAGACCTCGAAACACAAAGCCAAAGCGAAGAGTGGAGTCGGAGCCCGAGAGAGTTCTGAAGCACCGGCAGATCAACAGGTGATCCTGAAACACCATCCAGCGCTTTCACACTGAGATACAGGCTGAAAAACCGTCACCCTGAAACATTACTCACAATATCAGCATCAGGTTACAGACATCACACTGGTCTGACTGGCAGATCCCATAATAACACACTCGTTCTAACGTGTTACCGTTTCTTTAGCAACAGCATGATGTACATCGAAGGGGGTGTTTAGTTAACGTTTACAGAAGGAGTCTCCAGTGTCGTAACTTTTTCTGTGGCGTTCGACAACATGAAATGAAAAAATTGCGTGAAAACAGCTAAAGGGGTAATAGAGGCATATGTAGTATGGACAGCGACTTATAGCTGCCACCTTATCACAGAAGTGTAGTTCATTCATTCATCTTATATACCCACTTCCTCAGGGTCACAAGGGATCTTCTGGACAGGTCATCAGTCCATCACAGGGCCACACACACACGCCAATCAACACTCAAACACAGGGAAAACATGCAAACTCCACACATTCCCTGCCCTTCTGGCCATGAGGCAACAGTGCTAACCACCAAGCCACCGTGCTGCCCCTGTAGTAGAGTCATGGAACAGTAAAAACGCAGGTGGCTTATAAACGACACGCTGTAATAGGTCGAGTTACAGGCACAACCTTACGGAAACAAGTCAGGATGAGCGATAAAGTATTAGGAGAATATTAGGGGGAGTAAGAGAGAGGGAGAGGATAAATTAGGGGTGGAAGGGAGTGCAGGGGTATTGAGAAAGCGGAATGTAGAATGTGAGTATATTTGACCTTATGTGATAGGATCTTTCTTAGGAGTGTCTCTCACGCTCAGCTGGATGTGATGCCAGTCATTGTTTATTGTTTTTTCTTTTACTCCCTCTGCTGGACAGCATTAATATTGTAGTCTTCAAATAGCTAAAATAAATGATAATTTTAATGACTTATATCCTGATAATAAACACACATTAAAACTCAATTTCACTTATTTATGCTACATTGATTGCATTCTTAAACATGAACATTTTTCTATATTTTAGTTAGCAGTAATGTTCATCGTTGGATATTTACACTCCTAACAGACTGTTCATTTTGTTTGTACTTCCCAAAATGACTAAAGTACCTGTTATTTCCCCAGTCAAGCTCCACAGCGGGCATCCGCTCCATCCTCAGGCGTGTGGTGAGACAGCTGAAGCAGAGTGCTTTATTCCCCTGGCTGCGTGACATTGTTAAGACACTGCAGCAGAGCATCATGGGTAACCGCCCATGGCCTGTGGTGCTGATACAGATCGGGCTGTGGGTACTGCTGCTTTGGCTGCTCTCCAACCTGCACATGGGCATGCCCTGCTTCCTCCTGGTACTCGTCTACTGGCTCTACAACACCATCACAAAGGGAAGAGGACCTGCTCCTGACAACCTTCATCAGCTGGGGGTAGGAGAAGCACAGGCAAACAACCTCTGCTCTCTTTAAAACGTGTTAAACAGCACAGTTCTGAAGTCCAGCCGTCTTTCGGAAATAATTACACAACAACATTTGTCAAGGAAAATATGAAATGTTTAATCTATAATCTATTAATTTTACATACTTTGATCCAGCAGCTGAATCGGGATCAGTGATTATTATATTAAATTTATGCACAAAGCTAATCTTCAATGCTTCACTTAAAAAAAACTCTTTCCTGATTCTTTAAGTCAAATAACAATCGATCTCTTAGACTCTTAAATGAATTTCATGACATTCAGAAAAATATCCTAAATGTCATGTATCGTTCAGTCGTATGTTAACAAATAGTCTTTTGTGTCCCAATGCAATGACAGGTGATAGATTTCTGTCCCAGATGTTCAGGGTAAACTTATGTTTGAGTTTCAGGTTTCTCACATCACTAAAAGCTGTTTATATTTCTGGCAGCTTGGTGGTGCTGGGATTTGACCCCATAAACTTCTGATCAAAAGGCCAAAATCTTAAACACGGAGTTACGACTTTTTCCTATTAAATGTTCCAAATCCGTGTGATTTATGAGTTTTTTTTAAAGCTTTTTTATTTTGCAGTATTCTAAATAAATTACGATTGATTAAAAAAAGAATAAAACCCCAACATGGTAATAGAAACGGTTTGTGGACTTTCTGTCACATTAAATGTAGTTACAATCGGACCAGAAGGAAACATTCCGGAATGTGTTACTGCAGAACAGCAAACTCGGTGGTGATAAAAGTAACATGCAGAAAAAAAGTTGACATCTTATAACTTAAAGTGTAATGAAAATAAAAAGAACCCAAAAAATCCCCACACACGAATAAGGCAGTCATTCTTTCATCTCCATTTATTGAGTTCAAAACCGTGAAATGCAGTTATACAAACTGTGTTTTGGAATATGTTCCCTCACATCCACCAATGGAAAAATTAAAAACAAACTGAAAACTAAAATACAAGTCAAAAAAAAAAGAACAAATATCATAGCAACCATCTCACGCCAAAAAAAAAAAAAAAAAAAAAAAAAAAAAAAAAAAAAGAGAGAACGGGTCATGCGTGACTGACAGCGCCGTCAGCCAATCGAAACAATTTCTGTGCTTTAAATCAACATCGTCACCAACGAACAAACTACAAACTATCATCGGTTTTATTGATTTGTGCTGACACACGGTGGATACCAGGGGGCGCCAACGCCACACCTGTTCTATCCATCCAATTAAACGCACGTTTAACTTATCTTTCCTCAAAAAAGTTTAACTTGGTGCATGAAAAACAGGACGAGCTTCGCAACTCACTGCAAAAACTTCCTAAAATGAAATCCAAACTGAAAAACACGTCACTTCTCCATTAAAAATAACCAACTAAATAAAAAGAAGCAGCAGGAGAGCGAATGCTGTAATATCATCTTTTTTTTTTTTTTTACATCTGAACTCATTAGGAAAAAAACATCACATCAATACTGCACTTTAAAGAGAGAGAGGAGAGGAGAGAGAGAGAGCGAGAGCGAGAGACCTGTAGTGGTCACTGCACTCCAAAATCCCCCTTTAACATTATGTCTATTATTATTATTGTTATTATTATTATTATTATTATTATTATTAGGATGAAGCAGAGTGCAAATACAAGCGGGTGTAAAATTGCTGTTTAAATCGAGTCTGAATGCAGCGAAACAAATTCATTAGTGATCATTTCATTCATTTCCAGACACGGTGCAGAAAGAAAGAGAAGGACAAAACCCGAGAGACAATAAAAAAAAAACAGGGTAGACAATGAGACACATTGACAAAAAGAGTGAAAAAACCTGCGAGACGGATAAAGAGAGAAAAAGAGAGAGAGAGAGAGAGAGAGAAGAGAACCAAAGTGCCTATTTTTCGTTATTTTTTTTGTTTTTCTGTCAGACAGACAGACACATGGTGATTGTGCGGCTCACTTGGTATCCCGCCCACTGTTCTATTGGCTTAAATCAGTCACATGACCCAAGAATGGCATGAAATACTTTGAAGAACATAAACAGCTTAGTTATAGTAGTAGAAAGCAGGGGACAGAGCTAGCTTGTGAACGTTGCATCACGAGGGGAAAAACTGTGTAGTTTGGTAGCCACTAAAAAACTCTGAAGGTTTGTCCATTTAAATTAAATAGCTGGAGATCAGAGGCGGGGGTGGGGTCACCATCAGCATGACAATCTGAGTTATTAAAGAACAAAATCAAGCTGTCGCTCTGTGAAGTCGTTAATAAAGCGGGGTTTTTTTATTAGGAGCGTCTGCTGGCGGACACATACGCTGGGATTAGTATTAGACGTTGAAGAACAACTTTAGTCTAAGCTAAGAAGAAAAACCAAGACGTCCGTCTGTTCCGAGTCTCACCGTATGGTGTATGTTCTCGTCAATGATTTGATGTGGGAGAGTAAAAACTCTTTTAGAGCCGAGAGTTAATGACCGCGTCTGTGGAAAAACCTTACGCCGTCTGGAATAATCTGCGTGTCTTACCGTCCTCTGATCTTACGTCTAGACCCTGTGTGTGTGTGTGTGTGTGTGTGTGTACTGTACATCGTAGTGCACTCAGAGAACTGTGAGATAAAGAAAAGTGTGTGAACTGAAACAGAGGATCGTTTCATTAGAGCCCCAGTTTAAATTCTTGAATGAAACCCTAATAATAGAAATCACGGTAACATCAGCATTAATGCCAACACTGGGACACAGAGAGAGACAGGAAGCGAGAGAGAGAGAGACAGGGAGCGAGAGAGAGAGAGACAGGGAGCGAGAGAGAGAGACAGAGAGAGAGACAGAGATCCTCCATTCTCCACCATGTAATTATTAATATGAAGATTATTAAAAATACCACCAAACAGGCAGAGACATACAGAAAGCGCTGGTCACGGCAAAAAATTATGTACACCCACATTAAGAAAAGAGTAAAAGGGGAGGAGGCTGATGGGGAATAAGTATCGCCTCCAGACTGAATATTCGGGTGTAGGAGACTGGAGGGGGTGGGGTGTCTTAATGGTTTGGTTGGGGGGGGGTGTCTGAGAGGGTGGGGCAGGACGTTCACCTCTTCTTCGGGGCCTGTGCGGTGCGGGGAGGTGTGACAGGGCGGCCCGAGTTCACACCCCCGTACTGATACTTAGCCTTCTTCTCTGAGGGCTTCAGGATCTGAGAGAGAGAGAGAGAGAGAGGGAGAGAGGAGAGAGAGAGAGAGAGAGAGAGAGAGAGAGAGAGAGAGAGAGAGAGAGAGAGAAGAAGAGAAGAGAAGAGAAGAGAAGAGAGAGAGAGAGAGAGAAAGGGAGGGAAAGAAATAAAGAGAAGGAGAGAGAGAAGGGACAACAAAAGCAGAAAAGCAGGACAGAGACCAACAAACCGAGACAAAAAACCCAGAAAGACGGAGAGAAAGAGACAGAGAAAGATGGAGAACATTAAGGAAAAGGGAAACAGAGAGAATAGAGAATAAAAAGAAAGTAAGACAGATTAATAGAAAGAAAGAGAAAAGCACAAAATACCAAAGACCAAGAAAGAGACGGTTAGACAGACACACAGAGAGAGAGAGAGCGAGAGAGCGAGACAGAAAGGATACAGTATTTTTATTATTAAATTATTCGATTTTTTTTTACATTTAAGACACATTATAATTTTTGTTTGAATGGGGAGAGAGAAATCAATGCAGTTTGTTTTTTCCCCTAAACTTTTAAAATGTGTGTGTGTGTGTGTGTGTGTGTGTGTGTGTGTGTGTGTGTGTGTGTGCGCGATGTACCTGAAAGGAGCACATGAGAGACTCGTCGACGCTCATCATCCCGCCGGCATTGTCAAACTCCCCGCAATAATTCGGCGCTGAGAACAGAGTGACCAACTGCCGCTT
Source organism: Bagarius yarrelli (assembly GCA_005784505.1). NCBI lineage: Eukaryota > Metazoa > Chordata > Actinopteri > Siluriformes > Sisoridae > Bagarius > Bagarius yarrelli. The sequence continues at coordinate 24,489 of VCAZ01000297.1, forward strand.
GGCAAAGAACTCGTACCCGTCCTCCACCACCTACAGGTTACACAGAGCAACAGCCGAAAAATTACCCTCCGCCCCCTTTCTGTTACCATAGAAACAATTCAGAATTCACCCAGAGGCACTGTAAGAGAAATGGATTTGAGCGGTCTGAGGAGAGATTTAAAGCCAGAGGAGGTTTTTACCTGGTGCGCTCTGCAGATGAGGTCCAGATCGTGGCGGTTGAGGAATTTGCTGACCACGTCGGCACCAAAGGTGAAGGAGACGCCCCGGTCGTTCTCTCCCCATCCCTGCACATCTTTATCGGGGTCAGACCACAAGAGATCACACAGCAGACCTGCAGAGAGACACAGGGGGAGAGAAAGAGAAAGAGAGGGAGAGATAAGGGGAGTAAGGGAGAGAAATGAGAGGCGGAAGAAAATAACGGAAAGAAGAGAGAGGAAAAGAAGAAAGAGAAATTGAAATAGTTGCATTAGACATTAACCAATGAATCATAAACAGTTGCTGATAAGTGGACTTTCAGACTTTAACCCCCCCCCCACCTGTATCAGGAACGTCTGTGGGCCTCATAATCCTTCGAATCTGCTCCATAGACTGCAAGTCAGGAGACAGACCTGAGGAGGAATCATTATGAACAGATTATTAGAAGTGATGCAGAAGAGAGGCTTCCCTTCTTATAATAATTACTAGATTAAAAACCTTTTTGTATAAGTTCAACAATGTTCCTCTCCTACACACACACACACACACACACACACACGTATAAACTCGCAATGAATCTGAAATATTACCACTGAGGTATAAAGCACTAAACGCTCTCACGCTCCAGTATCTGAGTGAACTTTTGGACCATTATGATCCTCCACGTCTACTTAGATAAAAGGTGCAGGCCATTTGTTGGTACCCCAAATCATGAAGACTACAGCAGGAGGAAGATCGTTATCTTCAAAACCCCACAGTTTCGGGCAGGGGTGGCTCAAATGGTTAGGGGGCGCTGCATCATAGCTGACCCTTGAGCTCTGACCACCAACTTACTAAGATGGGATATGCGAAGAAACAAATTTGACTGTGCTGTAATACGTATATGACTGAAAAAGGCATTTACAGTTATGAAGGAACTTTCCAATTAGTGTTCGGGGACACAGTGTCAAGTCAAGGACAAATACACCCTCATTTAGCCAATCATCCAATCTGTAGTTTTATCTTAGGTAAAGGAGCAGAACTGGAGGGATGATGGATAAAGAGTGTTTGGTGAACTAGAATATTTATATGCTGTCGTTTCTTCACTCTTACACGTTCACTCTCAGGTTTGTTGATGGTGGTGCGGTGGGCCGGCTTTAATCCCAGAGATCCCCCATGTCTGTGTTACCTTCTGGCTCTCCCTTTTAGTTATGCTGCCATAGCGAGTCCTGCTGGAGTCCCGAACTACACTACATGTCTAAGTGTCACACAACAATACGCTTATTAATCCATATCTTTCTCTCTTCTTTTCTCTCTCTTGGCTTGAAAATTAGGGACAAACTTACATTGTGTGTGACTGCATTCTGTGTAAAGCTGGTTTGAGACAACGTCCACTATAAAAAGCGTTAAAAAAATAAAAATAGGATGTGAATTATAAGGCATGTTCCTATTAGTTGGATTGATTTAACCACGCCCACAAAACCTCAAACGGGCAAACGATTAGCTGAAGAGTACAAAGAGCTAAAAATGAGGACATTACTAGTGAACTGACTGATGTGCTTCTCCAGAGTGGCCTACAACCGAGCAGTTTAAAGGGTCTTCCTCAGAGGTCCGGCAACCTTCTGATTATTAGTCCAACACCAAGTTCATCGGGCTACCAATTTAACTCATCATTTTCATTTACAGCATTTGGCAGACGCGCTTATCCAGAGCGACTTACATTCATCTCTTTATATTTAAGGGCCATGCTCAGGGGCCAAACAGTGGTGGCTTGGTGGTGCTGGGAATCGAACCCTGTCTTTCTGGTATCAGTTCAACACCTTAACCACTGCGCCACCACTTGCCTATATAATATTTAGGCCTGCTTGGTAATTATCCAATAATGAGTTTATAAAAAAAAATTTTTTAATAAACACTTTTTTTGTGAAAGTGGTATCTACCTCCGTGGCAGCAGAAAATCTTCTCGTCGATGATGGCAGCGATAGGGAGGCAGTTAAAGCAATCAGTGAAGGTCTTCCACAGCTTTATGTTAAACCTGCGCTTACCTGTAAAACACATGCAGCGCACACACACATCAGGGAAGTGAACATTAATTATAAAAAAGACAACCTATCAAAGTGACCCGAACTGGACTCACACTCGTCATAGAAGCCGTAGATGCGGTTGATGGAGGCGCACTCGTGGTTGCCCCTGAGCAGGAAAAAGTTCTCCGGGTATTTGATCTTGTACGCCAGCAGGAGGCAGATGGTCTCGAGGGACTGCTTACCACGATCCACGTAATCACCCAGGAAGAGATAGTTCGCCTCTGGGGGGAACCCACCATACTCAAACAGCCTCAGCAGGTCTGTGTACTGACCATGGATATCTCCTGCAGGATAAAACACCACAGATCAGCAAATCCATACGCAAGCTGAATGAAAGAAAAGCACCCTGATTTGTCAAGTGGCTTCAGTTCCTGAGCGTTTGTCATGAAAAGACATAAATAAATTCAGGACCTGCCAAATTTGTAGTCATTTATTACGTTTTTCCCCCAAAGTGTTTCCAAGTATGACAGAAACCAAATTAGCTCCGATAACATGCCAAATTTAACTGCGCTACTATTTCTGAAGTAGAGCCAGATAATTACAGAAACGAATCATAACCCTATGCTAGATACAGCCAAGCTATAGTGCTAAACATCAGACATTCCATTACAGTATTTTTAACAAGCACCGTTTCTTACAAATACACCGAATCTTTAGAACAACAAAAATGTGTTGTTCCAATAGCAAAGCCAGATCCATGGACAAGTACAACATAAAACAAATCCAGATCAAGCCAACAATATCACTAAAAAAACCAGACCCTCACTCAGAGATTTGTTGAACAAAGTGTGTGAGGACCTGAGCCTGATACCAAAATCAGGGTATACAAGGCCAATGAGGAACCTAAATGTTCCCCAGAGACTGACTAAAAAAAACATCAACACTGCCAGGAGACTGGGTCTATGAAGTTAACCAGGACTCAGGTTAACAACCTCAATGAGGACCAGGAATGTTGATGCTGACCTGAACAGATCTTTAATAATGGTGAGCTGAGGAGCATTTGGCTCTTGGTCCAACAGAACCTCATTGAAATATCTGTGCTGGTGCTTTTGTTGATGATTCCAGGTAAACAATGAATCGAAAAGCAGGAAGCTCGCTGAAGACACTACCATGCAGAAATGTAATATTGGTGGCTGTTGGAAGCCTATCATCACTACTTTCTGCTCGTCACAGTGCATATGGGAGTCCAGAGTCTCAATTCCCATTGCGCTGGTCTTCATGCTCTCCGTCTGCACACCAACTGTTGTTGAATTTGCACTTCCCTCAAATTTCACAAGCACTTAAGTGGGTCAAAACAAACAAGAGAAGAAATCTCACACAACTGGTAAAGTTGGATGCTTCCACTGTATAGAAGCTAATGAGCTCAACAACCGAGCCAACTGCTTAGTGTAGATTTTCCTCAGCATCAACACAACCCCGATCCAACATACTGTTTTTTTGGAATCTGGGGGACAGACTACCGTCTCAGTCATGATCCTTCACCCATTGGATCTACTCCACTGTTAGTCAAAATCAGCCCTGAGAACTGGACTTCAGTCGAATCTGGTATTTTTTTTTTGTTAAAAAAAGGAATCCATTTTTTGTGGTCCAAAACCTAGACTTCCCAAAAATAGTGGTGTGGGGTTGTCTTCAACTGAAGGTTAATGGGGGGGACACATACTAAGGGGACATATTACTTCCTGTTTTATGTTTCATGTTTCATTTCAGGAAGCATTGATGGGTGTATGATAGCTGACCCTGCACTCTGACCCCAACTTTCCAAGATATGAAAGAATCCCATATGAAAGAACCCATTTAGCGTTACAAGTGACAATAAAGGACGTACAAGTGACAAATAAAGGACATTTACAATTCAGCAGTTAAAGGTCGTGCAGTGGCAGCTGGGACATGCAGGGTTCTGAACCCAAGATCTTCCAACCTTACCTACATTTATATGAGATCTGCTCCATGGATAGATATTTTGCACAAGAACCTGTACTGGTGTTTTCTGCAAACAACTGAGCTCAGTTCATACTTGAGTATGAACTCAAGTATTCCATCAGGGTGCAAACACTCTGAATACTTGAGTTTTACATAATTTGGAGTTAGACTTTGTCACCTAGGACGAAAAATCCAGATTAATCTGCAGGTCCACAAAAACACATTAAAGTCATTCGGACTATGAGAAGACATTAACAGTGGACGTGATCTTTTTAAAGCTCCTGACCTCATTAGACTCATATTTATAACTTGCTCTACTTTCCTCTCTCTCTCTCTCTCTCTCTCTCTCTCACTCACTCACACACACACACACACACACACACCCCATTTAGAAATTATTACACACAGAAAGTGTAGTAGGCAAGACGAGTGACTGTCTGAAATAATGTAACCAGCAGACAATTACAATTACTAGAGACAGAGAGTGAGAGAGAGAGAGAGAGAGAGAGAGAGAGGAGAGAGAGAGAGAGAGAGCGAGAGAGAGAGAGAGAGCGAGAGATCAAGGGATGTATGGATAGACAGATAGAAAGACGACAAACAGAGGCTGTGTTTATTGTGTGTGTTTATTAGTAGAGTAACAGGTTCCTGAAATGGTATTTGAATGTTTTGTGTAAGTAAGTTGACGCTAGCATGAGTTTCATTCGAGTGTGTACCAGTTTTTTGTTACGAGTGTGTACCAGTTATTGTTGAGTGTGTGTGTAAAACACTTGTTGGTTTAGTGTGTAACAGTTTTTGTTGAGTGTGTAACAGTTGGATGTGTATGTGTAAAACAGTTTGTTGTGTGTGTGTGTGTGTGTGTGTGTGTGTGTGTGTGTGTAAGTTTGGAATGGTATTTGGCACAACTTTTTAATTTTTTTTTTTACCGAGTTTGTTGTATAAGTGAACCTTGGCACGAGCGGAACGTGACTGTGGGTTTACTGCTCTGTGTGTGTGTGTGTGTGTGTGTGTGTGTGTGTGTGTGTATATAAGTGGGAGGATAAACTATTTTTGTCTGCTGACTAAGGAGGAGTGTGGCTTCTCTCCCTCTCCCTCTCCCTCTGTGGATTTTTCACATCACATATACTTTTTACACAGAGTGCATGAAGGCAAAAGAAGGACAGAGAGTCAAGGGCCATAGAGAAGCGAGGGAGGACAAGCGGGAGGAAGAGAGATAGAAAGCGTGAGAGAGAGAAAAACGAGATGACCTGAACACATTAACAGTCCTCACTGGAAAATGATTTATTTCTTTTTTCCTGCCTACTTTTTTATCAGTTGTTTTCACATACAATCGACGGTCTTCATTTAACTTTCTCTCTTCCTTTCTTTCGTGTTCCTTCATCCCTCTCTATTATCACCCTCTACTTTTTTGCCCTCTTAAATTGCTCTCATTCCTCCATCCATCCACCCACCAACCATTCATCCAACCAACACATCCTTTCACACATCCATCTATCTATCCATCCACACATCTATCGTTCTATTCGTTTGATCAGTTATATAAAATACAGAACTGAACACTTCTCACTGCAGCCTAAAAGTTTGTAAAGATAAATCTATAAACATTTGAGCTTTTCCTCTTCCTCTGACAGATGGTGAGTAAAGAAACAGAGCGAGAGAAAAACAAACACTCAACCGAGAGAGAGAGAGAGAGAGAGAGAGAGAGAGAGAGAGAGAGAGAGAGAGAGAGAGAGAGAGAGAGAGAGAGACGAAGGAATGGAGAGAGAGATTAGGGAGGATGAAGAGGAGGACGATTTGGCAGTCGTACCGCAGATTTTGAGCGGCGCCTCGAGCTCCAGCAGGATGGGCTGACTGAGGAAGATCTCTCTGGATTTAATGCACAGCCCCCGAACCTCGGCCTCAGTCATCTGGACGATCTTTCCTGGACGGCATCCTCGCACTGACAGAGAGAAAAAAAATCACCAAACCTTCATCATACTCATCATCATCATTATTACATCATCACCCTCACAGTTAAAAACCACCAAACCTTCATCATACTCATCATCATCACCCTCACAGTTTTAAAACCACCAAACCTTTCATCATACTCATCATCATCACCCTCACAGTTAAAAAAAACCACCAAACCTTCATCATACTCATCATCATCATTAAAACCACCAAACGCCTTCACATCATAAACCCTCACAGTTAAAAAACACCAAACCTTCATCATACTCATCATCATCATCATTACATCACTCATCATCATCATCATTACATCACCCTCACAGTTAAAAACCACCAAACCTTCATCATACTCATCATCATCATTATTACATCATCACCCTCACAGTTAAAAACCACCAAACCTTCATCATACTCATCATCATCATCATTACATCACCCTCACAGTTAAAAAACACCAAACCTTCATCATACTCATCATCAGCATTATTACATCATCACCCTCACAGTTTTGTTAAAAACCACCAAACCTTCATCATACTCATCATCAGCATTATTACATCATCACCCTCACAGTTAAAAACCACCAAACCTTCATCATACTCATCATCAGCATTATTACATCATCACCCTCACAGTTAAAACCACCAAACCTTCATCATACTCATCATCATCATTATTACATCATCACCCTCACAGTTAAAAAGCACCAAACCTTCATCATACTCATCATCATCATTATTACATCACCCTCACAGTTAAAACCACCAAACCATCATCATCATCATCATCATCATCACCCTCACAGTTAAAAACCACCAAACCTTCATCATACTCATCATCAGCATTATTACATCATCACCCTCACAGTTAAAAAACCTTCACCAAACCTCATCATCACAGCAACCAAACTTCATCATACTCATCATCAGCATTATTACATCATCACCCTCACAGTTAAAAAGCACCAAACCTTCATCATACTCATCATCAGCATTATTACATCATCACCCTCACAGTTAAAAAGCACCAAACCTTCATCATACTCATCATCATCATGCATTATTACATTCATCACCCTCACAGTTAAAAAGCACCAAAACCTTCATCATACTCATCATCATCATTCATTATTACATCATCACCCTCACAGTTAAAAACCACCAAACCTTCATCATACTCATCATCATTATTACATTATTACATCATCACCCTCACAGTTAAAACCACCAAACCTTCATCATACTCATCATCAGCATTATTACATCACCCTCACAGTTAAAAAGCACCAAACCTTCATCATACTCATCATCATCATTATTACATCACCCTCACAGTTAAAAACCACCAAACCTTCATCATACTCATCATCAGCATTATTACATCATCACCCTCACAGTTAAAGAGCACCAAACCTTCATCATACTCATCATCAGCATTATTACATCACCCTCACAGTTAAAAAACACCAAACCTTCATCATACTCATCATCAGCATTATTACAAAAATTACATCATCACCCTCACAGTTAAAAAACACCAAACCTTCATCATACTCATCATCATCATTATTACATCACCCTCACAGTTAAAAAGCACCAAACCTTCATCATACTCATCATCATCATTATTACATCATCACCCTCACAGTTAAAAACCACCAAACCTTCATCATACTCATCATCAGCATTATTACATCATCACCCTCACAGTTAAAAAAGCACCAAAAACCGTCATCATACTCATCATCATCATTACAATCACCCTCACAGTTAAAAAGCACCAAACCTTCATCATACTCATCATCAGCATTATTACATCACCCTCACAGTTAAAAAGCACCAAACCTTCATCATACTCATCATCAGCATTATTACATCACCCTCACAGTTAAAAAGCACCAAACCTTCATCATACTCATCATCAGCATTATTACATCATCACCCTCACAGTTAAAGAGCACCAGTGTGTTAAACACTAAGTGAGTCACTATGAATTTAGATTTTTGAAGGGCTGCTGATTAATTTCCTGTAAAAGGGTTAGCTTACAGAAATAGGTTTATCGTTTCCACGGTAACATCTCATCTGCTGGGATGCGTAAAGATCTGAAAATCTGTTCATTCTGTCCATTAGGTTTATTGCTTTATTTTACATTTGTGGAAAGAGTCCCTGGTGTCAGAGAGACGGTATAATAATAATTAGTGCTCCTTATCTGTCCGTCCTGGACTTTGCAATGCTAACTAGGGACAGGCATGATTAATCGATGGTGGATAACTGATCCTTAACAATTTCGCCAATCAATTTATTAACGTTCTAGACTAGTGAAAAGTTTTATTTCCTGGAGAAAGAGTCCTGAACTCTTACACACACACACACACACACACACACACACACACACACACACACACAGTTCTGTGGATTTAGAATAATTAGAACCTCCAGAATTTCACCATGAACACAACTATTAAAGCACAGAGAGAGACAGAGAGAGAGAGAGAGAGAGAGAGAGAGAGAGAGAGAGAGGACAGAGAGAGAGAGAGAGGGAGTGAGAGACAGAGAGAGAGAGAGAGACAGAGAGAGAGAGAGAGAGAGAGAGAGAGCAGAGAGAGAGAGACAGAGAGACAGAGAGAGAGAGAGACAGAGAGAGAGACAGAGAGAGAGACGGAGAGAGAGAGAGACAGAGATAAAGAGAGAGAGAGATAAAGAGAGAGAGATAAAGAGAGAGAGAGAAAGAGAGATAAAGAGAGAGAGAGATAAAGAGAGAGAGAGATAAAGAGAGATAAAGAGAGAGAGAGAGAGATAGAGAGAGAGATAAAGAGAGAGAGAGAGATATAAAGAGAGAGAGAGAGAGATATATAAAGAGAGAGAGAGAGAGAGATATAAAGAGAGAGAGAGAGAGAGAGAGAGATAGAGAGATAAAGTAAAGTCAGAAAAAGAGACGGGAAATCTTGAAAGAACGGAATAAACTATTGGTACCAAAAACCACTTTTCTTTAATGATTTCTTCCTCCAGATAATAATAATAAAAAAATGACGAATCAATTCATTCTTTAATTAAAGACATTTCATTAAATGCCGATCACTAATACTGACAGTAATAAACAACACGGCCCACTAAATATTTTATTACAAATACACAAAGAATCAAAAACTGGACACGGAATAAAAAAAAAGAAATTGGTCGAAGCTGCTGCGAAACTCAATGCAACACAGAATCGCAGTGTCACTGAACGCAACACGAAAGTAGAGAAAACTCTTAGATGAGAGCGGTGAAAGGTGTGTGTGGGTGTGTGTGTGTCACAGTCTAAAACACATGACACACACACACACACACACACACACACACACACACACACACACACACACACACACTTCATCACTCTCATCTAAGAGTTTTCTCTACTTTCGTGTTGCATTCAGTGACACTGCGATTCTGCGTTGCATTGAGTTTCGCAGCAGCTTCGACCAAACAAAGATTACAATTGTGATCCGCCTCCTAAATATACACACCGACACGAGCCTTTAACACAATAGCCACAAAAAACAACACTATAAAACAAGATTCTTTACTAAAATAAAAATATTTTACATCATTATTAATCACAGAAAATACAAACATCTCACCGAAGCCAATTCACAGCCCTTATCTAATCTTCAGACACAGCGAGTTATTTCCGGTTTTAACTCTTAATTAACCGGTTAAAATAAACTAAACTATAAAATACGACTCGAACAATATTTTCCGTCACATTTCAGAGCGCGGTTGCTAAGCTAACTATCGATACTGTTTGTAAACATAAGCCGACTACGCAAGCTAGCGGAGCTGACTAGCCGCTAGCACGACACCATTACTGCAAAAAAGCCTACAGCTTTTTCTCTTTAGCGGAAATCAAACACATCGAGAGAAATTAAATACACTAAAGAATCAAAAATGACAGTAAACCGACCCGCGCTAACATTACCTTCTAACAGTCGAGAGATCAGACTGTCTACGTTCAGTTCGCCTTCCGCCATCTTCTCAACTGAACTTTAGTGATGCAATGCGCAACTCACCGCTAGAGGGCGCTGATAATGCAGGATTTATAATGGGTTGGGTTTAGTGGCCGCTAGAGGACGCTGATAATGCAGGCTTTTTTGTAGGGTTTAATTTAGTCGCCGCTAGAGGGCGCGGACAATGCCGGATTTATGTAGGGTTTCATTTAGTGACCGCTGAAGGGCGATGATAATGCCGGATTTATGTAGGGTTTAATTTAGTGGTCGCTAGAGGGCGCTGATAATGCAGCATTTATGTAGGATTTAATTTAATGGCTGCTCGAGGGCGCTGATAATGCATGAATTATGTAAAGGTTTAATTTAGTGGCCGCTAGAGGGCGACAATAGAGAAACAAAAATATTTATTGCAGTTGCTTGTTTAGGCTCTTGTAATTTCTAAACTAGACTACTGCCACTTGCTCCTGGCAGGCCTACCTCTAAGTGCAATATGTCCTTTACAGGTGATTCAGAATGCAGCTGCACATGTTGTTTTCAGCCTACCGAAGTTTTCACACACCACTCCATTGCTGCGCTTCTCCATTGGCTCCCAGTAGCAGCACGCATCAGATTTAAAAATGCTTGCATACAAAGCCAAAAACGCAGCAGCCCCCTCCTACCTCCAAGCACTCATCACTCCTCGCATAGCACCACGCCACGTCCCTCAGATCCACAAGTACTGCTGGACTTCCACCATCCCTTAGGACACAAGGTAGGTCTGCCTCAAGACTTTTCTGGCACCAAGATGGTGGAACGAACTTCTCTTTAATGTCAGAAGTGCCCACCTCTTCCTTAAATACCTAGTTTTCGACATTAAAAATGCTCCTTTTTTAACAGTTTTTGTTGTTGTTGTTACACTGATTTGTGATTTATTGTATCAGTATCGATCTGTTCAGTGTTGTGACTTTTGTGCGTCACTCTTGACAAGGGCGTCTGCTAAATGCTGTAAATGTAAATATATATATATTTTAGCTTATCACCGCCAGGGGGCGCCAACAAGGCAATTATACGTTATATATTTAGTTAATGACCGCTAGAGGGCGCTATTAATGCACCAATAATGCATGAATACAATGGAATGCAATGTAAGTTAAAAAGGTTTTTAATTTATTTCTTTATTAAACAACTCGTGTACAAGATATGACGTTACGCTATGCGACCCAGGTGATGTAATGTAAGTAATGTGGGGCAAAAAAAATTGAATGTACAGAATGTACTTCAGTATAAGATAAAAAGTTACTCAGTAAGTAAACAGGAGGTTTATTTTATAAGATTAATTATATATAATTAAGTTGCTCATATTTTTACGCAGAATGTATTATTGGAAAATAAGTTTGTAACATCGTATTTTAATGATTTGCTTAAAACCATTTGTTTTCTCTAAGTCTGAAATTTACCTGTCAGCAAAGTTCGCTAAGGGAATTATAGCTAAAAATTATAGCTTAAAGTAATGATCAGATTTAATAGAATCTAAACCTATAAAAAAGCTGTATAAAAAGAGAAGTGCAACAGTTTGAATATTAAATACAAAAATATAAGTAAAAAAAGAAAAGAAAACCTTTTTAAATTGTGGTTTAAATAAAAAAGAGTATAAGTATTTATTTTAATCTAAACTGAAATTTATTAAAACTGAAAACGCATTTAAATGACGCTACTGACACCTGCTGGTCAAAAACTGAATTTACAGCAAATCTTTTAATTAAGAGTAATCTATCGATCTACAGTGAGAAAAAAAAGATTTCATCTCCTGTTAATTTTGTAAATTTGCCCACTGACAAAAAAACGATCAGTTTATAATTTTAATAGTGGGTTTATTCTCACAGTGAAAGACAAAAACATCATGTACCAACAAATCTTAGGTGAGAATCTCCTTCCCTCAGTAAGAACATCAAAATTGGGTGGTGGATGTGTATTCCAGCATGACAATGACCCAAAACACACGATGGAGACAGGACAAGAGGGACTCAAGAAGAAGCACATAAAGGTCCTGGAGTGCCCTGGTCAGTGTCCAGATCTTAATAGAAGAGCTGAAGGTTCGATTTGCCAAACGTCTTGAAACCTTAATGACCCGGAGAAGATCTGTAAAGAGGAGAGGAACAAAATCCTGATGGAACTACAGGAAACGTCTGAACTCTGTGACTGACAACAAGAGTTTAAACACCAAATACGAAATCCTGTTTTCTGAAGGGTTCATATTTATTTCACTCATTAAAATGTAAATTAATTTATATCTTTTATTGAAATGTGTTTTTCTGGATGTTTCTGTTGTTATTCTGTTTTTCGTTAGAATAAACCGACCAATAAAATTACAGACTGATCGTTTCTACATCAGTGGACAAACAAACTAAATCAGCAGAAGATCAGATATTTTTTCCCCTCACTGTGTTTATCTACTAAACGTTCTACTGGCTGTTTCCTACAACATTCTATCTTTAAGTCTGTTCATGTCTTTGACAATCTATGTCTTTTTCTATCTCCAAGCCACCTGTCTGCCCCAACCTGTCTGTCTTTCTTCATTTGTCTGTCTATCTCTTTGTCTCGTTCTTTCTCCCTTTCCGTCTGTCTGTATGCTTGTCCGTCTGTCTGCCTCTCTGTGTTTCATTCTCTCTGCCTGCAGTGAGTCTAATTGTATATGTGTGTGTGTGTGTGTGTGTGTGTTTAGCGCAAAGTGGCAGCGTATCTTGCTGCGGTCATGTGTGAAGTTGTTGCAGCTCTGTTTCTGCCCACCGGCTCCAACTGCCACAGAAGGTAAATTACATTACAGCTGCAATCAGCAGTGTGGGAATCAAAAGTAAAGCCAAAAAAAAGTCTCTGAGGCCCCCTAGTGGCTAAATAAAGCAGAATTCAATATAATGCCAAATTTGGAATATTCATTATAATGAATAAAATATATTGGAGATCTTCTGTGCTAAATAAATGGGTGTGGTTAACAGGATGATTGACAGCTTTATTAAAGCCACATTGTCAGATGTGAATATTAGAGCTGAACAAAAATCATGATGAGAATCGATTTTATTCCTTAAAAATAATTTAAGCATAATGACTGATTATGGTTTCTATTTAATTTGTTCTGTTATCTTAGGCAAGTTTATGTCTATAGCACATCATACAGAAAATAGCAATTTTAACTGCTTTACGTAAAAGAAATTTAAATCATCATAAAAAAGAATAAAAAAACGGAGAGTTTAAAATAATAAAAAAAGATTTAAAAAAGATTTAAAAAGATTTAAAAAGAATGAAAACAATTAGTCAGTATGTACCATACCATACCGTACCGTACCATACCGTACCGTACCGTACCATACCGTACCATACCGTACCGTACCATACCATACCGTACCATACCGTACCATACCGTACCATACCGTACCATACCGTACCATACCATACCATACTGTACCATACCGTACCGTACCATACCGTACCATACCTTACCGTACCATACCGTATACCATACGTACCGTACCGTATACCCATACCGTACCATAGTACCGTACCATACCATACCGTACCATACCGATACTGTACCATACCCATACCGTACCATACCGTACCGTACCGTACCGTACCGTACCATACCGTACCGTACCGTACCATACCGTACCATACCGTACCGTACCGTACCGTACCGTACCGTACCGTATACCATACCGTACCGATACCGTACCATACTGTACCATACCGTACCGTACCGTACCATACCGTACCATACCGTACCGTACGTACCATACCGTACCGTACCGTACCGTACCGTACCATACTATACCGTACCGTACCGTACCATACCGTACCGTACCGTACCGTACCGTACCGTATACCGTACCCGTACCGTACCGTACCATACCGTACCATACCACCGTACCGTACCGTACCATACCGTACCGTACCGTACCATACCGTACCGTACCACCGTACCGTACCATACCATACCGTACCATACCGTACCGTACCGTACCGTACCATACCGTACCGTACCGTACCGTACCGTACCGTACCGTACCGACATACCATACCGTACCATACCGTACCATTACCGTACCGTACCGTACCGTACCGTACCTTACATGTACCGTACCATACCTACCGTACCGTACCGTACCATACCGTACCATACCGTACCATACCGTACCATACCGTACCGTACCATACCGTACCGTACCGTACCGTACCATACCGTACCGTACCCATACCGTACCGTACCGTACCATACCTACCGTACCGTACCATACTACCGTACCCCGTATACCGTACCGTACCATACAATACCGTACCGTACCATTCCGTACCGTACCGTACCATTCCGTACCGTACCATACCATACCATACCATACCGTACCGTACCATACCGTACCGTACCGTACCGTACCGTACCGTACCGTACCGTACCACCGTACTGTACCGTACCGTACCATACGTAAAGATGGCCACTGATTTAACAGATGAACTTTTGGAATGTGGTTCCAACTGTAATAGATAAAAGCAGATTCCCCTCGTTAGAATAACTGACTTGATCCTAATGATCTGAGTGACCTGATTGGTTTCTATATATGGCTCCAGAATCATATTAACGTTCCTAAGTTTTATTTATTTATTTTTTTTTTTTAGAATCGAGGTCTGCTTTCAACTTTAAAAACTTTATCTTTGTTTTCACTTACACTAAATTCCAATATCTAAAATTCCACACAACAGTAATAAGATATTTTTTCTTTAGAACTGATACAAACACAAATTAGGAGTTTAATACTGATAATTGATGCTGTAGAAAATAATTGGCACTAAAAAGTAGAAGCACTTATCAAACACAGAAAAATTCCTCTAACACTAGCACATAATTCCGGAAAACGTTCTGGAAACTTTCCTAAATTTTGTTAGCTGGAATGATAAAAAAAACACAGAAATATTAAGTGAACATGACAAATGCCACACAAAGAGTTCTATAGCAGCTCTTATTATTAAACACTGACATAAATACTAATTAATACAGAAAACCTCCATTTTTATATCATTAACTGCACTAAACAAGACAAAGTATGTGATATTTCAGTGATGTCTTCTCAGCAGCTTCTCAGTACTGTATCTCTGGGATTCTAACAGTACTCTGAACAGTACTGTATCTCTGGATTCTACTGAACAGTACTGTATCTCTGGGATTCCACTGAACAGTACTGTATCTCTGGGATTCTGTATCCTGGGATTCTGAACAGTACTGTATCTCTGGGGATTCCACTGAACTACTGTATCTCTGGGATTCTACTGAACAGTTACTGTATCTCTGGATTCTACTGAACAGTACTGTATCTTCGGGATTCTACTAAACAGTACTGTATCTCTGGGATTCTACTGAACAGTACTGTATCTCTGGGATTCCACTGAACAGTACTGTATCTCTGGGATTCTACTAAACAGTACTGTATCTCTGGGATTCTACTGAACAGTTACTGTATCTCTGGGATTCTACTGAACTGACTACTACAGTTACTCTGTATCTCTGGGATTCTACTGAACAGTACTGTATCTACTGGGATTCTACTGAACAGTACTGTATCTCTGGGATTCTACTGAAGCAGTCACTTCTGGATTCTGAATACTGTATCTCTGGGATTCTACTGAACAGTACTGTATCTCTGGGATTCTACTGAACAGTACTGTATCTCTGGGATTCCACTGAACAGTACTGTATCTCTGGGATTCCACTGAACAGTACTGTATCTCTGTATCTACAGGATTCTACTGAACAGTACTGTATCTCTGGACAGGATTCTACTGAACAGTACTGTATCTCTGGGATTCTACTGAACAGTACTGTATCTCTGGGATTCTACTGAACAGTACTGTATCTCTGGGATTCTACTAAACAGTACTGTATCTCTGGGATTCTACTGAACAGTTACTGTACTGTATCTACTGTACTGGGATTCTACTGAACACAGTACTGTATCTCTGGGATTCTACTGAACAGTACTGTATCTCTGGGATTCTACTGACTGAGATCTACAGTACTGTATCTCTGGGATTCTATCTACTGAACAGTACTGTATCTGGGATTCTACTGAACTGTATCTACAGGATTCCAATACTGAACATACTGAACAGTACTGAACAGTACTGTACTCTGGGATTCTACTGAACAGTACTGATCTCTGGGATTCTACTGAACAGTACTGGTATATCTGGGATTCTACTGAACTATGTATCTGATTCCACTGAACAGTACTGTATCTATGGGATTCTACTGAACAGTACTGTATCTCTGGGATTCTATTCAGTAACTGATTCTACTACATGAACAGCACTGTATCGACTACTGGGATTCTACTGAAACAGTACTGTATCTACAGTATCTTCTGCTATAAAGATAAAGATTGGTATTTTGTTGAAGAATAAGGACTCAGTTTTTCTGTTTTGACTGTTTAACTTTTTACTATGTGGTATATACATATAACTAGGTAACGAAGATATATTAACACAATAATCTTTTAGAAGGACCTCCTCTATTCATTTTGCCTGGGGCCCCCACTTCATCTTGGTTCGCCTCTGGATGCCATAAAAGCTGCTGCTACTGATCCTCTAGTGATTAACACCGGGAAAATATCGATCTTCCTAAGACAATTCTGTTTTCAAGACTGTTTAATAATATATATATATTATGGTGAAGACTGTTAAAAGCTGAATTCAAGGCCAAACAGAACCTTTATCAAGAAACAGGCATAAAGTACCTTATTTACTACTTTAACCGATTATTTCATCCTTATACAGAAAATAAAATAAAGATAAAATGTGATTAATTAATGAGGGAATTTATTAAAAGAACAGATTTATTTATTATGGTTATTAAGGGTCCCTTAGTAACTTATTCCTCATCAGCCCATTGCATTGTCAGTTTAAAGCTAGAGTAAAGACCCATCTCTGTAACCTGGATTACACATAACACACTTACCCACTTTCATTATTTAAACCCATTGAAGGATTGTTAGGCTGCAATAATCAGATCAACTGGAACCGTAAACACCTCCAATAACACACACTGTATTTATATATTAAAAGTAGAATGACATTTACACTAATATAAGTCTGTTTCTTTCTTTTTCCGAGCTCACTGTTGCCACCAGATCCAGTCTGTATCCAGTCCAGTTGGTGGATCAGCACTTAAAGACAATAAGCCCCAGTGGCAGTTTCCCAGTGATGATTTTGTCTTCTAGATGGCCAACCAGATAAAACCATGACAACTTTACTGCAGTATTGAAATGACCCTCCGACTGAACCTGGTTTCTCCCAAGGTTTTTTCTCCATTTTGTTACTAATAGAGTTTCATTTTTTTGCCGCTGTCGCCTCTGACTTGCTTAGTTGGGGACTCTTAATTTACAGATATTAATTAAAGTGAACTGGGTGTTTTAGTGAGTTTCAACTATTGTCTTCTATTCTGTAAAGCTGTTTTAACACAATCTCCATTGTTAAAAGCGCTAAATTAAATAAAGGGGATTTGACTTGAGAAAGGAGGTCAATTTAAATGCAGTATCATTGAAAGTGATGTAGCTGGAATTGTGTCTGTGATGCAGGTATCTAAAGGACAGCATAAAGAAGTTGTTATACTAAACGAGTTTCATAAAATAGTCTTGCAACTCTTGAGTTAGCGCTATTATATTTACTCTCTGATATTACTCTCCATCATGTGTGCTAAGGAAGCGGCTCTGGGCTGAGACTCTGGCCTGAAGGTAGTAACTGAAAAAATCTCTTTACACCTTTTATTTTCTCCATCACTCATCAGGGAGATCTGCTTTGACTAGTAAATGTAGTGGATATATATCTAAACAACATATACACACACATATATATATATATATATATATATATATATATATATATATATATATATATATATATATATATATATATATATACACAAATAAAGAGAGAGAGATATTCAGCACACGTACATGCACATGGCTTTGTGTTTTGGACTCATCCCTCCCAGTGGAAACACTGTAGTTTAAAAGAAAAGGCTGCAGAACAACAGCACCGTCTTTTCTGCTCTCATACTATCCTTCAAACATCATCCACTCTGTCTCTGTCCAAATGCATAGACAGGACAATTCACAACTCACACAGGGTTCGTGTGCTAATGGACACAAACTATAGATGGCTCACAACAAGCTTACATTTTTTTTCCTAAATCTTGGTGTGTTTTTAGCCCAAAAGTCCAAACAAGTTGATGAAAATTGTAGCGGGTAGATAAACTGTTGAGGTAATTATCAGTGGAATGCTACGACTAAATGTAATAAGAAAAATGACTAATTTCTTATTAAATTTTAATATATATATATTTAACTTATTGTTAACATGTTAAGTAGTTTTCTGCTCTGACTAACAGCGCCCCCTACTGATCTGTCGACAGTGATAATGACATTAATATCCGTAATATTAAATGAAACAGTCAAGACTTCTGCTCTTTCATACAGTTAAATTCCGGAATTGCAGCTTCATATAATAATAATAAAAAAATAATAAACCTGCAAAAGCAAACAACATTTTTATCTGTGATTTGTCCCTAATTACATATTTAATGAAGCATCGATCAAAACATCCACAAATCAAAAGCAGAGCCGTTGTACAGTCGGGATTCGTGCCACAGGCGTCTGGTAAAGAAACAGGACTTTTGATTAACGATTGATTAACTTCATTTAATATTGATTTTTTCCCCTGTTTTTAGTTAAGAGGAAAATAAACCGCTCAGTTTGACGCATGACAACTAAATCACACACTTACAAGTAATTTGTTATGCTGAAAAAAATAAAAGAAATAGCTTTGGATTTTTACAAAAATGATAGAAAAATAGATTTGGGTAATTGTTCCTTTATTTGAGCGGCCGGGTTCCAGGAAACACTGCTTTATCATTTCTGGAAATCAACCCCGATGTAGTGGAGGCTTTTTCTTGCCTTTGTTACCCTCTCCTGTTGTGTGACTGCTAGCGGAATTATACTTCTGTTTATTTTTCCGAATTGCACCGGTTTGTTGTCCTTTTATTTCTCCCTTTTATTTCTAATTGCTTTTCTGTATAATTTTAGTCATTATAACTGATGTGCCATTAAAAAAGTCCAAGTGCAGCGTTCTGGTTGTGTTTATTAAACGTTTAATATGTTTCATTAAAGTGTTTTTTGTTTTTTTATCTTTTAAGGCACGGAGTTTCTATGATGTTTTTGATTGATTTATAATTGCATTCCTGTTGGAATGTCACTCATTAGAATATTCTATTTCCTGTGAAGTCTCAGTTAAGCAGCACATTTACATTTACGGCATTCGGCAGACGTCCTCATCCAGAGCCACTTACAATTATCTCGCTATACAACTGAGCAATGAGCAATTAGGGGTTAAGGGCCTCACTCAGGGGCCCAGCTGTGGTAGCTTGGCGGAGCTGGAAATCGAACCCACAATCTGGTAGTCCAACACCTCAACCATGAGCCACCACTTGCCCCATATAAATAAGAACAAAATTAAAAATGTAAATTTATAGACAGGAGCTACAGGAAGTGGCATTCTAAAATATGACTCTCCTTCCTGAGCTAGATAAAATACCTGATACACACCTGATACACACCTAATACACACCCAATACACACCTAATATAGACCTGATACACCCGACCGAATACACAACTAAACACATAACAAAAACTGATTCACACCTAATATACACCTAATACACACCTAATATAGACCTGATACACACCTGATACACAACTGATACACACCTAATACACACCTAATATAGACCTGATACACACCTGATACACAACTGATACACACCTAATATACACCTAATACACACCTAATATAGACCTGATACACACCTAATACACACCTAACTACACACCTGATACCACTACACCCAATATCGACCTACACACCTAATACACCCTATAGACCTGATACACAACTGATACACACCTAATACACACCTAATATGAGACCAACTGAGATACACAACTGATACACACCTGATACACACCTGATACACACCTAATATAGACCTGATACACAACTGATACACACCTGATACACACCTAATACATACCTGATACACCTACCTGATATACACACCTGACCACACCTAATACACACCTAATATAGACCCTGATACACACCTGATACACACTGATACACCTATACACACCTAATATAATATAGACCTGATACACACCTGATACACAACCTGATACACACCTAACACACCTAATACACACCTAATATAGACTGATCACACTGACCTGATACACAACTATACAATACCACACCTAATACACACCTAATATAGACCTGAACATGATACACAAACTGATACACACCTGATACACACATGATATATATAGACCTGATACACAACTGATACACACCTGATACACACCTAATATAGACCTAGACCTGATACACACTGATACACCTAATACCTGATACACCACTGATACACAACACAACTGATACACACCTAATACACACCTAAGATAGACCTGATACACAACTGATACACACCCTAACACAACTGATACACACCTAACACACCTAATAATCTAATATAGACCTGATACACACCTGATACACAACTGATACACACCTATATACACACCTAATATAGACCTGATACACACCTGATAGACACACAACACATGATACACACCTAATACACACCTATAGACCTGATACACACATACTGATACACACCTGATACACACCACACCTAATATACCACACCTGATACCACCTGAACACTGATACACACCTAATACACACTAAATAGACCTGATACACACTGATACACACCTGACTAAACCCTGATACACACCTTACTAATATAGACTGATACACACCCTGATACACAACTATCTGATACACACCTAATACACACCTAATATAGACCTGATACACAACTGATACACACCTGATACACACCTGAGACAACAACAATATAGACCTGATACACAACACACTGATACACACTACACACCTGATACACACCTAATATAGACCTGATACATCACACCTGACCTGATACACACCTGATACACAACCACCTGATACAACCTGATACACACACCTGATATACACACATATACCTATACACACCTGATACAACTGACCTGATGACACACCTACTGATACACACCTAATATACACATGATACACACTGAACTAATATACACACAGACCTGATACACCAACACACATGATACACACCTGATACACAACCTGATACACACCTAATGATACACAACTGATACACACCTAATACACACCTAATACACACCTATAGACCTGATACACACCTAGATGATACACAACTGATACACACCTAATATAGACCTGATACACAACTGATACACACCTTATACACACCTAATACACATATAGACCTGATACACACACATACACAACTGATACACACCTAATATAGACCTGATACACAGATACACCACCTGACACTGATACACACCTAATACACATCTACCTGATACACACCTGATACACACCTGATATACAACCTGATAACACCTGATACACACCTGATACACCTAGACACCTGATACACACCTGATATACACTGACACAATACACACTAGACTGATACACAACTGATACAACACCTAATACACACCTAATACACACCTATAGACCTGATACACACCTGATACACAACTACACACCTATACACACCTAATAGAGACACACTGAATACACACTGATACACACACACTGATACACACCTATACACACCTGATACACAACTGATACACACCTGATACACACACACAGAATATAGACCGATACCAACACCTGATACACACCTGATACACACTGATACTAACACACCTACACACCTAATATAGACCTGATACACAAACTGATACACACATGATACACACCTATATATATACACATACCTGATATGACAACTGATACACAACCTGATACACACCTGATACACACACACACCTAATATAGACCTGATACACACCTGACCTGATACACACAATATACTGATACACACCTAATACACACTAATATGAGACCTGATACACAACTGATACACCACACCTGAATACACACCTAATATAGACCTGATACACACCTGATACACAAATATAGACTGATACACACCTAATACACACAATATACCTAACATATAGACCTGATACAACCTACACAAATGATACACACCTGATACACCTGACAACCTGATACACACCTACACAACTAACACCTATAGACCTGATACACAACTGATACACACCCTGATACACACACCTAATATACACCTGATATACACACCTAATACACACCTAATACACACTAATATAGACCTGATACACAACTGATACACACTGATACACACCTGACAAATACACCTATACACACCTGATATAGACCTGATACACAACCTGATACACACAATACCTGAATATACACCTGATACACCTGATACACACTGATACAACTAATACACACCTAATATAGGACCTGATACACACAACTGATACCACACCTGATACACACATTAATATACAGACCACCTGACCTGATACACAACTGATACACACCTAATATAGACTGACACTGACACACCACCTAATACAATAGGACCTGATACACACTGATACAACTGATACACACAATATAGACCTGATACACACTGATACACACCTAATAACCTAACCTGATACACACCTACAACACACCTAATATAGACCTGATACACACTGATACACACCTGATACACAACTGATACACACCTAATACACACCTATATAGACCTGAACCTGATACACACCTGACCTATACACACTGATACACAAACTGATACACACCTAATACACACCTATACACTAATATACAATCTAATATCGACACTGATACAACACTGATGATAGACAACCTGATACACACCTGATATAGACCTGATACACAACTGATACACACCTGATACACACCTGATACACACCTGATACACACACATACTAATGATACACAACCTAAGTAGACCTGATACACAAACTGATACAACCTGATACACACTAATACACACCTAATACACACCTAATATAGACCTGATACACACCTGATACACAAACTGATACACACCTAATACACACCTAATATAGACCTGATACACACTGATACTGATACACACTAATACACACCTAATATAGACCTGATACACAACTGATACACACCTAATATAGACCAGACCTGATACACAACTGATACACACCTAATACACAACTGATACACAAACTGATACACATACCTAATACCACACCTAATACACACACTAATATAGACCTGATACACACCTGATACACACCTAATATAGACCTGATACACAAACCTGACCCTACACAACCTGATACACACCTAATTACCAACTTGATATACACCTAATGACCTGATACACACCTGATACACAACTGATACACACCTAATATAGACCTGGATACACAACTGATACACAATGATACACACCTGAATAGATAGACTGATACACAACTGATACACAACACTGATACACACCTAATATAGACCTGATACACAACTGATACACACCTAATACACACCTAATATAGACCTGATACACACCTGATACACAACTGACACACATAATACACACCTAATACACACCTAATATAGACCTGATACACACCTGATACACAGCTACACACCTAATATTAGACCTAATACACACCTAATATAGACCTGAGATACACACCTGATACACACCTGATACACACCTAATACACACCTAATATAGACCTGATACACAACTGATACACACCTGATACACAACTGATACACACCTAATACACACCTGATACACAACTGATACACAACTGATACACACCTAATACACACCTGATACACACCTGATACACACCTGATACACAACTGATACACACCTAATACACACCTAATACACAACTGATACACAACTGATACACTTGGCTCTTTTTTTTATTAAATGATAAAAGTGTAATACAGATACAGGTGTGTGTGTGTGTGTGTATGTGTGTGTGTGTGTGTGTGTGTGTGTAATATATGTTGTTATGTAATTCATTAATACATTCCTCAATATCAAAATCACAGTTATAGCAGTAAGAACTGCTACTAGGAACTTCAGCCTAAGTTCTGCCTCATCCGCCACTCCTCAGGGTGAATGAGATGCAGTGCAGTGCAGTGCATCACTCTCCCTGTTAGTTACCCTTTCTATACTGTTTATAACGTCCCTTGCACATCCTATTCTGTCCCCTGAAGAAGGCACAGGTGGCCCTTTGTACACTAGCGCCCCCTTTGTTTGTACACTGCTGAGTAAGCACGTGGGATATGAAAAAGTTCACACACCTTAAACATGTTGGGTTTCTACGGTGAGCCGCAGGGGACATGTTCACTTCACTCAGTTTTTGAGCTGCTGTGTTGAGGAACAACATCCGTTTCTCGTAGCTGCGACTTCTTATATCGAGAGAAAGACTTTAATATGTAATGAACACACTGACTGTAACCGCACGCACGGTGACCACGGCAGTCGGGATGGGATGTAAAGATGGAGATGATTAATTAAATAAGGCTTTATATTAAATTGGGAATAAATCTTAAAGACCCGGTGTGGTCGCTTATATCAACAACCGGGGGGTTATAAGTGAACGATAGATAGTGAGTGTGTATTAGAGAGAAACAGGGTGGGTGTGAGTGTATGTCTATGAGAGAGAGACCGTGTGTGTGAGTGTGTGTGTGAGAGAGAGACAGGGTGTGTGTGTGTATGAGGTAGAGAGAGACAGGGTGTGTGTGTGTGTGTGTGTGAAGTAGAGAGAGCGAGAGATAGGGTGTGTGTGTGTGTGTGTGTGTGTGTGTGTGTGTGAGAGAGACAGTGTGTGTGTGTGTGTATATGAGAGAGAGACAGTGTGTGTGTATGAGAGAGAGACTGGGTGTGTGTGTGTGTGTGAAAGAGAGACAGTGTGTGTATGAGGTAGAGAGATAGACAGGGTGTGTGTGTATTAGAGAGACAGTGTGTGTGTGTGTATGTGTATGAGAGAGAGACAGGGTGCATGTTGGTGTGTGAAAGAGACAGTTGTGTGATGTGTGTAGAGAGAGAGAGACAGGGTGTGTGTATGTGAGAGTGAGAGTGAGAAGAGAGAGTGAGACAGTGTGGTGTATGGTGTAGAGAGAGAGACACAGTGTTTGTGTGTGTGTAGAGAGAGACAGTGTGTGTGTTTGTGTATGTAGTGAGTGGAGACAGGGTTTGTGTGTGTGGTGGATGGTGACGTGATGTGGGAGAACTAGTGTGTGTTGGGTTTCAGGGTGTGTTCAGTTTTTGAGTTGTGAAGGTGTGTAGTAGTGGAGGTGGAGTGTGTGTGTGTGTGTAGAACCTGAGACACGGTGTGTGTATGTGGGAGATGTTGTGTTAACAAGTTTTAGACAATGAGGTGTGTGTATTCAACAACCGAGGGTGTGCGTTATAGTAGAGCGCAGATGTGTGTGTGTGTTGAGTTGTTTTGGGTTGAGAGTGTTCAGAGAGAGACAGTGTTGTGTGTGTTGGTGTTTTTTTTTTTGGTGAACGTGTGTGTGTGTGTGTGGTGTGTGGCTGTGAGTTTTTGAGACAGTGTGTGTGTGTTTTTTTGTACAGTGTGTGTATGAGTTGTGCATGTTTTTTTTTTGTGGGTGCATGTTGTGTGTGAAAGAGAACCGTTGTGGTGTGTATGTGAGAGAGACAGTTGTGTTAAGGTAGAGACAGTGTGTGTATAAGGTAGAGAGAGAGACAGTGTGTGTGTGTGTATGAGAGAGACAGTGTGTGTGTGTGTATGAGAGAGACAGGGTGTGGGGGGAGTCTCAGATGCAACGATATTGAGTGTGTGAACCTGTGAAAGACGGACACTGCACCAAACGAGTCTCAAATGATTCATAAATGATTCAGTAAATTTGACTCACTGAATCATCTGAAGAATCGTAGTAGGTTGGACTGGACTGCAAAGCCACAGGGAGGTTTTTTCTATCATCTATTCATAATACTTCAGTAGGAAGACACCTAAACTTTTCTCCACACAAACACACACACACACACACACACCCACACACACACACGCACGATAGGGTAATCCATTTATAAAAAAAACAATGTCTTTTCTTGTCCAGAGATAAATGAATACCTGCGTCAGCTCCACTGCCCCAAACCACAACATGAATCAGAATATTCTCCTCATTTCATCCAGCTGACATAAAAACATTAGTTCATGGAAAACTTTTGGCCCAGAAAAACGAGATTAATGTTAACTATGTTGCATCTTTCACAAAAAGTACCAGTCCTCGCCATATAACGTTTCTTTTCTTCAGTTTTAGTTTGATCTTTTTACTTTTTACTTTTTAATTAAACTAAAATGACATTGGAAAATAAACATTTTTTATTTTGTCATCAAAGTTTTTCAATCAAAATTCCCATTTGATTGATTAGCTTTTTAGATCTTCTTCATCCTCAGCTGGATAAGCAGCGATCAGGTGAAAATGATCAAGCATGTTTACAGTAAGCCACGCCCACAAATCAGACCGAGTGTACTCCAGTAATGCAGCTCAGCCACTGCAGTGCACACACAAACCCCTGCTTCATTTATAGAACACCAGTCTACTATAAATAAATGACAATAAATATTCTCTGTGTATAAAATTATAAAAAGGACCACCAGGATTTTGCAGCTCTTCTCTCGGGAATGATTTACACTCTCTCGCTCTTACACTAATTACTTACATAATGTGGGAAGTGGTAGCTCATGGTTAAAATGTTGGCCTACCAGCATGTAGATTGTGGGTACAATTCCCAGCTCCACCACTGTTGGGCCCCTGAGCAAGGCCCTTAACCCCCAATTGCTCAGTTGTATAAATGAGATAAATGTAAGTCGCTCTGGATAAGAACGTCTGCCGAATGCTGTAAATGTAAATATAATGTTGTTATGATTCGGGGCTTTACAGCGATTGGTTAACTTTGCAAAAAATATCACTGTGATTGAATATGAATAGATGCGATTATGACATCACAAAATCCTGAAGGCACTGAAAATGACAGTAATGTTTTACAGTAAAGAACTTAACCTCCTGCCAGTCTTTTGTTTGTGACCAGTTTGGTACATGAACTGAAAGTAATGTTTATGATGTCATACGTCTGTGTGTAATAAATCCCACTGAGTCGTATTCGGAACCCGAAGGAGCCATTTATTACAATAGTGACAAAATAATAAACATAACCTAAACATGACTTGACTTGAGCTAATTTAGCTAGCATAGCTTACCTTAGCATAGTTTAGCTTGAACACTAGCATAAACACTAAACAAGACAACAAACATGAACTTGACCTAAACATACTTGACTTGACTTTGCTTGAAACAAAAATCAGGAAAAAAACGAAATCCAAGACAAAGGGAAACACAAGGGATACAAATACACACGACTAATCAATGGGCACATGGACAAGGTAATCACGTGACAGGAACACACGAGAAACAAGGGTCACATGACATAGAACAAGGAAGTAAACAATAGCATGAACAAAGAACAAGGACTCAGAAGTGGTGGCTTAGTGGTTAAGGTGTTGGATGGTGTAAAATAAACGAAATTTACGCGTGTACATTAAACAGGAAGTCGAACCCAGAACCCTTACACTGTGTAACTTACTCAACTAATTTACACTAATGTTTACTCAACATCAAACTTTTTAGAGTTAAATTCAGATGATTTAGAATTTTGTTTAATCTTAAAATAATTAATTTGATGTTCTTTATTCGTTTCCTGTTTGTTTTCCTAATCAAAGCTTTTAATTAACTAAAACACTTTAATGACAGTGCAGCTTATTGTGTTATGTGTTTATTTATTATTTATTATTTCTTTTTCTCCTTTAGTTGTGTTTGCTGGGATGGAGTAGAATGACAGCGTTAGAAATAAAAAACGTTTCTTTAGTTCAGTTCTGTTATTATCATCGGGTCAAAACCAATCAATCAATAAATATTAGTTCTGCTCGTCACTTATTGATCACATAAACATGCGGATCATCGGCATCGATATCATTTCTAGTATCGGTCGAACTTTATTTTTATTATTATACAAAAACTTCAGCAGACCTGCAGGACACACTGTTCACACACACTGTTACAGTAAACACCAGTGCAGTAATGAATCATCACTAACACACACGTTACTGTAATCCTGCACAGTTTATACAGGTATTTAACATCATATATCATTAAAATAATTCATTTACTACTTTTCCCCTCTGTTGTTATTCAAATAAACAATAATAAAAGTCATTTATTTAAAGATTTCATTTATTCTTAATTAATGTTTGTAAAATATTAATAAAAAAATATAAGTAAATATATATATATATATATATATATAGTAATAATAACATGTTACTATATCATAGTATGATATATATAAGTATAGTATTATATATACTATATAAGTATTATATAATAAATACTTTTACTATTTTATAATAAATAAGTATAGTATTATATATACTGTATAAGTATTTATAAATAAATACTTACCAAAACACTAAATATAATTTAAAAAACTCTAATGTGATATTAAAGGAGTGAAACTGTAGGTTGTCGGATGGGTTAAAGTCCTAAATACCCATAACAGTCAGGCTGTAAGACTGAATATAAAACATTACATGTTATTGGCGATGCTGGGAATTGAACCCATAATCCTCTGATCATCAGTTTAACAGTTTAATCACTTGCCCAAAAACTGACCCCCCTCACGTCTAAGAGGTGGTCATGTGACAATAAAAACATCTGATTTGACGTTCTCTGAAACTCGTATCCATTTTTAACCTGTGATTAGCATTAAACCCACCCGAGTGCGGACCCCCTGATTAACACATAACTCTTTGCAAATCTTTGCATGCCTTTGTGTTAAAATAAAACATTTGGCAGAAACATTTCTGTAACTCTGTCTCACAGACCCGTCCGAGATCTCAGCCTGCAATCTCACTTATCTCAGCAGGAGAAACACTGACCTGAGACATGCGTGGGAATATTTTATTTATACAGATGTTGTAGCGTTCGTGTCGGAACAGAGATTTTGGTAGTTTGGTTTGACTTCCTGACACCCGTCTGTCAAATTTTCTGCTTTTCTTCTATGTAGCTGTTCACTGTGAATAAACTCAGACCTCTTATTCTGCACTCTGTACAGCAAATGCTGGAAAATTACACTCTGTAAAACTGCCTGGAAACCACAGGGGCGCATTTACTTTAGGTTTCTTTTAGAGGAACGAAATGAGAATGTGTTTTTTTGGTTTTGTTATGTAATTGGAAAGCTAGCTTATAAATTTTAGATAAGAATCATTTGTTTCCTGTGGTGCAAAAACAATCGGGGGCTGACAAACAAACTGAACACTCAATCTGTTAGTAATGCTGGAGTGTGTACAGCCGACGGTGATGATAAAACACTGAAAATGTTCATGTTAAACTGTTAAAGAATGTAATAAATCAGTGAATTTGAGTTTAATTTGTGTTTATTATCAGTAATTAGGTTTCATCATTCAAATAATTCAGTCATTGATATCAATCGGATTTAGAGATATAGACTGTAATACCAATGTTGTCCACTAGAGGGAGGAAACAAAACAAAACAATGAAAGACATGACTTACATCACATCCAGCTGAGTGGAAATAAGACTCATTAAGGATGGACCAATCACATGAGGCCAAAAATATACAAACAATATTGATTCGCTAACAACAAGTACACATACATACTTCGATTTTCGCTACTAACTGTACTATATGTTTTCTGATGTATGGTAATGTTTTCTCTGGACGTCCAGTCTGTACCTGTTTATACCTTTAGTAGGCGTGGCTTAAGTCTGTGAGGGTGGGATTAAAACTTTCAGTGCTATCAGGCTACAGTTAGCATTTTCCACTGCACCTTTAGGTAGTAGGTAGCTTTATTCTCTGGAGGCTCCAGCCTTTATTGACTGGCCACCACCGTTCCTTATTCCACCATTATTCTACCCGATGATTATTTTAAGAGGGCAGGAGAGGAAGTTAACAGCGCAGCAGCTCGGACAGTTTAATCACAGCTTTATATTAATTCATTGGGTGCAGATGAGCCGTGATTATAATTACTGGATCTTCCAGAACAAACACACTCGGGTTCTGTCAGCTTCTCACACTGTCTGTACATTAAAAATTAAATGAATGAGGGATGAGATCTGTTGACAAGCCTTAAGGTTCTTGATCAGCAGATCTCAGGTCAGTCGGGAGCCCCTGATTGTCTGATTTTTTAAACTTTAGTACATTTTTACATTTCTGGCATTTGCTTTAGTTTTTATTAGAGACAATGAGCCCCAGAGGCAGTTTTCCAGTGACAAAACCATGAAAACGTGGCTGCAGTATGGAATAACCTGGAACAGGAGGACTGACCCCCCCGACTGAACCTGGTTTCTCCCAACCGAGTTCGAGTTTCGGTTTTTTGCTACTCTAAATTTACAGATATTAAATGTAGATATTAAAATCTCTCTCTCTCTTTCGAGCTACATATGCCACTCCTGAGCTGCCTGTGATCCAGCCCTGATGGACCTGTCTGACCCTTCCTGATGACCCGCCTCCATCATCATGGTAACTGAGGACACTTCCACTCTACCATGAAGACACTCCAGCTGTTTTTAGAGGACGTGTTACTACAGTTGCTTACACACACAGTGTGACTGCAAAATTCCTGCCATCTGTTTATCACCCAAATGAGGACGGGTTCTCTGTTGGGTCTGGTTCCTATCAAGGTTTTTCCTATTTCCATCTTAGGGAGTTTTTATTGCCACCGTCACCCTCGGCTTACTCATCAGGGACAATCAGGGACAATCTGATTTCTGTTTTATTCGCATTGTATAATGATCTTTAATTGTGTGAAGCTGCTTTGGGACAAGGACCCTTGTAAAAATCGCTAAACAAATAAAACTGAATTGAATTGAATCGTTTGACTGAGTGTTTAATTTGACTCTCACACAAACTCTATTGTTAAAAAGCGCTAAATAAATATTAGGACTAGATTTGACTCATTCAGAGTGACATTCATCTCATTTTTATTGATCCAACTAAGCAGTGGTGGGTTAAGGGCCTTGCTTAGGGGCCCAGCAGTGTCAGTGTGGTGCTGGGTAGTGAACCCACAATCTTCCGATTATCAACACCTTAATCACTTAGCTTAGACCTTTTCCTTTCATTTGCAGCCTGTAGATCTCTCTTTAATCTAGAATGGAGAGAATCAGCCATTGTGTATCGATTAATCGTTACTTTTAAAACGATCGATTATCTGCAGCAATCATCAATCAAAGCCTGTCTTTTCCCACAATAAAATCTTTATTCAGTTCTTTCAGGATTTCCCGTCTCGTTTTAATTGTTGTGGGTTTAAATTACTAACTTTTCCTAACAACTTTTCCTGAATAAAATTGCGCTGCATGTTGTGATGATTTTCAGGTGTTTTTCTGCGTTAAAATTAAGTGTAAATTGCAGCAGTACAACACACGCTGTGTAAACAGTTTAACTCCACTATAGTGAACATCATCAGGGAAATGATTTACACACACACACACACACACACACACACACACACACACACACACTCTTACGCTGATTTGTGTTGGTAAATAAGAGACATTTGTGTATTGGAGCATCTTAAACAACACTTTTGCTTTTCCTCCTTCAGAATCATCCAACAAATGATTCTAATCTCTAAAGCTGGAAACACGACCCATCCAGATGGATTCATCCGAGAAAAACGTATCTGCCTACACTAATTGGACAAAAGTATTCGGACACCACATCTTTCACACCCTATTCCAGATGTTAGTCTCACCCTTTCTCCTATAATCACTTCCAGACGTTTCCAGACTAGATTTGGTCATGTGACTGTGTGGATTTGGTCATTGAGTTCCAATAGTATTAATGAGATCAGACACTAATGTTGAGGTTTGGAGGTCTGGGGTTCAGTCTGGGTTCCAGTTCCTCCCAAAGGTGTTCAGTTTAAAGGGGTGGAGTCAGAATCAGGACTCTGTACAGGACAGGAGAGTTCTTCTCCGCCAATCAGAACACAGCATGTCTTTATGGAGACCAGGGGATTTGTGCACAGGGACATGCTGACCATGTGACTTAGATGGGGTGGTGCTGATAAAGTCTCCATGTCATATTTCTTATTAAATAATTTAGATGGTTATGATATTCAGTTAAATTCATGTGGCATTGTAGCTATGTTGAGTTGACAAACTAAGTGTTGACAGCACACACACATTTACAGGCCTCAGTAAGTGAACACACACACACACACACACACACACACACACACACACACACACACACACACACACACAGAGTCAGGTTTACTGCTGACTCACTTTATTGCTGCCGTTGTCCCTGTCTGTTATCAGGCTGAGGAATTATGGATTAGAATGTGTGCTAAATAATCTTTATGGTTCAGGAACTCTGAGTTATTCAGGTGCAAAAAATAGTGTTTCAATGCGTCGACTCACAGGAAGAAGTAAGAGACGGAAAAATTGCTCGATCGGGGATAAATCAGCGCTCGGGTCTGAAAATAAATCACACCAGGAAGTGGGAATTTGACCAAACAAATCACAGACTGGGCTAGTGGTGGTTTAAATGGTTAAGGCGCTAAGTTGTCAATCTGGAGACCAGGAAGGCCTGGGTTCAAGCCCCTTCACCAGCCAGCCATTATTGGATACTCAATAAGACCCTTAACCCTTCCTGCTCCAGGGGGCGCTGTACCATAGCTAACCCCACCAACTTACTAAGATGGGATATGCAAAGAAACAAATTTCACTCTGCTGTAAAAGAGTATATGTAACAAAATAAAGACATTTACATACTCTAAACTTCACCCAGAGGAATCAAACAGAGTATGAATACTTTATTACATCAACCCCCAGTAATGAAGGAATGCATGTATGCTGTACTATTTTAAACTATCAGATCAACCCCTGCTCTACACTATTAACCCAAATAATACATCAGAACATGCATACTTTATCTGTTCATCCCCCAAAAATGAAAGAGTGCAAACTTTACTACTTTAACCTAGGACAGCAGAATGAGCATGCACACTTTATTCATTTAAAACAAGAATTCCTCCAAATACGCCTTTTAAACGAATCAGGTGACCAGATCAGGTGACCAAACTTTATTTGTTTAACCTAAAAAAAAAAAAAAACCCCCCAAAAAAACAAACAGGCTGCTGTGCAAACACAATGTTGGTTTGTTTAGGTATGTGTTGTTCATTAGTTTAGGTGTGTCTTGTTTTGTTTTGTTCCTTGTGTATTTATAGCCCTTGTGTTTGCCCTGTCTTTGGTGGATTATTGTTTGTCTGTGGTCAAGTGTCCATGCTAGTGTCCCTAGTGTCCATGCTATGTGTTCATGCTGTTCATGTCCATGCTAGTTGTCATGCTAGTGTTCCATGCTAGTGTTCCATGCTAGTGTTCATGCTAGTGTCCATGCTAGTGTCCTGCTATGCTAGTGTTCATGCTAGTGTCCTGTGTCTAGTGTTCATGCTAGTGTTCATGCTAGTGTTCATGCATGCTAGTGTCATGCTATGTTTCATGCTAGTGTCCATGCTAGTGTTCATGCTAGTGTCATGCATGCTAGTGTTCATGCTAGTGCTAGTGTCATGCTAGTGTTCTGGGCTAGTGTCCATGCTAGTGTTCATGCTAGTGTCCATGCTAGTGTCTAGTGTCATGCTAGTGTTCATGCTAGTGTGTGCCATGCTAGTGTTCAGTGTAGTGGCTGCTAGTGTCATGTGTGGCATGCTAGTGTCCATGCTAGTGTCCATGCTAGTGTTCATGCTAGTGTTCATGCTAGTGTTCATGCTAGTGTTCATGCTAGTGTTCATGCTAGTGTTCATGCTAGTGTTCATGCTTCAGTGTCTCAGTAGTCCATGTAGTGTCCATGCTAGTGTTCATGCTAGTGTTCATGCTGGTGCTCATGCTAGTGTCCATGCTAGTGTCCATGCTAGTGTTGTTTTGTCTTGAGTTTCTGTAAATAGTTAAGTTTGGTTTATGTTTGTTTGTTCACCTTTGGAAATAAACTGCATTTGGCTTTAATACGTCTCAGTGGAGTTACATTACACATGCAACAATTAATCCAAATACATTCCATGATCAAAATCAGTACGTCAGTCGCTAAAAGAGAATAACACTAAAACATACACAATATAAAATACACACAAGCAAACAGCTTAAAGCTTTAACACCACAACAAGGCTCCAGTCCATTACTGCAAACACACAACGGACAAGAGACGGATGGAAAAGAAAGAAAAAGAAAAGTTCTGAGGAAAAAGAAGCACAAAAGTGAGAGGAAGATAAGTACGGGGAAATTTAATCCGAAACTTAATCAGAAACTCTGAGCTGGGCGGTTAGGATGAATTATTAATCAGTATTTTATGCTTAGGTAGTAAAATGAAAGTTTTATTTCCACTTAAAAAAGAGTGATGGTCATTTTTCACTTAATTCAGAGTCACAGTTCAGAATGAGTTCCTGTAATGCAGAGGGAATTGATGGAAAACAGAGAAATGAATCCTGATTGAATTGAGGCACACTATCAACTTTATAACTAATTCAATTATTTCTATTCACCCTCCAGAGTTCACCTTCCACAATATTCAACCTGATTAAAAATACCATGGATAAAATTCAGAACATTTTATTTCACCTCACAAGAATTGCTTTCACAAATTCAGCTACATTTGCACATCTGGGATCTACAGGAACGCTAGTCGAGTACCGATGCTTTAACCTCCATCTGCTGACAGCTGCCGAACATGAGCAAGTGAGGCTCCGCTCTCAAACAGGAAATAGATCACCTCTACCTGAATTAATAAAGGTG
Source organism: Bagarius yarrelli (assembly GCA_005784505.1). Lineage (NCBI taxonomy): Eukaryota > Metazoa > Chordata > Actinopteri > Siluriformes > Sisoridae > Bagarius > Bagarius yarrelli. The sequence continues at coordinate 59,555 of VCAZ01000297.1, forward strand.
GGCCAAGATGGCGTCGCAATTTCTGTGTGAAACTTGCAGCCAGACACTATCGTAGGTATATAAGACCTGCTTCGATTCTCTGGACCTGCGAAAACTCACACTTGCTTTGTCATGTATATTTCTTTGGGTTTTTATTTTTGGTTAAAAATAATGAAATTCACATTTAAAAAAAAAATAAAATCTTCCTGCAGAAGAAAAAAGCTTTTAAAGTGTTTAATCCGGCGACCCCTGCGCTCCAGGCGACCCCTGCGCTCCGGCGACCCGGGTTCGATTCCGGCTCCCATCCTGTCTATCTCCCCCACTCATCTTTTACTGCCCTATTAATAGAGACAAAATGCCCCCAAAAATATCTTTAAAAAAATTTCTGGTATTTGGCAGATGTTATTATTTACATTCTTTCGACCCTACAGTTTAGGATTAAGAGCCTTGATCAGGGGCCCAACTGAGGCAGCCCAACCTTTCGATCAACAGTTTAACACTTTAACCACTGAGCTACCACTTTCCTATAATGCACCGAGATCAACAACCATCAGCTGGATTGCCTCTGTGTCTGTGATTCACTTCTATTGATCCGGATCAATGATCTCAAACAAACAACTCGTCTAAACACAGATGTTGGACAGACAGATGTTTACACAACGATAAGGGAAATTACAGGGTTTCACACATCTGCAAAAAACAACAACAGAGGTTTAATCAGTGAATCAACTCTCACTTTAAAGAGTCGAATCAAGCTTGATCATGATTCATCTCTAGAGTCACTTATTTTCTTCTTCAGGAAATTGTATAGATTTTTTTTTAATTTCATAATTAATCAGACTATCACATTTATACCACAGAATTTTAGTGACACATAAAAAAGATTATGTAGAATAAAGTAAAAGTTAGAATAGTAAAGTCAAAATTACGAGAAAAAAGTTGTAATACTTCGAGAATAAAGTCAGAATTACGAGAACAACGCCAAAATAACAAAAATAAAGTCATATTACTTTAAAGATACTTCAGGTGATTCCTTAAGATGACTCTTATTTCTCTGTGATGGAACAGTAGAGGGCGCTGTGTCTCTGTCCTCCTTTCCCAGCTTTTGTCCACCAGCACGTTGGACTCGATTCAACAGTCTTTATGTTCTTACACTTCAGCTCATCAGTTTAATCAGAGCTCTCATCACATCATTCTCTACATCCTGAACATCAGACCGTTTGTTTCTCATCAGCTTCGTGAAGATTCCTCATCATCTCCTTCCTGGTCTAAACATTGCACGTCGCAACCCCCTTGTTTCCCAGTTACCACCAAGTGGGCGGGGCATCTAATTGCCTTTTATATTTAACCCTTTTTACAGATGAATGTAAAAAGTAACTACCAACCGCCCCAGCTACCCCCCTACACACCCTATCCACCTTGTCGTGATAGTGAGAGAAGTGTAGAGCTCCTCCAGCATTACAACCAGACAGTAGTTCTTTTATCTGTTTATTGTTACGTTTGTTGTAGAACGTTTATAAAATATTCCTGTTTGTTATAGTAAAAATCACTGGTGGTTTCCTCATGAAGCTCTCCATTAAACAATATTAAGTGGTTCAAATGTTGGACTGCTGATCAGAAGGTGGTGGGTTCAAATCCCAAAATCACCAAGCTGCAACTTTTGGGCCCCTAAGCAAGGCCCTTAATTCTTAATTGCTCAGTCGTATAAATCAGATTTCCTTTTTTATACAAAACATGACAGTTTTTTTCGCTTGTGAAGCTTTTAATGAAGATAAAGCTCAATGGTTAACGTATTGTACTGATGGGAAGGTCATGGGTTCCACTCCCAGAATCACCAAAATGTCACTGCTGGGTCCCTGATGGGGGCCCTTACGTTTACGTTTTTAGCACTTGGCAGATGCTCTTATCAAGAATGACTTACTACTTATCTAATTGTTAATCTAAGCAGATAGCTGAGATAAGGGCCTTGCTCAGGGGCCCAGCAGAAGCAGCTTGATGGTGCAGGGAACTGAACTCACAATCTTCTCATCTGCAAGTCAACAGCTTTAGCACTGAGCTCGCAATGACTATCTTCATCAAAACCTTCACAAGTGAACAATAAGAGAACGCTTGCTATAATTTAGAAATATTTCATTTGGCCAACTGAGTAGTTGAGGGTTAGGGGCCCTGTCTAGGGGCCCACACAGTTGCAGCTTGGTAGTCCAGGAATTGTAGTAACCACCTTCTGATGAGCAATCTAACAATTTATCCACTGAGCTACCACCGCTTCCATGAGACCCCTTCTACGAACGTCTCCTTGCCACAAATCGTGTGCATCAGGAAATTCATGAGGTCATGATGTCAGAGCTGACCAATCAGAATGCAGTATTCAGCTTCAATTCTTTTCATCTTACACACTGATCGGAATTGGTCAGTTAATCCTTTAGAGTGCGATTTGGTGACGTCTCTTTTGTCCACACTTGAGCGGTCTGAAGGTCAGAGTTATTCTTCAGTGCCGCCGGAGAGTCTCTTCTCCTGAGATCAGAATTAAACACTTGTCTGATTGTCCGCTGATGAAGGACGGATGCTGAACTGCGCTTTGTCCAGAGCAGCGTGTCGGCGTGCCTGAGCTGCGGCAGAGGGTTTCGCGCCAGCAGACAAGAAAAAAGATTGCAATATTTTTGGAGAGCACCAGAAAGCCCTCGTTTTTCACACCGCTTTCTGCCGAGGCCCTAATTTATGAGCGGGAAGGCAAATTACACAGGAACAACAGAGATGTTTCTTCACCTTCCAGGAGGAGCCGTAGAGTGATGGAGTGGAGAGCGTCTCCTTCAACATCAGGAAGAACAGAGCAACGTGTCACTGTGTTTTAAATAATTTCTACTCTTTCTCTTTCTCTCTTTTTGTCTTTTTCATTTTTTTTCATTTTTTTACTTTTATCTCCGGCTTAATGTTTAAGGAAGTACAGCAGCAATCATCACTTCACAGCTGCAGAACCATGCTTAGCTCCTCATCTCCCTGTCATGATTTCTCCAGGTTCTAAGTTTCTTTTCAGATTTAAAAATGTTCTCCTCAGGGTTCCTACACGTTCTCAATTTCTTTCCACATTTAAAAAATGTTCCTTTCAGGGCTTCTCACAGGGTTCCTCTTGGGTTTTCTCCAGGTTCTACGGTTTCTTTGTAGATGTTCCAATGTTCCTTTCTAGTGTTCTGTGAGATCAGAACTTGCCTGAGGGGTAAAAGTTCCTCCTGAGGCTCTTTGAGGTGGTCTTCAGGATCCCAGCGCTTCCCTGATAAAAAAACTCAGAATCTTTGATAATACTACTAATGCAGAAAACAGAAGTTCTGATGGTCTTTTCCGCAGTCCACTACACACACTTGCTGTAGAGGTCGTGTTCCTCCCTCTTAGAAGAGACTGTATTAGGACTCTGAACTGCCCCAGGATTTCCTGCCTTACTCTCACATAGTATCACAGAGTATCTGTGTGTGTGTGTGTGTGTGTGTGTGTTTAAACACCTTTGGAAATTATAATCAGATCTTTAATTGGCAAAGAAGTTTAATTATAGTTTTTTTTAAGACACAGTAACTTTAAAATAATGTTTTCTCCACCGTACGATTTTAAGACTGTATTGAATTCAACAGCATTACAATTATGTTAATTTAACGTTGTGCTGCGACGCTTAAAGAGCGAACAGAATGCGTTGAGGTTTACACTCACCCAGAGGCGTGTGTCACGTCTGGGACGGAAACATCCAAGCGATTTGCTCACGTTACGTTCCAAACAAACCAGAAATCGTTCTCGAACACACTCTCGTCATTTCCCAACTGCGGGAACGCGAGTGTGTTTCTGTGGAAGTGTGTGAGTGCGGCACTGATGAGTGGTTCCTCGGAGAGACTCTGACATCTGCTGCTTCATTCTGCTGCCCTGATTTCCAGAGAGCCGTTACCGAAGGCAGCGTTTGAGTTCCTCGTCTGGAAATAAAGAAATCACTTAGTCTAATTAACAACATTCTTCATGGTTCAGGATGTCATTTACATAAACACAACGTTATCACGCTTCATCAAAGCATCTGACATTTAGAACCTGATTGTTTTAACCGCCCATCCTGCCATTTTCACCCAGTTACAAAACACGAATGATTTTCTGATCTAAAGATCAATCGATGATCAGTTTTTCCGATATTTTTGACGATAGTTAAGCCTATTTTTAAAACCGGATATCAAGTTTGTAATATCGGATCCACCATCGGATACTTGGGTGACCATTTTAGGAAAGACCATTATTACAGTACTGCCTCGTGAGAAGAGACGAGTAGCGTTTACAGGTAAAGTTATTCAAATGCTTTAATTAATCTGCTAGTTTCAGACAGAGACATAGCTCAGGGTCTTTTGGACCTTTAAAGATGATTGAGGAAAACATTTCATTTTGAGATTCATTTCTAATTATCTAGCATCAATTTGGCGCGCCCAGATTCTGCGATCGAGGGCACATGTCCCCCTTTGCCCCCTCTGGCTATGCTATTTTAAGACTCCTCGGTTTATCTTGCTGTAGTAATGCTGTCAGTATTGACAGTCTTAGAAATAAAATCGGTTCTGAGTTTAGTACTGAAAATTTGTGTAGTTTTTCTACATATCTCTTAAAAAAAATCAGGGACTATATTTTTTATTTTTTGTGCCAGTGGTATAATATAAATTTGTGTAGTTTTTCTACAGGGACTCCAGCGGCCTAAAAGCATAAATAAGTAAAAAAACCCGTCCACAGACCATTTTTTCTCCCGTCTTTTCCTTTTACACTGCAAAAGACCAACAGCGTCTCCACACTGCGACTCGACTCTCTCACCTGAGGCTGTTTTCAGGCGCTGGAAACTTCAGTCATGCATCTCTTTTAAAAGTTTTGGAGGGTTATGGTTTGGAGGTGTTATGGTTAAGCATCGCTAAGTTGCCACTTTTGGGCCCCTGAGTAAGGCCCTTAACCCTTAACTGGATAAAAAATGAGGTAGCGGTAAGTCACTCTGTATGAGGATCCCAAACTGTGGGGTTTTCTGATACTGAGAAGATGGAGACGGCAACTCAACACTGTAAACTGTAGCTAAAAACTGGGACATAAACACAGCTCCGTTTGTATTTATATATAATAAAAGAATAAACTTTGACATATTTATATATTATATTATATATTTATAAAATAATGAATTTTAGGCGGTGTTTAAACCTTCATTACAGGACTGACCTGCCACTTTAATCATTGCAATGATGCAATAAATCCTGGACGTTTGTTTCAACAGCAAGTCATCAACCCGGGCCGTGTTCTTGAGTATTAGAATGCGATCTTTAAATACTTAACAGCCCTTCCTGGATTCGGTGATGTCATGAGTGCTATAATTAATGCTATTTCAATAAGTCAATAAACCGTGCGTCATCGTGAGACTATCCAATCACTGAGACTTTTTTTTGGCAAAGTAGATTTGAAATCATTTTAAAGCCTCACCTAAAACATGACCAGTACAGGATGACACCAAACGCACTTCCCTGTTCCTTATTTTAAAGATGTGCTAATACGCTTATGTTGCTCATTTACCGACAAACGTTAGCGGAGGAACGCGTGTAAAGCGTTTCGCTGATAATCTCCACCAAAGTGAAGCGAAACTCTTTAACACAGCAATTCACACTTAATCCCACAATTTTATTGCAACAAAAAAACCCTGGAAACCTTTGACTTTAGAAAAGCTGCCATAAAATCAGGAGTTTTTACTCAGTGATCCTCAAAACGCTGCGATGTCCCTGGAGGGACTGATTAAAAGATTTCACCGAGGTAAGGACCGGGATCAGACCGTTTTATAAATCAATCTCTGAAACATTTCTGTAAAATGTCTGCGCTTCGTCTCCTGTGCTTTTCTGTGCATGGCAGTTTCACCCAGATGTGCTGCTGGAGGAACCTCTGTGCCCCCCGGGACATAATTATTAACCTCAGAAAGGTTGCCACCAGCCCAGCGGAGCTTGAATAAATCTTTACAAAATGTTGTAATAAGATCCAAATGTGACTGGAGTCACAGTTTTTTTTAAGATCAATGCAGGCGCATATGGCACTCGATACGGCATCCAGGGCTTAAACCACTCAAAATAAAAAAATCCATAATTTTCACCTTCCACCGTTTCAAAACCTCTTCACAAACAAATGCAGCCATTTGTCCTGTATTGCAAATAAAAAAAACTCATACAGACAACGAATGTAGTGACGTTTCCCCGAGAACCGGTCATTTTAACAAGCTTTCCCTCCACAGCTCGTCTGTGCATTCTCACACTGAAACACAAAAAGGGATGCACCCTGGAGCTGCAATTTCAGGAACAAAGCGAAAATTGTATGCAAATCTAAATAATTGGCTAAAACAAGTCACTGGACCCCATGTGGTCAGATCAATCTTCTACCTGCAATCGGTTCCTTTTAACTGCAGTGTTTTGAACTTGTGTTGTGTTGCTGTGGAGACCAGGCCCCCAACTCAGCGAGTACCGGGGGGACAAACACTTTCGGGCATTTTGGCAGATGTCCTTATCCAGAGCGACTTACATTTATTACATTTTTAGTATCTAACTGAGCAGTTGAAGGTTAAGGGCCTTGCCCAGGGGCCCAGCAGTGGCAGCTTGGTAATGCTTGGAATTAAACTTCTGATCAGCAGTTCAACAGCTTAACCACCAAACTACCGACTACCCTACCACTAAATCTACCACAACAACACAATGATTCATCAACCGTAATTACTAACACACTAACTAAATAAACTCACCACAAGCACCCGCTCAATTAACCTCTTTATTACAATTCAGAGGAAGTCCTAATTACAGTGAAGTACAGTAAAGTTAGTTGGAGTCAGAGTCAGGGTCGGCTCCAGGCATGGGCGGGGGTGTGCTGAGCCCACCCAAACGTCTGTCTTGCCCACCCAATCAAAATGTGGTAAACAATCGCTAAACAAAATGAACTGTGATTGTTTGCTTTACATGTCAATCACATGCCCTCTTAGCCAATAAAATCTAATCTGCTGTATTGGGCTACCAATACAAGACGCCCAAATCTGGAGCAATTTTACGTTTATCTAATTTGAATCCAACTGAGGAGTAGAGTGTTAGGGGCCTTTCTCAGGGGCCCAGCAGGGGCAGTTTGGTAGTGCTGGAAAATGGAAACAACATTTTTTTGATCAGCAATCCAACACCATAACCACATAATCAATGTATCACCAAAACAAAAACTTAATTAAAACTGACAGTTGAACATGACTGCATCTGAAATGTAAGTTTTAAGATGGAATTTAGAATAAAGTAAAAGTGAAAATGATTAAAACGATTATTATAAAATGATAAAATAAATAATAATCATCATAGAAAAGACAATTTAAGCTTTAATTTATTTTGGAAATAAAAGCAATTCAATTTAAGGTAAAACTAACAAAAGGATTTACAGTTCAGGGGGTGTAAATACTTTTTCAAGGCACTGTATTTTATAAAAATGCTGCCATTTGGTTTGTTCTTTGTCCCTAAAACTGATTCAGCGTTAAATGCCCCTGAGTGCTTTCTCTCCTACAGCAGTTCAAACAGGGACACAAAGTTTGTTGCTTTTACTGTTTATTTCCTAGCTGCCATATTGACTCAGGTAGTGAGAGTTTTAATGGTATGTGTGTGTGTGTGTGTGTGTGTGTGTGTGTGTAATCCAAAGCACATACAGTTAAACTCTAGTTAATCTCAGCAGGAAAATAATAAACATGTATATAAGGAAATGGGGGAAATGGAGGGGAAATGGCAACCCATGTATTGGCTCTGGTTACAGCAGCATCCAGTTGGTGATGAGTTTACTGCCAACACACTCACCCATCAGCAGACGTGGGCAACACATGTTCCCATCCTCATTATCTCGCTGTAAGTAAATGAGAAATTTGGTTCATCCATCTTTTGTCTATTCCCATCAGGGTCATGGGGATCTGCTGGAGTCTATTCCAGCTGTCATTGGGTGAAAGGCAGGGGTCATCCTGGACAGATTGCCAGTCCATCACAGAGACACATACAAACAAAGTCAAGTCAAATCAAGTCCCCTTTATATATTTAGCACTTTTTAACCATAGAGTTTGTGAGAGGCGACAGCAGCAAAGAACCAAAACTTAATTGGTGAAAGAATGTAGAAAAACCCTTGGGAGAAACCAGGTTCTCTCGGGGGGGTCAATTCTCCTCTGACCAGACAAACCAGCAGGGTGTTCTTCTTCTTCTCCTTTCATCTGTCTCCACCTAACCCTATTCTCTACATCCTGTTCACTCACACCCACTAACTTCATGTCCTCGTTTATCGCATCCGAATACCTCCTCTCTGCTCTTCCTCATTACCTTCTGCCTGGTGGCTTCATTTCTAACATCCTCCTATATTCACTATCCCTCCTCTGGACATGTCCAAACCACCTCAATCTGTGCTTCCCTGACTTTCTCCTCAAAACATCTAACATGAGCCGTCCCCCTGATGAACTTGTTCCTAATCCTGTCCAACCTCGTCTCTCCTAAAGAAAACCTCAACATCTTCAGCTCTGCTACTTCCAGCTCTGCCACCTGTCTCTTCCTCAGAGCCACTGTCTCTAAACCATACATCATATCTGTCTCACCACTGTCTCTAAAACCGTACATCATAGCTGGTCTCACCACGTCTCACCACTGTCTCTAAACCATAAACCACCACATGTCTCTACAACATACCATCATAACTGTCTCACCACTGTCTCTAAACCATACATCATAACTGTCTCAACTGGCATCATCTGTCTCACCACTAAACCATCATCATACATGTCTAAACCGACCATAGTCTCTAAACCTGTCTCACTGTCACTGTTCTCACCCTGTCTCTAAACCGTACATACATCATACTCACAGCTGTCTCACCACTGTCTCTAAACCATACATCATATCTGTCTCACCACTGTCTCTAAACCATACATCATAGCTGGACTCAGCACTGTCTCTAAACCATACATCATAGCTGGTCTCACCACTGTCTCTAAACCATACATCATAGCTGTCTCACCACTGTCTCTAAACCATACATCATAGCTGTCTCACCACTGTCTCTAAACCCATACACCACTGGTCTCCCATCATAGCTGGTCCTCACCACCACTGTCTCTAAACCATACATCATAGCTGTCTCACCACTGTCTCTAAATCATACATCATAGCTGTCTCACCACTGTCTCTAAATCATACATCATAGCTGGACTCACCTGACACGTTTTTTTCACCCATTCCAACCAAACCAGCAGGTTATTTTATACTGCAGTGAAGTTTCTATGGTTTTGTCTGGATGGGTGTCTAAAAGACAAAATCATCACAGAGAAACTGCCTTTTTGTCTCTAAGTGCTGATCCACCAACTGGACTAGACTGGTTACAGACTGAATCTGGTGGTGATGGTAAACTTGTAATAATGAAAGAAACAGGCGTATGTTAGTGTGGATGCCATTTGACTTACGATATACAAACACACAGTGTGTTATTGATGGTGTTCCGGTTCCGGTTGATCTGATTATTGCAGCCTAACAATCCTTTAGTGGATTTGGATAATAAAAGTGTGTTATGTGTAATCCAGGTTAAAGAGATGGGTCTTTAGTCCAGTTTTAAACTGACCGAGTGTGTCTTCCTCCCGAACAGTGTTTAGTAGAATATTCCAGAGTTTGGGCGCTGGACAGGAAACGGATCTGCCGCTCGCAGTTGGAATTAAAGTAGTTCATAAAGTCATTACTGCTGTGCTGTTGGGAGATATTACCACCTGGTGATGCTTTATTTTGAGTTAATTTAGCCACTGTACTGAATAAAGACCTGGGGTTGGGTTTGTTCTCTTCTAGGAGAGATGGACAGTAATCAGATCTTACAGTTTTTAATGCATTTCTGTAGGATAGGGTATTTCCTGCCATGCACTACCAAATACCTCTAGTTTAGTTTTTCTTCCAGCTGTGCTCCATTTTCCGGGCGAGTGTGTGTTCATTATACCACAGTGTCAAACTGTTTCCTCCAATCTTCCGTAAGCGTACGGAAGCGTATCTAAGATACTAGAAAAGACAGAGTCCAAATTTTTGATTAAATCATCAAGTTTTTCCGAGCTATTGGATATAGTGAGGATTCGGGAAGATAAATCAGGAAGATTACTTACGAAGCAGTCTTTTGTGGTAGACGTGAGGGTTCTAACATACTTATAACACAGAGGAGAATTTACGGTTTTAGCTATATGAAGTTTAGACAAGACTAGAAATGATCTAAAATATCATCGCTTCGTTAAAAAATTTCAATGGGGTCCAATGCATTTATTTCATAATCGACATGGATATTAAAATCACCAATGATTAAGACTTTATCTGCAGCAGCACTAACTCTTTAATAAAGTCTGTATGGTGTCCTGGTGGTCTGTATACAGTAGGCAGTACATTACTGGGGATTTAGTTTTAACACTGGGAACAATGTTAAGTATATAAAGTACTCTTTCTACTAATAAATCACATCTCTGGAGGCTTCAAAGTGTACAAGGCTTTTAAAATTGCCCTTCTTAGTGGTTCCCCTGCTCCCAGATCTATGAGACCAGACTGTGTTTATCCACCTTCAGCTTTAAGTTTAGGCGATTTTGACTCCACTGCAGCCTCAGTTTTATGTTCTTGCCTAAAGAACTCATGGTGGTCTACAGATTTGCCTCAATGCTTAATATGGCGCTATTCATTCTGAGATGCTTTTCTGCCCACCAAGGTTGAAAAGTTGCACTGCAGCCACATGACAGGCTGATTAGATTAATTTATGAATAAGTAGGTGTGCAGAGTTTAGTTCTTAAATCATAGTCCTAGTCATAATCATCACATTAATCAACGGACATTGAACAAAATGGCTTACACTCTTATTGGCACATTCCAAAACACATAAATCAACACTGGAACATGATCACTTAACCCTAAAATTGTGCTCATCAAATCCCCTTTAATAGACATGATTCTATTACCCCATTTTAATACCTTTTTTTGCAACTTCGACTCTTATTTTGAAGGAAATGTCAATCAAGCAGATTATCCGTGATTATCCGTGGATGAAACTTCCAGTCAGGCAGAGCAGCTTCTTAATCCTAGATGTTTCACATTCTTAAGACAGAAGATTTATCACACTGTGAAGAGCCGTGTTAAAGAGGATACCCCTCGGGGGACCCAACAATGGCAGCAGGGTTTCACTGGGATTTGAAATCAGAGCCTTGTGTAGCCTTAAACCCTCATCCACTGAACCTCTACTGGTCTGTGGCAAAAAAATCCATCTCCTGTAACCCCACCATGTCCCGCCCGATTAATGTCAATGCTTCTTCCCTCTTCCTCTCTCTTCCTTCAGCCTGGAGGAAGGCCTGTATTTACTCATTCTGTCTGTCAGTCTCGCTCTTTGTCCATCTATCTCTATAAACAACAGGTAATAAAGGAAGTCGGGAGGAGTGTGCCTACGAAGAAATGAATCCAAATGACTGCAGATCTGCACCCAGTCTGATCACGTCTCATTTCTGGGTGATAATGGAGATTAATCCCACTTTCAGCACCTGTCGGCCTGAGCGGGAACACCGAGAAAGGGAATTGAAGTGCGTCATGGAACCAAGCAAAAAATAGAAAAACCAGGAAAATTTGAAATGAAAGCAGAGATTTGGGACCTGCTCTTTTGGATCTCTTTAATACGATGATATCCAGGTCACAGACGATATTACTCCTCTGTGACTAAACATTTTTAAGCATTCTGCATCACGTGCTCCCTGTGGGTCACATGGCAAAGAATAAATCCCAGGGTCTTAAAGATAAGTGGAGGTTGTTTGTATAACATCTTTTATAATTAGCCTGCTATTACACGTTAATATGGCAACCTGGTGAACTGGAGCTGAATAAAAGGCCAATTAATAATTATATTTGTTTATAATTGATTGGCCAGTCTAAGGCTTATAAGATTTTATGGACACAAATGAACACAAAACCCACCAGGACAGCAAATGTTTCAGCTCATGTTTTAATGTATTTTTTTCTATGAATATTTACAAAATGATTCCTTTTTGTTTCTGCCTGTCCTGCTTCCACCGGTATGTGTTTATGTCAGAGCGCTTGTTCCATCATTTTTTTCAGCCATCATGTGTTGCCAAGTTCTGCCTTATAGCTAAATCAACAACAATGCATCTGTTTCTTTAACCAATCTGAACTGAATTGTATTCACTGGGGTCATTTTCCTGTCTTTTGATTGGCTGGTTAGGGTGCATAATAAGCACAGCGGGCAGATCGCTTCTGTATTGAACTGCACAGGATAAAATGTTGTTATGGGTCCTGGGAGAGGAGACCTGATGGAAAACAACCAAGCATTTTTGTACAGATCTCAATTTGTATTGGTAAACGACTTGACAGGACCATGGCATGTTGCCCTTTGTTGGTCTGGCAGGGTGAAGTTCCAAATATCTATAACAAATACTGTATATCTGTGTGAATTTATTATCTAAATTGATTTGGTTGCTGGATATTGTGAGGACACATCAGTCAACACAAAGCTACCGAGACTCTCCCAGCCAGAAAACAGGGTTTGTCCATTACTTCCAGTTTAGTAACAACGAGCTGACAGGGTCGACTTTAGGCATCAGCCTCCATGGCCATAGATAAGGACGTATTGTTTGAACCGGCATTCATTCTGCATGAGATCTTATCTGTGTTGCATTAGGTAGATTCTCTTATCCAGCCTGATGGCCCACCACTGACAATAATACACCTTAATACACCTTCATGGGTAAACAACAAGTTTCAGGGTTAAAAATAAACTGTCCTGCATGCTGATTGGCTGATGGTGAAGTATTTTGCTTGTTTTTTTGTATCATGGATGCCTCAAGGCATTCTGGCATAGCTGCTGAGACAGGTGAACCTGATCAGAGAACAGCTGAGCACCACAGCTGGCTGCAGGCCAACCAGAGTCTGAGACAGCAGCTTTTCCACTGAGAGGAGAGACGAAACAGAGAGGAACAGAGAACTGAGTGAGGGCTGAGGAGATGATTAGTTGGACCCATTTCTTTGTCTAGTCTACAGTCCCTGGTGTCGACGATGAGGATCATCAGTACGGACAGAATCTTTCATCACAGCCTAACACAGGGGGCACCATACTCAGTCTTAGTTGTCCTCTAACACCAATCAAAACACATCTGAATCAACTAGATATACTTAAAACTTACACGCAGTTCTGTTTGCAGGTCTGCAGGACACCGACACTCCAGGGCCTGATCTAATGTCCCCTGATCTAACAGGTGAGAAACTTATAACAGGGTTTGGCGACTTCCACTTGGTCTTTATTTCGAAACTCCTCCCGTTTTTGTCCTTGAGCCAGTTGTCTGAGTTTATTGTGCTGAAAACAGGTTGTCAAAACACAATTGTCTCGTTATTACTAGTCATAATAAGTATTACAATAGCATTTTATTTATATGTACCTGCCATGACCATAGTGACAAACTAGCCAAGAGAGAACTGAAGAACTGAAGGAAATAAAATAATAGCTGCACATGAGTCCTGGGAGAAATGGATTAAAATAAATCTTGCAATCGGATCGCAAGATCACAGCAGCAAACAGACCCGAGTCCCTACGAAGATTCTTTCACAGGAAAACTGGAAGGTGCAGCATAGATCCACAACCAGTCCCCTAATCCAACATATATTAAACCAAAACATTCCAAATAAAGTCTATAAATCTTCAGTTCATTAATCTTAGCAGCATTTTTTTGGATTCTGACCTCAAGATTGGACCAAATTATTTTGGAACTGCCGACAGCAAAGATCCGTTCATTCTTCTGCAGCTAGAATGAAAAATGATCTTTTTCCTCTGTTATAATAACCATTTTTCAAACTTTTCAAATAAATAAAATAAAACATCAACTGTGCAGTGTTGGAATGAACCAACCACATTAACAACCTAGAACTACTACTATGCTAATTGCGGCTAATGCCATAAATTTACACCTGCCATCAATAGCTGGTGCTTGGCCAAAGCTGGCACTCGTTCAGACCCAGCTTGTGTCTGCACTGGTAGAAAGCAGAACCTGCTACATCACCAACATGTGAACGGAAAACTGCCATTAATGTCCATCTTCATTTTTTTAATCCCTGTAATATTTTTGAACCTTTTGACCAATTGGTTGGTAAATTGGTTAAATGCTTTGGTTGCCATATCCGCTACCCCCCCCCCCTATATATATACATACACTTGTTTCTAAGGGTAATTAAGCTTTTTTTTAAAATTGTGCTTTTTAGCTCCACCCGCTGACTGACACCATAGATTTTCGCTTTTGAGACCAAAAAGGTTTTCAGGGCCAGTTCAGAGCTAGGATCTGGTCCAGGATTTTTTTTTTTTCAGTGGAAAAATAATGCAGCCTAGTTTCTGATTACGTTTTGGCACAGGCCCTGGTGGAAAGTGAGTGAAAAGTGAAAAAGTACAATTAACACCAGATAAAGTATTGGGGTTTTCTACAGGACTTCCTCTCAGTACCATCTATCTGATAAGAGAGCCATGGACTGCTCACTTAACAGGTACAGGGTGTGGATGTTAAAAGCATCAATCAGAAGATGGCAATTAAAATGGCAATTAAAAAACTTCCCAAGCACTAAATATACCATGGAACAGTGTTAAAACAGCAATCAACAAGGGGAGACAATATACTGTAGTGAGATTAATGAGAACAGGATGTTCCATTACAACCGAGAAGACCAGGAAATAAAAATGGTCCAGGAGGCTGCCAAGGGGCCTTCAGCTACGTTTAAAGAACATCAGCAATATCTGGCTGCTCCCAAATGTGACAACAGCCCTCAGAATTTATAACTACAATGAGGGGGGGTGGGTGGCAAGGTAAAAGCAATTTCAATCAAAAAAACCCTCAAGCTATCTGCCAAAAAATAAGAACATGTCGAATACTGGGTTATGGTATGATGAGCTCAACGTCAAATACCCCATAGCACATCACCTGCTATTCTCAATAACACCATTCCCATGGTAAAGCATGCTGGTGGCAGCATCGTGCTTTGGGGCTGCTTTTATCTAGCTACAACTGGGATTTTCATCAAGGTGGAGGGAATAGAAATTAAAAACATGAGCAAACCTGGGGGGTTTCTGCTGAAAGACTCCAGACGAAGAGAAATTCCGCCTTTCAGCATAAAGGTAAAGGTACAGCTACATCAAACATAAAGGTTTTGGAATCTACCCAATCCAACTCTGAAGGGCAATTTGTGGGGAAGTGGTGGCTTAGTGATTAAGGTGTTGGACTAATACCAGAAAGACCAGGGTTCAATTCCCAGCACCAGCAAGCCAACACTGTGGGCCCCTGAGCAAGGCCCTTAACCCTGAATTGCTCAGTTATATTAAAGAAATAAATGTAAGTCACTCTGGATAAGGACGTCTACCAAATGCTGTAAATGTGTCATGGACTGTAGTGCGATAGTAAATTACGTCTCTGAGACGCTATAAATTAAAGTTTCTTGCTTGATTTTACTTAC
Source organism: Bagarius yarrelli (assembly GCA_005784505.1). Taxonomy (NCBI): domain Eukaryota; kingdom Metazoa; phylum Chordata; class Actinopteri; order Siluriformes; family Sisoridae; genus Bagarius; species Bagarius yarrelli. The sequence goes on from VCAZ01000297.1 coordinate 75,043, forward strand.
ATGTTTTTTACTTTTATTTATAGGTTGCAAAAGTTGCAATATTTTTCTTTTTTTCCCCCAAAAACCTGCAATTTTACAGAAATGTGTGGACTTTTATCCACCGTATTAGTGAAGCTAAATCCACATAAAGTCTTCCTTCACAAAGATAGAAATTTTGCTATCTTTATGTTGTCTGCACCGGTTTACCCTGCAACCCTTGATGCCCAATTCTGATTTTGTAAATCTGATTTATCTGATGAACCGCTTTTAAAACTGAGCCATATTCCATATCTGCATTTACAGCATACATCAAAAACAAAAACAACCCGATCGAAAAAGAAAGATTATTAAAGAAAGAAATATTAAAATCCACAGTTGTGTTAGGTTATATACAGGCTGTCCCATACGTTTTCCCAGATCCACAGATTTTATCCCACTTGATTTTTATCTTTGGGACATTTAAAGGTCATGGGGTATCAGGAAAGGATACAAAACATAAATAATGGAGTGATGTGTAACTGATGGAACGTATCACTAACACCATTACAAGCAGAACTCCAGCTGTGCTTATACTGTAAGTGTTCTTTAGCAGAGGAGGAACCGCATCCAGATGTGCTTTCAAAACAAAGCTAGTCATGTAGAGCAAAAATTCTAGTAATAAAATGGTTTTCTTAAAAAAAAAAAAAATGTTTTTTCCTATTTATGGAAACCTTTGGGACACCCTGTACAAATCGCTCTTGGTGTCCAGCTGAGTTGACATCATGTGCCACCTTCAATCATTAAATGACGTTCGACTCACACTGACAGGTGAACATCTGATCGGTCTGTTTACATGACAGACGCTAACGCACATATCCGATTTCTATCCCATTTATTGCCACATATAAATCAGACCTAAAAATATCAGAATCTAAGAGCTTTTTTCCTGCTTACACGATCGAGGGTCACATCCCATCTGTAGCACATTGGAGGAAAAAAAACGGAATTGGGTCACATGTTACCTGCAGTGTAAATGCAGCCGAAGAAAGCATCTTAAAAAATGCAGTCTTTTCAGTCATGTGACCAGTTCCACCTAAAACAAACAGCAGTCTTTTTTATTTTTTCAGTCTTCAGCCTGTCTGTCAGCGCTCGGTGCTCTAAAACTGATTGCGGCACTGATTTAAAGAGAAATAAAATCAATAACTACCTTACGGAATGTGGACATGCAATTTTGGGGAAAATCCTCAGTGCAAACAGAAAGAGAGTTCTAAAAACACCAGAGTTCTCAGGTCTATCTGGATTATCCACCTGGATGCAGCCTCACGCCGCACAGGTTCACCCTTTATTAGATCCGATCCGGATAACCGAACTGCTTACTGGCACCTAGAACCTCGGATCACTGAAGTCTTGCTAATGGGCTACAACCTTCTCTCAGCTTAGAGTCTCAGAGGTCATTTAATCAGTCACTCCAGACTTTTATGGCTGAGGATGAATATTGACAGTGTTTTAGCTCCTAAATTGCCCCAGGATTGCCTCAGGAGTGCCTCAGGAGTGCCTCGGGTGTGACCAATATTTTTAAATCAGCACAAGTTTGCTTTTTAACTTTTACTATTTTATATAATTGGTACTATTTGTGTCAGGAATTTCTGGCCCACTACTGAGCCAAACCACCAGAGAGCAACAAAAGGACCTTTTGATAGTCTTCTTTTGTTATTTCCCTTGTTCCTAATGTCAAATTGTCCAAAATCTCATACTACTTGAGTAGGTAATACATCCGAGTGCACTTCATTATCATTAATAAAGTCGGTTCTATCTAGTCAAATTATTTGTGGTCAGAATGAAATTGGCACATACCACATTCGCCTGGATGATGATAAAGGAGTGAAAAGTAACTACAATGAACAATGTTTTTATCCTGAAGTATGTTAAGTTACTTTAAACTGTTGTAAAGTCGCTGTTTGTTTTTGTGCCATGCTGTGTATTTGTGTGTAGCCTCGTCATCATCCTTGTTCTATGCATTTGTATCCACTTAAACCTCTGATTCAAGACAATCTGGTTTCTTTTTATAATTATGGATTTATTGTGTTCTGTTGTTATGTTCGATTTTTTATTCCATTATGAATAATCCATAACAACATCTATTAGGAGACTGTAACTAGCTTTGGTGATAGACAGAAGACACTTTTAAGTCTGGCTTTATAACCCGTTCTGGCTTTATAACCCGTTTTGACTTTCTGCCTTTAACAGCCTGCAGTGGCGATATGTCAAATCCATTTTGGTCCATTAAATGTTAAAATGTGCTTTTGGAGTTTGGCAAAAATATTTATTCTGTTTGTTCACCTTTCAGTAAAATGTTTAATGTTGCGGATTGAGGAAGAAGCTTTTAGTTATTACAGATCGACCGATAATCAGTTTTACCGATATTTTCATGATGTTTGAGTTATTTTCACTATCAGATATCGGTTTTCTTATATTAAAACTATTAAAAAATGTTTTTAGAATCTCTGGGAACCCCAACCATTCAATCAGCAACTTACAGCCACATCCGTTTAAGCCACGACTGCCTTCTTGCGCTTTATGCTTGACTATCTTTGCTGTCCATCCATCACATTATTAAGCTTCAGGTAAAAAAAAGGTTAGAAACTAATTGATTAATTATATATCACAAATGTAAACCCAATTTATCAATAATATTAATGTATTTATGTTAGCTTTGGCATCATAACGACATTTTTGTGTGTCACAGCTATAAAAATGTTCTTTTAAAATGCTGCTTTTATAGAATGAGTTAAATTCCTATTCTGAGAATTTATTCTGTTTTAGGTTCTGCCTAAAACAAATGATTATATTCAGAGACACTGTAATTAAGTTCACCCATATGCCAGTCTCTGATCTATAACCCCTTTTAGAAAATGACTCTTCAAGGTCTCTGGGTTTTTTTTTTGTTTTTTTTTATGTCTACCATCATATCAGTGCGTGGCTATAGATCTAGATGTTTATTTATTATTTCTACATTCACAACATTTGGTAGACGTCCCCTCATCCAGAGCGATTTACATTTTTCTCATTTGTTAAGGGTCTTGCTCAAGGGCACAGCATTGGTAGCTTTCTAGCCAACACACCCATGTGGGGCCCAAAGGGGTTGTACCTGGGCCGAAATCTGGGGCACACCTGGGCTAGCCAACTGGGACCCAGCTAATTTTGTCCTTAGTTTCTCTGGTGGCACCACATGGGTTAACCAGATGGGCTGATGATTGGCCAGGTAGCTCTGTATATATATATATATAAAACATATATAACATACATACATATATACCTGTTTGTAGATCGAGGTGGGGCTGCATCTCAGCGGTATTTTGACATCATAAACCGATCAGCTTTATGAGGTGGGGGATGAGATCTCATGAAAAAGTGATCTGTGGAAAATTGGGTACAACTGCATGAATGTTGGGATTTTTTGATGTGGATTAAATGAAGTGAAATTAAGTATCAAAACATCAGAAATGTCCAGTTTGAGCCCATTGCCATTCTGTACCCCTTTGTACCCCATGTTTAACCCATTTGGGCCCCAAATAAACATATTTGCTGGGTTGGCGGTTCTAGGAATCAAACCCACAACCATCAACAGCCCAACACCCAAACCACTGATGTACCACGTCCAGGGGGACCATGGACCATGGGGACCATGGATGATATTAGAAGATCGTATGTGGTCACAACAAGGTTCTAAATGTAAAATATTTAAAAGTGCCATAAAGGGCTTTTGATATCCTGACCAATCAGATCGCAACTATGGAGAATAAAGGCATGGTAATGTGTGGTGTTTGTGAGTAAGGATTTATTTCATCTTGATATTTAAGTGATTAAAGTGTAAGACTGCTGATCAAAAGATCATGAGGTCATGCACCACTTAGCTGCAACTGCTGGGCCCCTGAGCAAGGCCCCTCTCAGTTAGCTAAGAAAAATGAGATGGATGTAAGTCTCTCTGGTTAACAGCGTCTGTCAAATGCCGGAAAAATGTGAATGTACAGCTGAAGTTCTGTAAAGCTTCTTCGGTGGGACTTTGGAGTTTATAGTGCAAACAGCAGTACAAATAAAAGGAAATTGATTTGAAAATAATCACCAGCGACCAAATTTAATTCCAGTAGTGTGTAAAGTGCAGCGAGAGTAAAGGAGAATAAATCCCGACCGCTGAAGGAAACGGTTTGCACTCCAGGAATATTACCCTGGAACATAGTTTTATAGAACAGTCACGTCGCAGACCTATTGGTTGATTTCTGTTTGGGACCCCGGTGCGCTCGGAAAAAAGTGAAAGGTCGATAACTCCATAGCCGTGTGTGTGATTGCATCATCCGGCCATAGCTCCTTAAAGCAATACAGTGATTTAATCTTTTTTGACTTCACTAGAATTTTAACTTGGGTTTGGAACCCAGCAGCACCCAGCAGGACAGGCGAGCTCTCCAGAGGGGGTTCTATCAGCTGGACGTAATGGGACTCAGATAGCTGACGCTCTGGGTTGTTGATCAGAAGATCAAAAGATCACTGCCAAGCAGACTCTCGAGCAAAGTCACTTTATTTATTTATTTATTTATACTGATTCCACTACTAATTCCCTCTCGCTGTCACTGCACTGCTGCTATATTGACAATTTATTTTCCCTTTTTTATTACTATAGTTTATTATAGCTCTACATTTTATAGCCTCAATCATTACACAGTAGCCTAATAGTTAAGCTACCACCAAGCTGCCACTGTTGGGCCCTTACGCTAAGTCCTTAAACCTCAACTGCTCAGTTGGGTAATAAAAATGAGATTATGGCTAAATGAGTTTCTATTAATCGCATCATCATATTCTGTTGCAAAAATGGGAGCTTTTAGGGGGCCCTGCTCAAGGGCCAAACAGGTGCAGTCTGAAACTGGTGAGACCTGAACCCCAACCTTCTGATCGACAACGCAGTAACTTAACCATTTAGGGGGTGTCAACATGTGGAAAACTCCAGACGCTATGCTTTCTCTTTCCTCTCTTTAAAGCCCTCGGTTGCTTCTGCTCCGGAGGTGTATGTCGTTGCTAAGCAACCATCAGCTGTGCAACAAGGACATTTCAGCAATGGATTTCTGCCCTTGCTGTAACTCTGCTAGAAAAATAGTATTTATAAAGAAAACAAAACACAATGACGAGCTGCTTCTTCATTTTACTGCCGAGGTTTCTGTGCAGAGGAAAAGGTGAGAAAGCTGATTGGTTGGTTCTCATCACATGACCCGCATTGCCGTGTCACTCTGTATTTGAGCATGCTTACAACACGTCTACATTAAAAATAACGAAAGTAAGCAATGTACTGAAAAATGGAATGAAAAAAATGTGCGATATGTGAACGAGCCTTTAGGCTACCACTTCCTCCTTATAGTTTAGAGCTGTTTTAGTAGACTGCTGATCAGAAGATCATGGGTTTAATTCCTAGCACCAAGTTACCAGGACTGACCCTATGATCAAGGCACTCTGCTCAGTTAAAGGTTAAAAGATAAATATTCAACTTCATTGTCATTGTGGAAGGTACGTGTACAGAGCCAATGAAGTGCATTTTTCACATATCCCATCTTAGTGAGTTGGGGGTCAGAGTGCAGGTTCAGCTATGATACAGCGCCCCTGGAGCAGGAGGGGTTAAGGGTCTTGCTCAAGGACCCAACACTGGTTGGCTTGCCGGTGGTGGGGCTCAAACCCAGGTGTTTCTGGTCTTCAGATCAGCAACTTAGCACCTTAACCATTTGAGCCACCACAAAAACAAAAGAAGGTTTGTTAGGAGCCCTAAACATTTAAGCCACCACTTCTACCCCTATTGTTTATGGTATTGTCTTTTTATCGTGAAGGTTTCGGCAAAAACACAGGCGGAGTCTTTCACCGCACTTCGTTGTGTCTGTGATTCTGTATGTGACAAAGAAAATTTGAGTTGAATTGATTTTTTAAAGGATGGGACACGGTGTAGAGAAACAGCCGAAGAAGCGGAGGATGTAGACGTCTGGTCCTGAATCTCAATAACACTTCAATGTTTTTCTGTCTACCTTCTGCACGAGGAGAGCATTGTTAGGAAGCCAGGACAACAGCTCGCATTTCCGCCTGCATATGATGTATTCGCCGAAGAAAGGAAACATCATGGCTGCCGTCTGGTGTAAGGGGGTAGTGCTGATTATTGGAGGAATCTGATTAGATAAGTCGTTAGTATGCAGGCAGATAATCAGGAATGAGTAAACAAGCGCTGAATAATAATGACTTAAACTAGATGGACCTGAAGTTTAATCTAAATTAAATACACCTTTTCTGGAATTTTCTGGACGTTTAGATATAAATGATTCATTTGTTTATTTACACATTCAGACAAAATGGTAGTTTAAGCCAATAATAAGAAAAGCATATTATTATTATTATTATTATTATAGTGTTAGTAATGGTAGTTAGTTAAAAGGTAGTTAATTAAGACTAGTCAGGACTGGACTGATCTATAAAAGCTCTGTGAGTTCCTGTTAAAAACATTGACGTCAGTGTGTAAAAGTCTACTTGTCCTAAACATCTTTAATCTGAATGAAATACACATCCAATGGAGATTTTAATGTCAAATTGATTTTTTTCCTGGTTGGTAAAGTCACACACTCCAACAGTAAAGACGAAACACATCATTTTAACCTGGCCTACACATAATACGGACATTTTTATTATTCAGGTCCGTTAAGGGATTATCAGGCTGCAATAGTCGGCCAACCCAGAACCGGGAAACACCACCAATAACACATCATATATTTTGTTTATCACTAAACGTCTTTATTCCGAGCTCACCGTCGCCACCATCACCTGGAGACAATAAGGCCGTTTCTCTTGTCTTCTAAACGGCCAGCTGGACAAAACCACAGAAACTTTGCTGCAGTATGTGTAACCTACTGGTTTTATATCTGGTCAGAGGAGAACTGACCCCCCCGACTGAACCTGGTTCTCCCCCAAGGTTTTTTCTCCAGTCTCTCACCGATGGAGTTTTGGTTCTTCTCCGCCGTCGCCTCTGACTTGCTAAATTTATAAATATCAATCAAATGGACTGTTCAATGAATGTTTAATATTGTCGTTTCTGAGGTATTTCTGGAAAAACTGCTTTGAAACAATCCTGATTGTTAAAAGCGCTAAAGAAATAAAGGGGACTTGACTTGACTAATGGAGGTTTAAAGTTGAGTCTTATTAATATACCATTAACGGACTTTTAACCCATTCAGTCGCAAAAAAAGTGCTATGAAAGGCTTTTGATGTGCTGACCAATCAAATCACAAGGCAAAATAAAACCAAACATGGAGGATGAAGTGATCGTATCGAGCATTTGATAAGCACTTTATCCTGATTGGTTAAGTGGTTTAAAGTGTTGGCCTTCTATTTCCAGCATATTTAACCCAACTAAGCAGTTAAGGGCCTTGTTTAGGGGCCCAACAGGGGCAGCTTGGTGGTGCCAGGAATTATGATCTTTCGATAAGCCTTCCATCACCCTAACCAATGAGCTAGCACATTCCAGGGTTTACTAGGTCACTAAAGATAGATAAGAATACGTGGCTCATGGTTAAGGTGTTGGATTTCCAACCTGAAGGTTGTGGGTTTGATTCCCAGCTCTGCCAAGCCACCACTGCTGGGCCCCTGAGCAAGGCCCTTAACCCTCAGTTGTATAACAAGGAATATTGTAAATTGCTCTGGATAAGGGCGTCTGGTAAATGTAATACATCCAACGATAATATCATTAAATGTGAAGGGGACCTAAAATATTTTCTAGGGAAAAAGGGGGTCTAAGACAAAAAAGGTTGGGCTACCACTGCACTAAGCTACCACTGCACTAAGCTACTGCACTAAGCTACTGCACTACTAGCTACCACTGCACTAAGCTACCACTGCCCCTAATAAGATGTCACCACAACTGGACAGATTGAAAAACTCTGGAATCTGTAAATTCCACCCAAAAACTTTTAGCCCGGAGTGTGAAATCCGACTCTTCTACTACTGCTGCTTGAACACATAACAATAGAAACAGAACCAGCGCTAACAGCATTAGCTTTTCATTTAAAAACGCCGTTGTTTTCACTGTGTCTCAATTTAAACCGTCCATTAAAAACGGTAGGTAAATTTATCCAAACATTTCTCTACTTTACGTTTCTCTAATTAAAAAGCTGAGGAATTTCAATCCGACGGACTAGCGGCTTCATGTAAATGACTTTCCCCAAACACACTCGGCAAAACACATGCATGGCTTTTAAGCGTTTTTTTTCTTTCCGAAGCGAGTCGACCGAGTAAACGTGCCAGCGGGGGGTTTTCATTGAGCCAAAATATACAAGAAAAAGACAGGAAAATGAGAGGAGAAATTCTGTTTGGGTCAAACATTGATTTATAAATGTAAAACCTGTGGAAAATAAACAGAACTCCAACTTTTACTGACGGTTAAAATTGCTGGTTTAAAATGAAAATAATCTCGTCTATTGAGTGATTTAATATTTATTCTTTTTAATGAACTGGAAAGCAGAATCTCAGTGGTTATGGTGTTGGACTGCTAATCAGAAGGTCATGGACTTAATACCCAGCATCACCAAGCTGCCACTGCCGGGCCCCTAAGAAAGGCCCCTAAACCGTAACTGCTCATTGCTTATGAGATGTGTAAGGAATTTTTTACAAATGCCCCCAATCTAGGCCCTTAATCCTTAACTGTTCATTTGGATTGGAACATTAGATACATTTATAAGGGTTTCTGTCAGTTATGTAAATGTTTTAAATTTGTGTAGATATCAGGGGTTACTTGACTTCCTGGAAGATACCAATTCATTAGAAATTTTGGGTAGGGTTAGTCTCAGCCTTAGACATCGCACCTACGGCCCGCTGGCTGAACATCTGATACATACGACACACTTAGGGTTAGAGTGATGGGTGGAAACTTCAGGAGTTTTAAGGTCCCCCTCTGATTGGTTGAAATGTACAGGATTTCTGGGAGATGTGTGTGTTGTGTAGTTTAATGATTCACCTGGAAACAAACCAAAGCTATCACTTCCTCTAGTTATTAGCTACTTTACCTGTCTGTCTTGCGTCGTCTTGGGCGGGACTTAGTTGCAGGACCATCTCCCATCAATCCGAAGGTCTGGTTACGCAAACTAGTGTAGGGATAGCAATGGAACCCAAGGAACATGGGATGCCCAATCCTGGTAGATATTAAGATGATAGACAGCGTGTAGAAAAAATAAAACCAGGATTAAACCAGTGAGTTTTAAACACATGTAGCATGTAGCTAAGGATAATGAGCAACTCCATTAACACCTTCTGGCACATGACAAACACTAACAACAAGATCACAGCCGTGTCACTGTAATATGAGTAATCGAGGCAGATTCGTCTCACAGATTCAAGACGCTGTAGGAAATCTAGAGATTTCTGGCCCAAACCATCTTTAAAAAAGTCTCAGAATTACAGACTGAAAGGAAACCTAACAAAATAAAATATAATAACAAAACAACAAATTAAATACATAAATAAATAGGGCAGCACTGCGGTCTCCTGGTTATCACGGTTGCCTCACAGTAAGAAGGTCCCGGGTTTGATTCCCAGGCAGGAGTTTTTCTGTGTGGAGTTTGTAAAAACATACATTTTTATTATTTGTTTTAAATAAAGAAGTTTGTTCTATTAATGGACAGCACGGTGGTTTAGTGTTTAGCACTGATTCCTCACAGTAAGAAGGTCCCGGGTTCGATTCTCCTGCAGGGGTCTTTCTGTGTGGAGTTTGTATGTTCTTCCTGTGCTTGTGTGGGTTTACTCCGGGTTCTCCGGTTTCCTCCTACAGTCCAAAAACATGTATGTTAGATTGATTGGTGATTCTAAATTGCCCATAAGAGTGAGTGAGTGTGAGTGTGTGTGTGTGGCCCTGTGATAGACTGGCGACCTGTCCAGGGTGTCCCCCTCCTGTCTTTCATCCTCTCAGAGACGGCTGGGATAGACTCCAGCAGATCCCTGTGACCCCGAATTAGGGAATAAGCCGCTATAGAAAATGAATGGATGGATGAATGGAAATAAATAAATAAAGTCTACTGAAATAAAATTAAACGTAAAACAAATATAAAAACAACATTTATAAACAAAAAAAACCCAAAAATGTCATAGAATATAAAAAAAGGTGTCACAGAATATAAAGTTCTAAAAAGGCCATAAGAATTTATCTGAATAACTATAGCCTCGAACTCTGTAACACGAGTTACATTAAAATAAAACAGATATAAAAAACAGTCTACCGATTACATCATCGCTGCTGACTTACTAGAATCTTTATATCTGTGGCGAACCTTTTATATCATCATCCAGAAAAAAAGTACAACAGCTCAAGTGACTTTATTTTATTTAACAAATAAGCCATTTATTTTGTGCCTAATGGATCATTGAATCTGCACCATAGTAATAATGTGACTGGATCTAGAACACAGAACGTTTAGGGTTCTTTGCACTTCACATCATATCTGAGCCAAAATCTGGCACAACACTAAATACCACCTACCCTTACCCAACTACCATGTGGTCCTTGGCTGCCCATAATATTTGGGGTTCTGAAAATAGCATCGTACTATTAGCACTTTGGGGTAAAAAATCACATAAGGGAAATTCAAATGACCTTTAAGGGGTGAAGCCATCTTTATAATCAAGTAATAATAAATATTCTATCGAGTTAGACAGGTCATCAGTGTCGACAGTCCATCGAGTTAGACAGGTCATCAGTGCAGACAGTCCATCGAGATAGACAGGTCATCAGTGTCGACAGTCCATCAAGTTAAACAGGTCATCAGTGTCGACAGTCTATCGAGTTAGACAGGTCATCAGTGTAGACAGTCCATCGAGTTAGACAGGTCATCAGTGTCAGCAGTCCATCGAGTTAGACAGGTCATCAGTGTAGACAGTCCATCGAGTTAGACAGGTCATCAGTGCAGACAGTCCATCGAGTTAGACAGGTCATCAGTGCAGACAGTCCATCGAGTTAAACAGGTCATCAGTGTCAGCAGTCCAGTATCCATCGAGTTAGACAGGTCATCAGTGTAGACAGCTTATCAAGTTAGACAGGTCATCAGTGCAGACAGACAGGTCATCCATCGAGTCGAGTTAGACAGGTCATCAGTGCAGACAGTCTATCGAGTTAGACAGGTCATCAGTGCAGACAGTCCATCGAGTTAGACAGGTCATCAGTGCAGACAGTCCATCGAGTTAGACAGGTCATCAGTGCAGACAGTCCATCGAGTTAGACAGGTCATCAGTGTCAGCAGTCTATCGAGTTAGACAGGTCATTAGTGTCGACAGTCCATCCAGTTGGACAGGTCATCAGTGCAGACAGTCCATCGAGGACAGTTAGACAGGTCATTAGTGTCGACAGTCCATCAAGTTGGACAGGTCATCAATGTAGACAGTTCATTGAGTTAGACAGGTCATCAGTGTCAGCAGTCTATCAGGTTAGACAGGTTATCGAGTTAGACAGGTCTTTAGTATAAAAAGATCATTCTTCTGTACTGCACTATCCAAATTCCATATCAGTTTTATTACTAAATACTCATTCATTTTGTTTTAAACATTTTATTTCTTTGGATTAACTTTTGATGTAGTTTTTGTCAGGGTCTATTTTTCATATTTACTGCTGTTGTCCTGCTAAATCAGGTTAATGATTTCAATTTCTTTATATTTTACTCAGAACAATTAATGGCCCTGCTCATGTGCCCAGTCATGCACTTGATTTACATTTTCTGCTGTGAACTCTCCATTTAGGGACACACACACACACACACACACACACACACACACAGGATTTTATTACTCAAGATACTTAGCAAGAAAGTGGACAAAAAGAATGAAAAAAAAATCTTGAATGAAACTGATGTTTTTTAGGATTTTACTTGTTACTGATAGACGAAGAGTGTGTGAGATTGATGGATGGATGAGGTCAGTGACACCAGTCTTACACTTAATGCATTTGTCAATGGTGATAAAGCAGGCACTCGTTTTCTGGAAAAAAATGTGGGTCACATTCCTCTCTTCACCTGGACTGGGCAGAGACTGAAAGATTTCATTAGCAAAATTGTGAATTCCCTGCAAGCCCCCTAGTTTTACCCTCAGGTAAAAGGTTCAATCCCAGAACAGCCCTGATGTAGAACCACTGAATCTCTGAACAGAGAGCAGACGTGTAAGGTGAATTAGGCAATTCAAAACGTTTCCCTATGGCTATCTCTTGGTAGAGTTGTATTAGACACTGACCTGAGACCTCAGGGCAGATCCAGGATCTCTCAGACTCGTGACTTAAGAATATCTTGTGAATATCTCAGATGGAACTGGAATGTGTCGATGATAGAGAAGTCTTTGTTGTTTGTGGTTCATTGCGGTAAGTCTGAGTTCATGCTAGTGTTTATGTAAATAGTCACCTTTGTAAAAAAAAACTGCACTTTGGACCTTTGCACTAAAATATACGTCTCACCTCAGTGGGAGTTTGTTACACAAATATCTCTCCAAAACAAATATCGAATGAATCCGGGGACTGTAACTTCTCCAGCCGTTCTCTCTGTTCTCTCTGTTCTCTCTGTTCTCTCTGTTCGTTCTCTCTGTTCTCTCCGTTCTCTCTGTTCTCTCTTTTATTGTTTACTATGTTTGGTTTTTGACTTTGTTCTGATATTTGTCATTATTTAAGTTAACTGAATTGACTTACACTTTTTAAATGACCTCCTCACAGCTGCTAAAGGAGGACCTGTCACACACAACAGCCTTTTAAAATATAGTTTTAATTAATACACGCCTTTAAACGCAGTAATGACACATCTTGTTAAAAAATATGATCTTGACGATGGCATTTAATGTAATTACCCGTTTAGAAAGAAATGATTTTTGATTGAACTTTTTGTAAAAGGTTATCCACACTCATTTCCTCCCACCTGTTTAAAGCTTCACTGACATTTCACTGAAGTCTCACAGAGTCTGACCTCCCTGAGGTCCTGCTTGCTGCTGACTCAGAAGAATGAGCCGTTTTTGTCAGTCTATTATCAGATATCGACACACTTTACGCATTGCAGGTTTTAGTTCTACCGTTGGCTTTGTGAAAGTGGGTAGGGTTACAGGTTGATGCCCATCCCCCACATGGTTTACTTTCTACCTTAATCACAAAGCTATCCTAGTGCAATACTATGCCTAAATCCTTATTTCATTTGTGAATGCTTCTATCCACCCATTTCTCTAATCATCCATCCATTCCTTTAATCATTTAACTATTCATCCATTTATTCATCCATCCATCCATCTATCCAGCTATCCATCCATCTATGCCATGGAAAAGCATGGCAGTGGTTTGCTTCCTACTTGGAAGGCTGTTCATATCAGGTAACATGGAAAGGAACAACATGTGCTCCACGCAGACTTTCCCATGGTGTCCCACAAGGCTCAGTACTTGGTCCTCTCATTTTCTCCCTCTATACTCACTCTCTTGGCAAAGTTATTTCCTTACATGGCTTCACATAGCATTGTTATACACTCAACTTGTCTCCTTTTCTGCATCACCACGGCTTCTGCGAGGATCTCAGCTTGTCTGGCAGACATATCATCATGGATGCTCCCCAGCTGAAACTCAACCCTTGCAAAACTTTTTATCCCAGCTGACTCATCCCCATGCCAAGATGTTGCAATCACCCTGGACAATTCGCTGATCTCCTCTTGGACCAGTGCTCGCAACCTTGGGGTAACTATGGAATCAATAATCCTTTTCCTCACATGTTGCCAACATAACATGAACCTGCAGGTTTATCCTCCATAACATCAGGAGGATTCGACCATTCTTAACTACTCAGGCCACTCAGTTGCTTGTGCAGTCTCTTGTAATTTCTAAACTAGACTACTTCAACCCTCTCCTGGCAGGCCTACCTCTGAGTGCAATTCGTCCTCTGCAGATGATTAAAAATGCAGTTGCACGGGTTTTCAACCTACCAAAGTTTTCACACACCAAAATTTTTTTGTTGTTGTTGTTACACTGATTTGTTAACTATTGTATCAGCATTGATCTGTTTAATGACAAGACTCAAAGCACTTTTGTACGTTGCTCTGGACAAGAGCGTCTGCTAAATGCTGTAAATGTAAATCCATCCATCCATCCAGTGGCTAAGATTGTGGCACGATTCCCAGTTCAACCAAGTTACCATTACTGGGTCCCTGAGCAAGGCCCTTAACCCCAATTGCTTAGTTAAATAAATGAAATAAATGTAAGTTGCTCCAGATAAGGGCGTCTGCCAAATGCTGGAAATCCATTTTCATCCCTCTAATAATTTATCCATCCATTCATACATCTGTCTGTCCATCCATCCATCCATCCATCCATCCATCCATCCATCCATCCTCTATCGATTCCACAGATCCTACACAAAGTCATCTCGACCCTGTACAGAGGGCCACTTGATTTCAGAACACAATCACACTAACTCACACACCCATTTAAATACTATGGACAATTAAGAGACACCAGTCAGACTACCCTGAACTCTGAACCCTGAGGAACCATTGAGCTGTTTGAGCTAATCCATCAGCCACAAATATAACAGTAAACTGCATCTGATTTATGAACTGTTACACAACAGCCGATGCTGGAGTTTAAACCTAATGACAAAACTCATTTTTGATAGACACCTTCTATCCAGAGGGATGAACATTGATTAAGGGCCTTGCTCAGGGGCCCATCAGTTATCTCCTGATCAGCAGTCAGACACTTGCTACCAGCTGCACTAAAATCTAAAAAAAATATTAAAGAACAAAGTAAAACTACTTTCATATTCACTTCTTCTAATTATACAATGTTTTTAAATGTCTGTTGTATATGACGGCTTTTGGCATCAACTTTTTCCACCTTGGAGTCGTTGCCAAACTGAAAAATTCTCTCTTTTCATGACTAATGTGCTGAGTAATGCAATAGCATCATAAATAGTCCTGATTGTCTTGTGTGCTGAGTGCAAAAAAAACGTTGCCAGATTGGTTACTGGCATCAGGAAAAGAGAATAGATTTTATTTCTTCAAACCCTTTAATAGATCAGTGCTCACCTCCACCTCAAATCTACATCAGGTTGATGTTAGTCAGTAAACTGAAGGTCAGTGTAAGTCTGAATCCTGAGTCTTCTTTCTGTAACGAGTCACTGAGATCGATGTACTGCGACTCCACTGACATTTATTCTGTAAGTCAACTAAAAGAGACGAGTTCTACACTTCTACAATACTTTTAGCACAGAAGTTCACTTGAAAGTCAAGTGATATAAATACTGTTAGTGAAACTAATTCTGTTCTACTAGTTTAGTTGATTAAAGTTTACTTAAAGTTTAATTAGTGAGCTACAAGAACTTGACTAGTTTTTTTTATTAGTTTACTTAATTTTCAGTATGGAGTATCGAGCAGATAGACAACTCATCTGTAGATTTGTTAGTATAAAACCAGTTTATATTAGCATTGTTTTTTAGTATATATTTAATCCGTCTATAAAAAGGGAACTATAAACATCCATCCATCCATCCGTCCGTCCATCCATCCATCCATCCATCCATCCGTCCGTCCGTCCATCCATCCGTCCGTCCATCCATCCGTCTGTTCATCCGTCTGTTCATCCGTCTGTTCATTTGTCCGTCCATCCATTCATCCGTCCGTCCATCCATCCATCCATCCATCCATCCGTCTATTCATCCATCCATCCATCCATCCATCCATCCGTCTGTCCATCTGTCAGTCCATTCATCCATCCATCCGTCCGCCCATCCATCCATCCATCCATCTGTCCATCCATTCATCCGTCCGTCTGTTCATCTGTCTGTTCATCCGTCCGTCCATCCATCCATCCGTCCGTCCGTCCATCCATCCATCCATCCATCCATCCATCCATCCATCCATCCATCCATCCATCCATCCATCCATCCATCCGTCTGTCCATCTGTCAGTCCATTCATCCATCCATCCATCCGTCCATTCATCCATCCATCTATCCGTCCGTCCGTCCATCCATCCGTCCGTCCATTCATCCGTCCGTCCATCCGTCTGTTCATCCGTCCGTCCGTCCATCCATCCGTCATCCGTCCGTCCGTCCGTCCGTCCCGTCCATCCATCCATCCGTCTATTCATCCATCCATCCATCCATCCATCCATCCATCTATCCATCCATCTATCCATCCATCTATCCATCCATCCGTTGTCTATTGCCCCGCTTATTTCTAATTAGGGTCACAGGGAACAGTCCATTACAGGGCCACATACAGACAACCAAACCACACACACCACACACACACACACACACACACACACACACACACACACACACACACACTCCTATGGTCAATTTAGAATTACCAATCAATCTAAGACCTAACATACATGTTAGATTGAGAACATGCAAACGTCACACAGAAAGAAGAAGACCCCTGCAGGGGAAACAAATCTAGAACCTTCTTATTATAAGGTAGCAGTGCTAACCACTAAACCAGTATGCTGCCCTATAAGCATACTAATCGTTTTTTAATTAAAAATAAATATATATTTTTAAGTACACTTAAAATAAATTAATAAACAAACGTCTTTAGAGTGAGGAGAATATTTATACCCTGTGGATTATTTTATTAGCGAAAATCCACAAATCTAAATCTGTGTTCACAGCACAGGTCCAGAAACAGGAAGAAAAATCAATGCAAGTTTATTTTTAATTAAAATGCCTGGACATGAAAAAGAATCCAATTGCTACAAATGACTACATGAATCAGAGACTGAACACAGAAAAGGCGCAAACATTAAATAAGCAAACCGACGAGAAACAAAAGCAGGTCTTCAATGCAGAAAAACAA
The DNA here is from genome assembly GCA_005784505.1 of Bagarius yarrelli. Taxonomy (NCBI): domain Eukaryota; kingdom Metazoa; phylum Chordata; class Actinopteri; order Siluriformes; family Sisoridae; genus Bagarius; species Bagarius yarrelli. The sequence goes on from VCAZ01000297.1 coordinate 91,863, forward strand.
CTTTTACACCATAATGCCAAATAACATTGTTATGCAGAGTTAAAGGGTAAGGTTCTTGCTCAGGGGCCCAGCAGAGGCAGTTTGATTGTCCTGGGGTCTTGAACTTATGACCTTCCGAACAGTTGTCTAACACCATAACCACTAGGCTACCACAATACAAAAGCAGCACTCGACCCATGCCATAACCTTTAATAACTCTTATGTTTAGTCGAAGGTCTTTGAGTGCGCAGATTATAAAGAGGTTTGAAACTCAGTCGGTTCCACCCGACTGTGAAACAGCGTATTGGACAAGTCCCCTCCATTTCCATTTCCATTTTCAGTCATGGACAAGAACTCCTATCGTCACACACTCGAATTAAAAAAAAAGGCTTCAAAGGGAATTGCATGATTTGGGTTTGGCAGTCGTGTGGGGGACCTTATTATCCTTTAAGAGTCATTCCTCTTAATGTTCTATTCTGCGTATTACACCTGGTCAGCCAATACTGCATTAAATGTGCTTTTTAAATAAATCCTTTCTAATACGTGGCACTGGGAGGGTGCCATTGGATGCAGATGGAGAAACATATTAATTGTGGAAAAACAGGTGGTTACGCCTCCTGCAACATCGTTTACTATGAGGACAGGATATGGCTGTTATATACTCATAGAGTCCCAGAGGAATATTATACATTAGTGCTTATAGGAGGATTAATGCTGATTATGGAGTGTGTATGTGTTGGAATTAGGCAGCTGAGTTGGACTTTGGGAACTGCAGAGTGTATTAAATTCCTAAAATGAATGCCATCAATGCCGTCAAAAAATGTAAAGATTTTTATTCGACTATGGATCAGGAGACAGGGTGTGGTTGAGACAAGATGTGTTTGAGACAGGGTGTTCGAAACAGAGTGAGGTTAAGACAGGGTCTGTTTGAGACAGGATGTGGTTGAGACAGGGTGTGTTTGAGAGACATGGTGTGGTTGAGACAGGGTGTGTTTGAGATGGGTGGTTGAGACAGGGTGTAGTTGAGACAGGTTGTGTTAGAGACATGGTGTGGTTAAGAAAGGGTGTTTTTGAGACATGGTGTGGTGAAGACAAGGTGTGTTCAAGACAGGGTGTGGTTAAGACAGGGTGTGTTTGAGACAGAGTGTGGTTAAGACAGGGTGTGGTTTGAGACAGGGTGTGGTTGAGACAGGGTGTGACTGAGACAGGGTGATTACAGGGTGTGGTTGAGACAGGGTGTGGTTGAGACAAGGTGTGGTTGAGACAGGGTGTGGTTGAGACAGGGTGTGGTTAGGACAGGGTGTGGTTAGGACAGGGTGTGTTCGAACAGGGTGTAGTTAAGCTGGTTACTCTACTGTGTGTGTGACCCACCAACCTGCAAAATTATTTGTCTTCAGTTTCTTTTCACTGTTTTAAAAAAAAGGACCATATATTTAATACACGGCTCTACACACACACAAACATACACACACACAGGGGTGATAACGTGTGTCACACCATCCTAGGGAGGCGGAGTCTGGAAATGTGTGTGTGTGTGCGTAGAAAAGAGAGATGTAGAAGAAGAGGTCTTAAAGAAACACACACAGACAAAAACAGACACAGACAGACACATATATATACAGACACACACACACACACACACACACACACACACACACACACACACACACACACACACACACAGACCATTTGACTTGTGAACCTGAAAGGGCCAACATGATTATAGGGATACAAACACCAGTATAATGCTGCATTTCTTTTTAATTCCTTTCTATTCAGACAAAAATGAACTGATGCCTTATGAATATGCAGAACTGTAGAAAATGTTTCCGGAACCTTTGAATTAAGGCTGTTTTACTGCAAATGTCGATTCTCTTTATCTGCTCAGATCCACATTTACAAACCGTCTGTATATATACATGTTTATCAATTAAGAGAAAAAGCTTTTACACCTCTTTTATACCAAAGTCAAAAAACATCTAGAATATTGAAAATACACTCTGACTCCACCAGCTGTTCGTTTATTTACAGATGTGCACAGTTTTATAAGCTAAGAGTCTCAGCTATATCATAAACTCGGCCTCTGTGGTGTCGTTTCCTCAGTCAAGTGTCACCGTTTGTCTGTGATTGGCTGGTTACTGTTCTAATTGGCACACTGGGGTGCCATTACTTTAGTCAGCAGCTCAGTTGTCCAGGTGGTGTAGTTTTGGTGTTATGAGATCATATGGAGGTGCCTTGATTGATATCCATGGCTCTGCTGGGCACTGGCTGGTATTTAAGTGGCATTTTTATGGGACTTTGGTGTAAAATTCCTCCGTTTGGTGCCCGATGTTTACAGCGTGATGGAGGGGGCAGTGTGGCACTGGAGAGGGGAAGGGGCATGTTTCTGCTGGACACACTCCCGAGACCACTTTCGGAAAAAATCGGCGGGACGGACAAAGCACCAGCGGAAAATGGGGACATGGCATCATGGGAGTCCTGACGCTGACAGATGGCTTCAACGTCCAGAGTGGAGACATCCAGTGGTGAAGCAGGTAGTTGTTTATGTGATAAATCCTCATCACTAATGAGTCCACTGAATCGCTGCTGGACCTGCTCCAGGTCTACCTCCTTATCCTAAGGAACAGATCGGGACAAAAGTAAAGAGATGCACATTATTATCAACCATGGACAATCCATGTTCCTCTGGTTTCTTTGTCCTGCCTTAACCACTGCTGGTTACCTGGATTAGGTGTTTTTTTAATCAATCAGAAGCTGGAAGATACCATCTCAGATGAGGGTGCTGTGGAAAAATACCCAGTAAATTGGTATCTTCCAACTTTTGATTGACTTAGATTGGAAATTACCAATGGGTAGTGCAGGAATAGTCCAAGCGGAAACTCAAGGAACTTGCGTTGCCCACCCCTGGTCAGTATCATAACAGACAACTGTTGTTAAGAAAATATATGTAAATCAGTCAGTGTGGGCAGTAGGGGCGGGTGGAGGGTTAGGTAACTGGAAGTTATCAGGAAGTTAAAAATTTCAAATTTATTTCTTTATATTTGTAGGGTTTTCTCCTATTTCCCCCCATCATTCTGATCATCTGTCATTTCCCACCCATTAGCCAGCTCTGGAAGGGCAAACCTTTAGCATGCATACTGTTCCTGATGCTGCATCACAGGGCAACGTAACACCCTCAAGCACTTTTTACCCTCTTTCACATACACAAGCTCACAACCCAAAACAACTGAGCAGATGAGGGATTAATGGCCTTGTTTAAAGGTCTAGCTGTAGCCTGAAGCCCTAACTACTGAACCACCAAATTGTCTTTCGTTATTTATGCTCAGTTACCATAGAGGAGCAGAAACCAGACCCTGGATACCAGAGGAAAGTGGTAGCAAAGTAGACTGATAATCTGGCAGACTTTGGTTCAATTCCCAGCACCACCAAGATGCAGCTGCTCAATTGATTAAAACCAGATTAATAAATCACTCTGGGTTGGGGCATCTACAAAATGCCAGAAATGTAAATGTAGAATTTCATAAACAGACAGTAGACCTTGGGTATAATGGACACAGTTTTGTCTACACCCTGACGTCATTCATAAACAAACACTTTCGTTGAATATGATTGTTTAAATGTAAAATGCTTCATTAGATTTATTTGTTGTTTGGTGCAGTGAAGCATGTTGATGTTGTGGCCTGCTGCTGTTTTACTGCCACCTGCTGCAGAACACACGTGTGGCAAGAACATTGTACAAGGGACATTCTGGAACAAGGATAGGTAAGAGAGATGCATAGCCAGACATGTGAGACAGAGGTGCAAAAAAGAAAGCAGACTCAGACAGACAGGACATACAAAGAGAGAGAGAGAGAGAGAGAGAGACAGAGAGAGAGAGAGAGAGAGAGAGAGAGAGAGACAGGCAGAAAGGAACAGACGAAGACTGACAATAAGACAGACAGCTGAGACAGATGAGCGTAAGACGGTGTCATGGTGAGAATTGTAACCCTAAATTATAAAAGACAAAGAGACAGACAGGTGAGATTTATAGACAGATAGGTAAGACAGATGGACAGCCAGACTGGTAGAAAAGAAGTGCAAAAAGAAAAACAAGAAGAAACAGAGAGACAGTGCACACAGAGAAAGACGGCCAGGCAGAGAGAGAGTGAGACAGACAGAAATAGGCAGACATACAGACAGGTAGACAAGCACAGACTGATGATCAGACAGACAGGTAGGACAGATGTGTGTAGGAAGATGTTATAATAAAGATTGTAGTCCTGACTGTAGTCAGGTACAGAGAGACCAATAGGAGAAGAGAAAATACCAGCCAGCCTTCAGATCACAGCTCCTGGGCCCAAAGTTAGCTAAAGTCATTACGGCTTTTGATGAGTGGCAACCATAAGGTTTATTATGAGATATTGTCAGTAGAGAATAAAGACCCTGGACCCTCCCAGCAATACAAATATTCATTCGTTTATTTACATTCATAGTCTTTATTACTGCATGTCATGCATTCCTTTCCATTTCTTTCCATCTTAATGAGATTAGACCTTTTTAGCCAAGAGAATTAGATCGCCGGACAGAAGCCAGCAGGTTGAAGTCTTTTCCCGCTTGCATTTTAGTCTGATAAATGATGATGTGTTTAGATCTTCTTGGATCTTAGTTTGTTTGTTCTATCAAGAACTTTATGTTGGTGGCACTAACTCAATACTCTGAAATTGAGCACAATGGGGGATAAAGAGTAAACACAATGGGGGATAAAGACGTACAAAACACAATCAATATCCACACAGCTTTGTGGGTTACCTGATGAGAGCAGATTTAGTAGCTTGCCATGTTAGTGTTGGTGATGAACACAGTGTGTGTGTCCCAAACTGGAAGCCTTAGTACACTCTCTGAACACCTCAGGCATCCTACCCAATCTACACAACTTCCCTGGGACCTCTTAAAGCTTTCATCTTCAGTGCATGCTGGCATTTAATCTGCAGCTCCAATGGTTCCCTTTCATTCCATAACAACCTTCATTCCTGACACACCCTGTAGTCCGGGAGTCACAGATATACCATTCGTGACTTAAAAAAAAACTACTGAATAATCCTTTGTAGTCGCTTCCACACAATAAAATTATGGCGGCCTAGGAGGTATGAAACAAATACAACATCTGCCCAAATGCATGTGTATCCTTGACCATCACACCCATACATAAGTCTTCCATTAAAAAGGTGTAAAGCACACAATTGTAGAACCTGGAAGTAAGCATGGTGTGTGGTGTGGAGGGTAAAGTTGTAGTGAAAGGACTTTAGTGTTCCTGATTTTGACTGAACCCTTTGACATCTTTAGAATGAACTTGATCTGTAGTCCCCTCAACATTTTGACACTAGGGACAGATTTCACTAATTCAAAAAAGTAAATGATCATAGATTACCCTAGCCATGCTATAACAATTAGTGAAAAGCCTTTTGGAAGAAAAGAGAGGCACTGGTTATAACTGGGAAATGCAGTGGTTGTGCAGTTGTCTGTGGGCTGCCACCCCCAGGCACCTGAACAAGGCCCAAAACCTTGGCTACATTTACAGCAAAGCGACTTACATTTATCTTTTTTACACAACTGAAAAATTGCGGGTTAAGGGCTTAGCTTAGCTTGGAGGTGCTGGGAATCGAACCACGATCCAGCTAGCAGCCCAATCATCAAATGATCAGTTGGATTAACTGGGGGCATCTATTAAATAAGGTAAATATAACATGATTAAAAAGTTAATATCGGTAGAATGATTAGGAGACACTTATTTTTCATATCTCGATAATATATCTAGAGAACTCTCAAGAAACTAGAGTCTACATGTAACCTTCCCCTAAGCACTAAATATTTCTCTGGTCATTGTCTTTTCTGGTTTATGACCCACTACTTAAACCAGATAAAATCTGCTGTTACAAAATATTTTACACATTTTACCCAGATTTGTTAGACTATTGACCAACCTGTTAAAAGTTAATCACAGTTTAATGGTTTTGAAATAGCAATAACTGCATTTTCACCGGCTTCAGCTTTTATCACATTCAGGTTTAAAGAAAGTGGGAGGCCTTGATGATAGACTATCATAACGAGTTAGAATGACTTCTATAGCTAACATTGCAGGACCTTGCTGGAGCATCTGAATTACAATGTTAATGGCCCATTTCCTCCATGAAGGGCATCATACACTTGGGGCAATTCTATTTGTCTTAAAAGGAGATATACCATAAACTAGAACATGGCTGATGTCTATTGTAGCATGCAGAGGTAGAGGAGTAAAATCCTCCGGGTGAAAGCAAAGGAAGCTTAAAACTTGGGTAGTCGAGGTTCCACTACCAAAAGATATTAAAGTTGTAAATTTACAGCAGATCAGTAAAAAAATGTCTCTCTGAAAGGGTGGGGTTTTAAATGCATCCTAGAGTGATGGATGTTTCCATTAAACCTCACTTAATCCCAAGGGCATCCAGGCACGATAGACACATCACACTGCCTTCAAACTAAACGAAACATGTTGCTTGTATGACAAGATGCCAGCCGAAAGATTCGATTGAACGCACTGCATTTTATGACCAGAAGCCATAGTTGCAATTTACAATCCTTAATACATGTATGGCATTTGGCAGAGTTCCCCATCCAGGGCAGGTTACATTAATCTCATTTATACCCCTTAAAGACAGCAGGCCTTGTTTATCTCTAAATCTTGCTGGTCCTCAGGATTTGAACTTGCACCCCTCCAATCAGCAGTCTAACAACTTGTTGAACCACCACTGATCTACCACTTGCTACCAATGCACCGATCGCCCATAAATAGTATTAGGAGTTTCATTGTTCATTAAGATTCTCAGGTCCTTAAATATCAGATTATTGATCTTGAGCACTTTGGCAGCCCTTAACTAAAGCCTCTGAAACAGAAACGGAGTCAAGGGTGCTGCTTGCTTAAAGGCCCAAAAGCGTTCGAGTGCCCATGTTTAAACTGATGACCTAAAGTAGCTCTGAGCCATAAATCATGAGTCACAACGTTTCCGAAAAGCTCACGCACATGGTAATTAAAAATGTATGAAAAAATGTTTCTGCTGTTCAACAATAAACCACCTCAGGGAAGGTCAGACAAATCTGGGCTGGAATCAAGGACTAGTGAAGTATCTCTGAGCTGATAATAATAGATGTAAGATGTACAAATCACCTCCTACCCTCTTCTGCAGCTTCTGTGGAATAAACCAAAATTTCACTCAGGCTCAATCACACTCAAGACTCCGTCTCAGACTATAGATGCACGGATTTCCGTGGGCACTAATGTTCTGCTGCTTCCACCAGAGCACTTACTAATGAACTATCAGAGAGCGTAGATAACATAGAACATCATCATTTATCAGTCACTATCAAAAATAAGAGTGCCAAAATATACTTTAGGGCGCCATTAAGGACACTTAGTGCATTAAGTGGTTTGTAAATCTTTAAATTTGGACCTTAACACTTTATAAGGTAAAGAATACATGCCTGAGATACATCATTTAGTTCTACTGAACATCAGGATATTTATGTGGTTTATACCACAGTTAGTCCATCCTTTAAACCCTTATCTGTTAAACTGGAGAATTTTAACAGTCCCCTGCTTGACTAAAATGCTAGTGGTAGGAGTGGTTAACCAATGTTCCTTGAGTTCTTTGTCTTGCTTAATATATAACCTTTTCCTACCCACTGCTGGTTACATGGTGTGTTTAGCAAATCAGAAGCTGACAGATAGAAATTTACTTGGTGTTTCTCAACTCCAGCCTTATCCAAGACGATATTTTCCAGCGTAGAATTGACTAAACACACCTGGTCTAGATACCTAGGGAAAGTTGGGAAACAAGCAGGACCAAGAAACTAAGTTTGAAAGTAGGCGACCCAGGATTGATTTCTTTTGTCCTGCTTGGACTACCCCTGCCCCTCCAATCTACCCTCATCTAAGATGGTGTCTTTCAGGTTCTGATTGACGGACCACACCTCAAAAAAAAAAACTTAAGGATGATGGGCTGATAACACCTATTTAAAATGTTTCCAGTGCTGACATTATCATGTGTACTTACCTGTGTATGAGGTCTGCAGGGTGTGTGTGTGTACCAGCTCTCCAGCGCCCCCACCAGGCCTGATATGAACAGTCCAAGAGCAAGTAAACAGAAAACTCCAGATAGTGCGTGCAGAGTTAAAGCTCTGGTTTCTGAGTGGCGGTCATTAATACAGCGGCCTTTACGTGGCCACCACTTCTGCATTAACACATCCATATCTCCCCGCTGCTGCAGCTCAAGGATCCTACACACACACACACACACACAGTTATTTAATGCTTGTGTGTATGAATGGGTTTATAAGTTCAGACATGACATAATAATCATTTACTACTTCAAAGCATTTACGTAGGCCAGAGTAAGAGACAGGCAGGCAGCTAGAACTGGTTAATGGACAAAGGAAGGACTGACAAAAAGAATAAGACAGCAGTAAAAATAAAAAAAAAGAGAGTGAGACAGTGTGGCAGACTAAAAGCAAGACAAGCATACAGACAGCAAAAAGAAAAAAGGCAGATGATACTGACAAACAGACAGACAGTCATTTATCAAAGAGAAAGCCAGCCAGAGTATTGCGGTCCTAACAGTTAAAAGACAGAGAAACAGGCAGACACAAGGGTAAGACAGACAAACAGGTAAGACAGATGTATCTTATGGGTGACATGTGAGACAGAAGTATGTGAAAGGATGTCTTAGTAAGGACTGCCATGCTTATAGACAGACAGACGGAAATACAATGAAACATTTAGGAAAGACATGTCTGAGAGGACATTTCGTTGACGACTGCTGTGCTAAGAGACATACAGAGAAATACAGTGAGATATGTGAGACAGACGTGTGTGAGAGGATGTCTTAGTGAGGACTGCTGTGCTGAGAAACAGACAGACATTAATATAGTGAGATATGTGAGACAGACGTGTGTGAGAGGACGTCTCGGTGAGAACTGCCGTGCTGAGAGGCAGACAAACAGACATTAATACAGTGAGATATGTGAGACAGACGTGTGTAAGAGGATGTCTTAGTGAGGACTGCTGTGCTGAGAAACAGACAGACATTAATATAGTGAGATATGTGAGACAGACGTGTGTGAGAGGACGTCTCGGTGAGAACTGCCGTGCTGAGAGGCAGACAAACAGACATTAATACAGTGAGATATGTGAGACAGACGTGTGTAAGAGAACATCTTGGTGAGGACTGCCGTGCTGAGAGACAGACAGACAGACATTAATACAGTGAGATATGTGAGACGTGTGTGAGAGGACGTCTCGGTGAGGACTGCCGTGCTGAGAGACAGACAGACAGACATTAATATAGTGAGATATGTGAGACAGACGTGTGTGAGAGGACGTCTCGGTGAGGACTGCCGTGCTGAGAGACAGACAGACAGACATTAATATAGTGAGATATGTGAGACAGACGTGTGTGAGAGGAACGTCTCGGTGAGGACTGCCGTGCTGAGAGACAGACAGACAGACATTAATATAGTGAGATATGTGAGACAGACGTGTGCGAGAGGACGTCTCGGTGAGGACTGCCGTGCTGAAGCGCGATGCCGTATCCTTTGGTGTGTTGGGGATCCGACGTAGCCGTAAGCGAACATTCTTCATCAGTCAGAGCAGCATATTCCAACACTGCCATATCCCACAGGAACACATACGCCTCCTGCTTCACCTAACACACACACACACACACACACACACACACACACACACACACACACACACAGTTTCTGAATGAGATTCATAAAAATGTATGAACAACTTTAATTTTCTATATACTACTTTATCAGCACTTCCTCCCTCCAGCACTTATCAACCCTCAGTCTACCTTCCTGTCTCTCTCTTTATCTATTACTCTGTGTGTGTGTCTCTCTCTCTCTGTCTTTCTCTCTGTCTCTCTCTCTCTTTATCTATCACTCTGTGTGTGTGTGTGTCTCTCTCTCTCTCTCTGTCTCTCTCTCTCTTTATCTATCACTCTGTGTGTGTCTCAAGTCAAGTCAAGTCAGAAAGGTTTTATTGGCATGACCATAATTGCATTGCAGTTTTGCCAAAGCACAAATAAACAAATAAACAAATAAAAGACAAAAATATACAGAAAATCTATAAAAATATACAGAAAATCTATAAAAATATACAGAAAATGTAGAGAAAAACAACAGAGAAAAAGACAGTAGTGAAATAAGTAGAGGTATATAGGACAAACAGGGCTATGTGGGTGTGTGTGTGTGTGTGTGTGTGTGTGTGTGTGTGTGTGTTACTGACTGTCCCTCAGTATGTGACAAGCGGAGACGTACTGCCCTGCTAAGACGCAACTCTCCCTTTTTTGCCCCAGTAGGAGGGGCAGTTTTGTGAGTGTGGGGTAGGTTGATGAATTGGGGTGTATATTTTGTACACTCAGTGAGGAAGTGCAGCTCTGTGTGTCTCCACGGCGTTGGTGTTGCAGTGTGAACACACTCTCTGATCTATAGGAAGCCATGATGCCTTATAGCGTCCGGTCTCTATAGTCAGTGTGTGAGCGCTGAGTCTGTAGCGTGTCAGTGTGTGTGTGTGTGTGTGTGTGTAGCGTCTGGTCTCTATAGTCAGTGTGTGAGCGCTGAGTCTGTAGCGTGTCAGTGTGTGTGTGTGTGTGTGTGTGTGTGTGTAGCGTCTGGTCTCTATAGTCAGTGTGTGAGCGCTGAGTCTGTAGCGTGTCAGTGTGTGTGTGTGTGTGTGTGTGTGTGTGTGTGTGTGTGTAGCGTCTGGTCTCTATAGTCAGTGTGTGAGCGCTGAGTCTGTAGCGTGTCAGTGTGTGTGTGTGTGTGTGTGTGTGTGTGTGTGTGTGTAGCGTCTGGTCTCTATAGTCAGTGTGTGAGCGCTGAGTCTGTAGCGTGTCAGTGTGTGTGTGTGTGTGTGTGTGTGTGTGTGTGTGTGTGTGTGTGTATAGCGTCCGGTCTCTATAGTCACTGTGTGAGCGCTGAGTCTGTAGCGTGTCAGTGTGTGTGTGTGTGTGTGTGTGTGTGTGTGTGTTGTAGCGTCTGGTCTCTATAGTCAGTGTGTGAGCGCTGAGTCTGTAGCGTGTCAGTGTGTGTGTGTGTTTGGGGTCAGTCACTGTTTTTAGGTAATCCGCTACAGTGTACTGTGGATTTAGGGCCCGATAGCACTGCATTTTACTCTGTGCTTGTGTGTGTGTGTGTGTGTGTGTGTGTGTTCCAGTGTGTGATGTAGTTGTGTTTTTTTGGAGTGTTATAATTTGTTGAGGTCTGATTGTTTTGGTGTGTGTCTGCTCCTGCGGTGGGGGTGTGTCAGTGTGTGTGAGTGTGTCAGTGTGTGTGAGTGTACTGAGATTCAGTATCAGTTGGGTGAGGAGACTCTTCTCTCTGTTCATCTCTTGGCTCTGCAGGGTCACTCTGTGTGTGTGTCTCTCTCTCTCTCTCTTTCTCTCTTTATCACTCTGTGTCTGTGTGTCTCTCTCTCTCTCTCTCTCTCTCTCTCTTCTCTCTCTTCTATCTATCACTCTGTGTCTGTGTGGTCTCTCTCTCTGTCTCTCTCTCTCTTTCTCTCTTTATCTATCACTCTGTGTGTGTGTGTGTCTCTCTGTTTCTCTCTCTCTCTCTTTCTCTCTTTATCTATCACTCTGTGTCTGTGTGTCTCTCTCTCTCTCTCTTTCTCTCTTTATCTATCACTCTGTGGTGTGTGTGTGTCTCTCTCTCTCGTCTCTCTCTCTCTTTCTCTCTTTATCTATCACTCTGTGTCTCTGTGTGTCTCTCTGTTTCTCTCTCTCTCTCTCTGTCTCTCTCTAGTTCTTTTTTTTTTTTTTTACTCCCCCCCTCTCTGTCTCTCTCTTTGTTTCTATCACTCTCTTTCTCTCCGTTTTCTCTCTCTGTCTCTTTTGTCCTCTCTGTCTTTCTCTCTCTGTCTCTCTCTCTGGACATGTTTGCTATTAGACTTGATGGCGCCTCCATTGCCTGCATGTTTTCTTCTCATTTTAAACCCAACCTCTTTGGCAGCACTCATATTAATTGCACACACACACACCACACACACACACACACACACAACACACACACACACACACACACACACACACACTGGTATGCTGGGCAGGATTTCCTTTAATTTTCAGCGAGCAAATAAATAAAAGGATTTTTGTCCTCCTGCCTTCTGATAACAGATAAATAAAACCGTGTGTTAAAGTTAAACAACATTCAGATCATTACAAATACTCAGTAATGACCTTTCACACAAATAATAACACACTGGGGTGTTAAATTACACCGTATGGACACCTCACCATCATACACTCATCAGTGTGTGTTCCCTAAACTCTGTTAGGGAACACACACCGTCATCTAGAACGTTTCTGTATGTCGTATCATTCTCTCAGTGTGAGACTCAAACTCTGTCCCAGCAGGACAATGTCCCTGTTACTACCTCAACCTACACATATGCACACACACTCAAACATTCTTTGTTAAGCACAGTCACTTTACAGTGCTATAGCCACTTACAATACTATAGTCACTTTACTCACTTTATGCTATGCTATTTTGCACAATACTGTTGTAATTTGCACATTTCAATGTCTATCTCGTCTTACAATATGGTTGGTGCTATTGCGTTATGTCCTGTCCTTTATTGTCTTTTTTGCACTGTCCTTGTAATGTTTGTATTGTTCATTGCACTGGTCTGTTTCTGCACCGGGTTGCACACATGCACTTTATGTCTATCCTGTTTAGTGGCTCTTTGTTGTTTTGTGGAATTCTATGTTTTGTGTAGCACCAGGGGGTCCTGGAGAAATGCTATTTCATCTCACTGTGTACTGCATTCTGCTATATATGGTTGAAATGACAATAAAGCTCCTTGAACCTTGAACCTTGAATTGATCTCCATGAAGACATGCTGTGTTCTGATTGGAGGAGAAGAACTCTTATGTTCCTGTACAGAGTCCTGATTCTGACTCAACCATTTTAAACTGAACACTTTGGGATGAACTGGAACCCTTGACTGAACCCCAGACCTCCTCACTATTACATCATCGGTCTCTGATCTCACTCATACTATTGGAACTGAATAACCAAAATCATCAAAATTTTTTTTTTTATTTCTTTGCTTCTCCAAAAAAGTGGTAGATTCGATATCAAATACTGAAATGTCACAAAAATGGATTTCAAACAGCAGAAAGTCGGAAATAAAGATCTGATATTGTGGACTGTAAATTTGGATTAGGATCATAAAGGATGCTGATGTGAGATATATATAACTATATATAATCGATTAAATGGTGAATATAATCATCACTATTACATTTAGATACAGTAAAATTTCAGCTTAGGAATTTAATTAGTTCTGGAGATGAAAATGTGTACAAATTTTTCCTATAAACAAATAAATTAAATAATCTGTTTCACTGTTCCAACTGTTTTAAACACTATCATCGCATGTCTGCCGCAGTGGTGGTCAGTGCGGGTCAGTCAGTGGTGGTTAGTGTGGGTCAGTCAGTGGTTCTCTGCTGTTCCAAACACTCTCAGAATCACTGACCTACATTTACACCCTAAACTCTAATATTTGTTCCATTAAATGGTATTAATTTATTCCAACAGTTTATTCTCGCTTCATTTCGTAGTGTTTCTCTCGCTGCACTGCTTCCAGTACGTGTGTGATGTGGATGTTAGATTTTTTGTCCAATCAGATTTCAGTTTCTATGTGTTTCCATGTTAATCTAATCTGCCTTCAGAATCAGTAGCGCTGCCCGTGGAACTTACACTATATTAGCAGGGGCAGATTGATCATTGGGTAAATATTATTAAACACTGTTTCTGCAACCAATCAGATTTTAAATTCTCCTCACAGGGCCGGCTGGTGTACGATGATGTCGGCATTTTCCTGTCCTCTGATTTTTTGTCGGAGGAGAAATTAATTCGGTCTCGGACAAACTTAAAAATACGTTTATAAGGCGGATTTTTCCGGAAAAGTTGTAGATGATGAGGAGAGTTCGGTATCCTGAAGATAACTAGCTCGTCTCAGCGCGGGAAAGAGTTTATTCCCCACTTCCAGACCAGCGCCGCCGAGCGGTAACACTGACTTACAGCCTTTAACTGTCTGATAGATTTGATTGATATCTGTAATGTTTTTGTGATGTTATATTAATATTAAGATAAATATTGATTCTGAACTGTTCCAGATTTTATTGGTGGTACAGTTGTGGTTGTAGTGCAGAGGTTTGGAGTTGTGTGTTAAGGGATTTTTCGCTTTAATAAAAATGTTTTACCCTCAATATGTGAAATGTCTCTCTGTCTGTAATTCCACGCCGTGTTATATTGTGTGTTTGTTTAGTATCGATGTGTTTCTATAATCGTGATGTGATAGTGGGGGTATTAAGAGGTATTAAATACACCACCCGCCACTGTGTTTAAATAAAAATAAATCCTTATTTAAACCGGAATAACGATCGGAGCGGTGGTAGGATCACGCCACCCTTTTATCACTTTTCATCACAATTACTAAAGAAACACTGTCCAGGACGTGTATTATTGATCCGGGAGGAACAAAGTCTCTAATACTTGATGTTCCTGAGCGGCTGCGTGTCGCCCCAGTGATCCTCTAATCGTAATTCACAGCAATTTGCAGCAAACATTCCTGCAAAAAGCAGAAGAAAAAAAACCCTCCTGAGAACAGATGATTTACCGCCGTCTGTACAGGAAACAAAAACAAGAACAAGAAATGACAAACACCAGAGCGGTGGATGTGCCCCTGTCTGCTGTGCTGAATAAAACCTGCCCCGCTATACCGCCAGGGTCAGGCTATTAGAGGCAAGCGGGAAAATGTGATGACTGTAACCACCCTGAAGATAACAGCTCCTTTTGTTCCTCTTGTTCCTCTTGTTTCACAGCAATTTGCCCAAAAATTACAATATTTAAGATGAATTAAAGGGAAGCAGATTGCAATTTGTATCGGTTTATAGTGATATTTAACGTTGTGGAAATAACACGTTCAGACAGTCAAACATGTCCAACCCAGTGAATGAGACGAATGGGTCCTCGTGAAATCCATCAACACTGTCCAACCAATCAGAATCAAGAATTGCATATAATATAAAATGTAAAAAAAAAAAGAAAAGAAATCTGTTACCCCACAAAAAAACGTCTGAACATTTATTTCCTCACCTGGCTGGCAACTCATACAGGACAAGAAAAAGAACAAATCAAATGGACAAAATGGCAGCTACAGCATGCTAATGTTGTGTTTTACTGTTCTCCAGAGACTCACCGGGAAAAAACCTGCCGTCTGGCTTAAAGGCAAGGCAGACTAGCACATTAACAGTACTGTCAGGCTCCACATTATGAGCATCACATCTACTGACTGCAACACATTAGCACACTAATACACACACACACACACACACACACACACACACACACACACTACAGGCTCTAACTTATTGTTGCTCATCTCCTGGATCCCCTTATTGTTCTTATTGTTCCCACCCACAGAGTGCGGAGTTTTAACTGACCTCATCAATAATCAACACAACACCATGAAATCGTTACACAGACTTCGTAATGGAATAAAATGGAATAGAATCCAGAAAATTTCATAAAGGTCAAACAGATGGTTGCTTGTGAGTTTTAACCCATGAGACTCGGTGTGTGTAGGAATGTGATTTATTGCCATCAAGCAGTTCGGGGAAAAAAATGCTCAATTGTGATGCCTTACATCTCTTTTTAATTTCTTATGGAGATTGTATTTGCCCAAATTTACCCCGTCCCACAGGTACTTTTACCAAAACCTGCCTGATCCATTGTTCCTTTGACCAATTAAATCCACTCCAACTGAAGGACTCAATACCCCACCCACTCCTGCAAACAGTTTAACTAATAGAGGTCTGTTTTTTGCAGAAAACTCTACCATCCACCTCTGGAGAACCTCTGAAAATAGTTTGCTTGCCTTTTGACCAATACTATCTGCTCTAACAGACACTTGTAATCAATACCCTTCACTTTAGCAGAGTTCTACCTGCTCCTGTAGAAACTCTACGCAAGCCCGAAAGCTAAAAATATCATACGTCTGTACGCACATCTGTAAGCAATGTTTCATTTATAACTCACAGATCACCTGCAGGTGTGCAAACATGAATCCACCTCATATCCCACCCTGTACCACGTCCATCATCGCCAATGCAAACCGACTCAGAAATGCTAATCTGGATATTAATGAGTCCTTGGGGAAGTGGAAAACAACATTACTTGGTAGCCATAGCAGTTAAAAAGAAACAGTATGAGTGGAAATGTGGTAGTGCAGGGTGGGGACGTTTCTAAGCCACAAGCACTTCGGGGGCCCCAGAGATTTGTTTAATTAACAGTAACAGTTAGTACGGGGACCAATGTCATATTCTTACATAAGGCCCAAAATTGCATCAGTGCCCCTGGACAGAACTCTACCAGAACTCAACCAGTCTGCGGTTCTACCAAGAACCATGCAATGGACACGTAAGTAGATCATTTATATTTACAGCATTTGGCAGACGTGCTCATCCAGAGCAACTTGTATTTATCCCTTTGAAGGGTCTTGTTCAGGGGCCCAAGAGTGACAGCTTGGTGGTGCTGGGAATCGAACTGGGATCTTCCATTTAGCACTCCAACACCTTAACCACTGCGCTACCAATTTCCCATTCTAAGAGGTCCAACAGTGTTATTGAGACACATAAAAGCAGATAACAGCTATGTGTGTGTGTGTGAACTGAGACAGTGCTGATTAAATATTCATAATAAATTTTAATATAAACTGTGAGTTGGATTTCAGTGAAAGAGTGTTAATGAAACAGTTTTTACTCGAGTGCAAATAACACTGCTGGATTTAATCTGCATGATAATGTGGGGGTAACATAGGATCTGCAGTGAAATTAATGTTTTTAAGGCATCGATGCTTAAAATCGTTATTCTCACATTTACTTACCTCCACATTAGTGTTGCTGATTCCCGCCGATTTGGCTCAGAGTTTACCTACAGGTGCGTCACGCTTGTTTTGATAGATCACAACCTTTGCGTGGGAAGTATGTAGGCACCTTTCCATTCCTGTTTTTTTTTTGTGTATGATTGAACCCCTGGTCCTGAGGAACGTTCTACAAACAACACTTGCTGTTGAGAGATCTATTACCACCTGGTTCCACAGAAGAACTGACCAGAAATTCCAGTATCTATAAAATGATTATTGCTACCTGCTTCATTAGAAGGTTCGACCAATGCTAACTGCTACCCAGAACATTTGACCAATAGCATCTGTTCATGCAAAACATTTGCCAAATCCTGTCGTCTGAGGTGCTTCCTGTGCAGGACCACCAAAGTGCCAAGTGGCTGGACCCCCTGAGAGAGGTTCTAAATGCTAAATGCTAAATTAAAACATAAATTGCTCTAAATAATAATGTTTGCCAAATAACAGAATTGTAAATGATACCACTACTACCATTTGCACCTGTAAATGGACTCACCAATAACTCACAATTGGACTGCAGGATCAATCAATACCACCTGCTTCCACAGATATTTGTCCAATAACCCCCTTCACTCTCACAGGAAGTTTGACCAGTACTTCCTCCTACCACCTGTTTCAACAGAAAATTTGGACCATAAAGAAAGTTAGAGAAAGTTCAACCAATAAACGCTGTACAGTGATGAAATGATGCTTTCCCTGAATCTAAGGTAAGAAGAGGAAAGGATTCTGGTCTCTTTCCACCAGCATTCTAATTGGTAGAATAAGCCAGTTAAATGGTCCAGGGTGTAAATGACTGTCCTGTGATGGACAGGTGCTCCCTCCCGTCCTGCCTCCTGCCCAGTGTTCCTGGGATATACTACAGATTCAGCACCATCCCAACCATGATATACCATTTAGTGAAGAACTGAAGAATTGTCGTGACCACTTGACCTTCTAGCCTGTTTGAATTCTTTAACTGTTTTTCCAATCACTGAGTGCTTTTTCTAAATAAGGAGAAGAAGCTGGGAAAAAAACGAAGAACTTACTCTTACACTAGAACAGTGTGTGTTTTATGTGAAGTTTTGTGTCAACTTCAACTTTATTGTAGATTGTAACCAAGCTCTATCTGTGAGTTACCTTTCTTATTCCTTCAGCCGGATTTTGGACACAGTTCTCCTGTCCTTGATGTTTGTTGATGGTCCTCCACAGCTCAGAGAATGTGCTGTCCTGCTCCAATGGGTTTGTCCCCTTCATCTTAAAATATTCGAACACAGCTGAGTCTCTAACGGTGCCATAATTAACAGCTGACTGCTTCGCCAGATCCTGCAGAGACCTACAAATACACACAGAAGGAGAAGGGGGGGGGGGTTGCAGACGTGGCTGGATTTTCCATTGCTTCATTAGATAGACAGGCTTGAGTCGCTGGAGAGATGTAGATGAAGTGAAGTGAATGCTATGACACATGTCAGAAAAACAATTAACGGTGCAAGTGTTTGTATGAAGTCGTCAAAGTCTGATGTGCATCAGTGGTGTTAATTTAACTCTGCGTTAATAAGAATGGCTCAGATAATTGGATTTGTTAATCGAGTGCATAAGAGAAGCGTCTGAACTCGGAACTGATCAGAATAACAACCACCAACCAGTCAAGATCATCTCATGGACATCATGGAGGATTGACAAACAAGGCTTTAAATAGGAAAAACAATGATGTCATTATACATGTGTATTTTTCCATTTGTTGAAGACTAATTTAAGCAGAGCTAAGAAAAAAAATACTGCTACTCCTGCTGCTCAAACATCTGAAACACATCTCGGAGTGAAGATCCGGATTCAGCCCCAACTTTACCTGTAACCCCAGAACAAGGAACTAATCAGCACTTGTTACATATCCTATCAAACATTCCAACCACTTCACTGCGATGCCACCCAGCCATCATTTCTCACACTCGCCCACTTCTCCTACCTGCTTCCTACTTGATTTCCATTGTAATCATTCGATCTCTTGTTCTCCTCAATCTTGTTTAGTCACTAGTCATTATTTTTGTTGCAGCTCTACTGCAGATCTTTAAGATCTTTAACTGATCTTCTTCATGATCTCCGCTCAATCTGTATTATTATCTCCCGATGATCTCCACATTTGCAGATAGTTTTACTTTTGACTCAAACCACCTCATGTCATCCAACAACGTTACTCAATCTTCCCCACTCGATCTCCTCCTAGAGTTTACCCATATGATCTCTCATATGATCTCCATTCAGTTTCCTCCTAGAATTTACCCTGTTCTCCCATATGATCCTCACCCTATCTCCTCCTAGGGTTTACCCTGTTCTCCCTCATGATCCACACCCAATTTCCTCCTAGAGTTTATCCTTTCCTTCCACATAACCTTCTCCACCTGATCTTCTCCATGAGAACTCTATCTGTCTAAAAAATATATCCAATGATATTTTAATGGATTTATGTCTGATCTCCACTGGCTCTTCTGCAAATTTCATATCTTTTTTTAAGATTTACTCCACAATCTACACTTAGTGTTGTCCACCATCCTCACCCAATCTCCTTTAGCTGATCTTCTCTCTAAATTTAATCTGGCCTTCCTTATGATTTCCAGTCAAACCCCTCCATGAGTTTTAGCTGTTTTGCCTCACGATCCTCACCTGATCTCCTCTAAAAATCTTTTTTTTTTTTACTCTCTGAACTCTTTCACACAGCGTTTGTTAAAGTACTCCACAAGATTCCATAACCTTTATACAATCTTCTCCCATGACCTCCAACTAATCCCATTCTTGATGTCCTTTATGACAAACCTGATTTTTCCCTGACCGAGTCATCTTTACCCTAATCCCTAAATCAAATACATATTCCCACCTGCTTTCACTGTACTGCCCTGGATCTGATGGCTCTCGACATTTCCTAAGCTGTTGGAGTTACAGACTCAGCACTTGGCTTATTGACACACTAGCAGACATTTCTTTGCATTTGGTAAACAGAATTCTGCTGCGGCTGCAGTATGTGAGTGTCTTCCCTGAGGAGTAGAGGTATCTCTCCTTGGGTCACAGGATTCACACCATAATAATAGCTTTCACTGTTATGTTGATGGTCCACAACATCTAACTTTTAAAATAACTCTCTCACATTGGAACATTTACTGTATGAAAAAACTCAATTTTCCTAATTTTGCCTGTATTATTTTCTCGATTATGTTTTTATTTCCTTATTGATCTAAGCTTGTTTTCTTTATTATGTTTCCTATAAGTTCTCCTGGCTTCACCACTTGATCTTCTCCATTATCTTGCCTCCTTTTTTTGTTTCTCCTATAATCTCCACTAGATTTGCCTAATTATCCATCCATTGTTTATACGTGCATATTACTAATCGGGGTCACTGGGATTTTGTCATTGGGTGAAAGGCAGGGGTCACCCTGCACAGATCACCAGTCCATCACAGGGCCATATACAGACAAATAACCACAGACACACTCACACTCACTCCTATGGGCAATTTAGAATCATTAATCAATCTAACATACATGTTTTAGAACTGTGGGAGTAAACCTGAGTAAACACACACAAGCACCGGGAGAACATACAAACTCCACACAGAAAGAACCCTGCAGGGGATACGAACCAGAGACCTTCTTGCTGTGAGGCAACCATACTAACCACTAAGCCACCGTGCTTGCTCATGTATTCCTTCTTTGATGGACTTCCTTCTCCTTTTATCTTCCTTTACCTTTTATCGCGTTTGTTATCTTACCTCTGTTCGCTGTTATAATTTGTACAGGTTTAACATTTGACCGTGTCTCTGATCTCCATCTTGTTTATCTCTTCTGTGAAATTTTCTGTGATTCCCCTCTGTTTTGAGCAGCTTTGCTCTCTGACACCAATTAAAAAGTTGTGCATATTCAGTGTCGGTCCACTTTGAAGAACATTTCATTAATCTTTTATCATATTATAACCACATTTGGGAAACTTTCCGACAGTATATGTTGCTGACACACCTTCAGAAGGTGACTGCACAAATGATCCACGTTTAGAACAGTGTGTATGTGTTGTACCTGACTGTGTTATCCAGCCTGTGTGAAGTGAGGTACACTGTAAGATTAGCTGTGTAGGAAGAACAGACGATGAGCGTGAAGAGCCACCAGCTTCCCAGTGCGATTCTCACTGACGCTGACGCAACCATCGACTCCACGCCTGAAATGCAAAAGCAAAGCAAAATCTTGTTGTTCCTATAGTTTTTATAGTGTTTCTAGCGATCGTAAAAAGTGTGTGCATGTAAGTGTGAGACCTTGTTGAGTGAAGGCTCCATATACCATCCAGACTGTGTTCAGTAGACTGGTGTTGGGAGTGTTGGGTGTGGCAGCACTCTGGCGTGAACATACGGTCTGAACACGGCGCAGGATGAAGATCATCACTCCAACTACAGGTACGGCGGCGCAGAGACACACCCACACCGAGAGGTCAAAGGGCGCAAGGAGCGAAAAAATGGACAGCTTCTCCACAGACTTGCTCATTAGGATCCCTACAGAGTAATCCATGTATCGCTTAGTGAAGTCGACCACACCCTCACGCTCTGGAGTGATGGTGATCGCTGCGATTGCCACATCTGCCCTCTGCAGGACAAACATGATGATTAAATAAACTTTCACATGGAAGAGAGAGTCTCAGCTGTAAAACTATGTAAACACTAGAAAGCAACACATGACTGCTGAATAGCCCAGACAAGAATAGCCCAGACAAACAATCACCAACAGTATTGGCCCAGAAGATGCAAGTGACCCAAGCAACTTGTGTGAACATAAGATAAGCTTTACTCTAATGTGCTCTATAGGCTACACCTGCTAATGTACATGAAACCAGGAGTGGACAAACCATATTTCTTGGTTCTTTGGCCCAACTATCCCTGCACTACCTTCATTTGGCAGACGTCCTTATCCATTCTCTTTTATACAACTGAGCAATTGGGGATTAAAGGCCTTACTCAGGGGTCCAGCAGTGGCAACTTGGTGGTGCTGAAAATCGAACCCTAATCTTTCAATTAGCAGTTCAAACCATAACCACTGCATTACCACTTCCCCACCTGCATTAGGTGTGTTCAGTCAATCAAAAGCTGGAAGATACCAATTCACTTAGTCTTGCCACACCATCCTCATCTGAGATGGTATCTTTCAGCTTCTGATTGATTAAATCCACCTGATACACCCGGTGTTTAAAACAGGGATAACTGGAAAACAAGCTGGACAAAAGAGCTGGAGATACATGGATTACCCATTCCTGTACACAACACAGAACTGGAAACTAAGATTTGATTGCCTTGTTGGTGAGTTCCCCGATCAAGCCGTCCCAGGAGCCATTGGCTTGTGGAGAGCCGTACTTTCCATCTGCAACTTGATAAATCTCATATTTAAAGTCGAGAGTTTTAGCCAGAGCATCTAACACGTCAATGGAAAAACCTTTGTATCTCTTGGGTTGACCGAGCATGCTCTCCGCCGCCATCACGAAGGGTTCCTCCTGAAATACACCACAAGAGCACACACTGTCAGAATGTTCACACAGTCAGCCTCACTGACAGCCTGCTATTAGCTATATTAGTGCTACAATTAGCATGATTTGGCAACCTATTAAAATAATTTAAATGTAAGATATATATATTTTTTAGGCTGCTAACGACTAACAAGAAGCAAATGAACCGAGATAAAAATGACACTTCTGGTTAGTGTGACCGATGCCCTGCTGGAGAAAAACCCTCTTAATAAAGTTAAAAATGAAACTGATGAAAAAAAAAATGTGTGCAATGAACCAATAATTATTTATTCAAAACAAACACATAAGGGACAAAATGGGAACCTAAAACTACACCTAAATACCGCGGCCAATTTTTAAGAACAGGATAATGAAATGTTTCTTTAAGCAAAATGAAGTTAATGTTTTTAGTTTAATTGGATAACAAGCAAAGAAACCTTCTAATGGACTCACCACCCAGCCAAAAATACTGAGATGAACTGAACATGTCCATTTACCAGTGCTGGTGGATAGCAACCTCATACCAGTGCATTAGTTGATAACCTTACAGGCTATTGAAGAAGTGTGTGCTGAAGATACCCAATAAATCCATTCACCCTAATGAAAGAAACTCAGCTTTTACACAGTCCAATCCTCTTCTCCTCCTTTCGGCTGGTCCCTTTTCAGTGGTCACCACCGCGAATCATCTGTCTCCACCTATTCCTATTCTCTACATCCTCTTCACTCACACACACTAACTTCATGTCCTCGTCTATCGCATCCATATACCTTCTCTTTGGTCTTCCTCTTTACCTTCTGCACAGTCTAATTCGATCCTTAGAAAAGACGTTTGACTAAAAAACAACTGTTCAAACTGGTTAACTTTTGATGGTCAATGACTGACCTTCAAAAGTTATCAGAAAGATATCTGAAGCTTCAAATATGACTTTCCTTATGTTACTGCTAAACCCGGAAATTTGTTCAGACTCCTGTAGTGATAAGATACATGTTAAAATGGAATGTTTTGAAACTTTACGGATGATGTCTGCAATCGAAAGCTTGACATACTATCATAACAACAAGCTATAAAAAGCACATTGGCATTGGGAGGAGAAAACGAAACACACAGTACATCCCGTAGCCCAAGATAAATGTCCATAATCCAGGCAGTCTGTATATCCACACATCCAAGGTTGATAAAAACATTTACTGTCATGACCTTTCTGGCTGAAAAGAGGTACTTTAGATATCTTTTCCCCACAGCCTTTGGCAAAGAAGATACCATTAATAGCTTAAGCAAACCCTAAAGAGTGCTTTATATACAATATACAGGGAGATTCATGACTGCCAGTAACTCTGCCTGGGTGAATTGCAAAAATATTTGTTAAAGACTGTTTCACTGTTTTGCCAAAAGCAAATTTCCTTCATTAAGTGAGATAAGAGCGCTGAATTGTTCCAGCAGTATCCATTTAATCATCTTCTTGGAATCGAGTCCCAGTTACTTTGAGGCCTAGCAGAAACTTTGCACTGAAGATCTAGTTCACTTCCTGAAATGTCAGAATACGACACTCGCACTAATCGTTGTCCTGTGTTGTGAGCGAATATTTTATTTTCATTTAGTTTGGTTCATGTTTAACCTGGCGTTTAGTTTAGTTTTTACTGATTATATGCGAGAAAAGAGACAAAACTGGCCTCTGCTCTGAGATCCGCTGACAGCTGCAAGGCTGAAGACTGAGAGACTGTAAGAAAACGCACCCTTACTGAAAAAACAGACGCACACACATAGTAACACACAATGCATGTGTATAAAAACTTGGTGCACAAATATTCAAGGTGTCTCTTTAATGCTGAGATCGTCCTTGAGTTGTCAGGGACACTGTCCACTGGACTTCAATTCTTTGATTTATTCTTTAGTCTGATTGTTGTATTCTTCTCAACCTGATCTTTATTTTTTCAATAGACAAATTTCCACAACAACGTCCACCTAGAAACAAACGTTTGCATGGTCCAGCTTTCATGTAGACAAAGACTGTGTCGGAAATCGCATACTTCCCTATTATATAGTATGCAAAAACAGTATTAATGCGAGTAGCATGTCTGGAGTACTAGTATGTGGGAAGTGGTTATGGTGTTGGACTAATACCAAAAAGACTGGGGTTTGATTCCCAGCACAAGCAAGACACCATTGTGGGCCCCTGAGCAAGGCCCTTGACCTTCAATTGCTCAGTTGTATAAAACAGATAAATGCTGCAAATGTATTTGAAAAAAACAGTACCCTGCCGAGCTACTCTTTCCACATAAGTACAGATAAAATGGACACTTTACTATATCCTGAGACTGCATGAGAGACATTTTCCAAAGGGGTGTTAAGTGGCGTATTTAAGTATTCATTACTTAAAGTATTCAAGTATTTAAGATCTTCATAGTATTCATTATTTTATAGAAAAAATATTGTTGCTTGTGGTTAAACTGCATGCATGCCTTAAACATTAACCAACTGTAAATTCCCCACTGTTGTCATGTGATAATATCAACACGGTGGATGCAACATGTCCAGATTGTGTTTATACTACTTATCCGTTAGGAAGTGTGTACAAACGTAATTATACTACCTAAATAAGCAGTATGCAATTTTGGACACAGTCGAATCCCCATAAGTTGTGAGTTTCAATCTTGGGTTCCCATTTCAGAAGCACTCAAACACACTCAGACCTTAATCATTCTTAGGCCAGAGTGTCTAACATGTCGAGTTACAGCTAAATATCGATTTATTTCAGTAGCACTTTTAGCAATGTTAACCACTTCACTGGCCATCAAGCAGCAACAGAAAAGAAGATTTACAGCTCTTAAATCTGAATCTGGTGTCCTCTGCTGATCTCCTAGAGTAGGTTCCTTCATGCTGGGCTCTTCTCTTAGCTAAAACGTCTTAGCTAAAGGTGTTATTTCTGAAAATTAGAAGCAGCTTATTTGTTTTTACTGGAATAATCCAACAAAATCTTCACCAAAGACAGACGAGAGAAAAGATGGGATGAAAGTGGACACAAGGTGAAGCCACATCTTTTTAGGCAAACACCTACATATCCTACATGCTGAGAATGAATTATCTACTGAACAGAAAGAAAAACAATTGTGCCATATCTAGAATATTCCTACATCATATTTACCCCAACTCACACGGACGAAAGAAACGTCTGGTACACAGAGTGCCTACAGAAATGTCTTAAATCGTAGAGTGTAATTAACTTCCAGTGGCTTCAAAAAATTGGGTAATAACTTAATAAGAGGAGCAAAATAAAACCCAAAGTCTGAACCTGTACCAGTATCGTATTCCTAGTCTTCATTCATTGGTTAAGACTTTTTTGTGCATTTTTACATTGCTTTGGATAGGGGGGGCTATTTGTCACATTAGATGTACAGCACAGTTTCTTTTTACATATCCCAGCTATGAAAGCTGGGATCAGAGCGCAGGGTCAGTTATGATACAGCACTACTTGAGCAGGAAGTGTTAAAGATCTTGCTCAAGGACCCAAAAGTGGCGGACTGGCGGTGATGGGGCATAAATCCCGGTTAATCTGAACAATGTTTTTAACCACTGTTAAGTGTTACCCAGTGGTAGCTCAGTGCTGATCGGAAGATCGTGAATTCAATTCTCGGCACTACTAAAGTGCCAACCTTTAACTGCTGAGTTGGATCAAAGGTGAAATAAAAACCTAACCTGCTTTGGATGAAGGCATCTGCCAAATGCCAGGAACGTAGGAGTATCTGCCAAATGTAATTTCCCTTCCCTGATCATTTCTGATTTTTGGCAGAAGCTCCTTTACAAAGTGATTTAAATTTGTTTAATTTTCAACCCAACTGAGCAACTACGGGTTAAGTGGCAGCCTGGTGGTTCTGGGAATTAAAACCATGGTTTTATAAACAACAGTTCTGAGCTAGCACTTTCCAACAACCCTTTTCTAGCATTGATCAAACAAACATAATGTAAAACACAGGCGTCCGCACTGATAATCAGCCACTGAAGTGGCTTTGGACAAACAGTGACTCAGAGTTGCTGTTTTCACAGTCGGTGTTGTGTTCAGGTGTTTATTATCGGACATTCGACGACATCAGCAGGATGACTTTTAATGTTAAAAAACCCGCTTTGCTAAAGTTTCTCAAAAGCTTCTGGTCTTAATTCAGTTTGAAATAGACATATGTAGATGGGATATTATTGATAATCACACTCTGCTGTCACCCAATAATGATAATGGGTCTGTAGCTCTAAGCAGTCAAGAGTTAAGGGCCTTGCTCAGGGGCCCAGTAGTGGTAGTTTGGGGGTGCTGGGGATTGACCTGATGATGTTCCGATCACTGGGCTTTTACTTGGTTTCTCTCAAGGTTTCTTCCTAATATCATCTCAGGAAATTTGTCTTGCCACCGTTGACGCAGGTTTGCTTATATGGGGTTAAAATTATTCTTTTTTGTATTCCTTTTTGTAAAACTGCTCTTAGACGGTATCTACAGTTAAAATCACTTTTGCAAAAAAACCCAGAATTTAATATTTAAAAAAAAAATACCCTTAAAGGTACTATGTAGTCTTTTTGAATAGGGGTGTGATGAGATCTCACAAGATACATTGACCCGACTGGTCTTGTGAGTATGTAACAGTTGTGTGGTAACAACTTTGAGACAAATCTGCTAGCGTGCTCCCAGTTTGGCCATGAGGACGTCTCTTATCAAAGGTACTGCTTCACTTCAGTGTTTGATAAGATTATGATGGCAGGTCTTCTGTGTCCATTCACACTGCCCCACAGCTGAATTTCCCAAGATGCTTTGTGACCTTGACCTTGAGGTGAGGAGCGACATGAGGACTGTAATAAGGTGGGAGCACATACTATAGAGCCGTCGCCTCCTCTCTTGGGCCTGAAGCAAGTATCTTCAATAAGTGAGATAAGAACAATGAATTGTTCCAGCAATGTCCTTTCAATCACCTTCTCTGTTTTCTCAGGACCAAGTCTCAGAAAGTGCTTTAAAGTCTTGGTATGGCTGTAAAGGGCCACCAATGTCTGCTAGGGTCAAGCAAACCTGTTCTACAACTGTTCTACAACCAAAAAACTACTACAAAAAACTGCAAACAACAAATAAAACCACACAAAACCACACAATTTAACTCAATCAAATGGCGAGACTACACTTAATATTGGACCAGGAGTATGGCCAAGGTCAGACCTTCAAAATTGGTAGCTCAATTTTTGGCCTGGTGATAAGATAATCATGGGTTCTCAGCACTATCTAACTGCCATTGCTGGGCCCTTATTCATCAGCTAAACAAATAAGATGTATGTTGATCTGGATAATTTTGTCTGCCAAATGCTTTAAATGATAACATCACACTGTCTGACAGAAAATCTGATTTCAAGCAACCGAAATTTATCTTAGTTTATTTGTCCAGCTAAGAAACGCAATCAGGGGCCTAGCAGTGTCACTATAATGTTGGTGCTGGGAATTAAACCCATAATCTTTTAATTAACAATCCAACACCTTACCGACTGAGCCACCACTTCCCACAATTAATACATGGTGTTCATGGTCGTGCTGGAACCCCCTGAGATAATACCTTAAGAAGGACCTTAAGAGGAACCAGACTCAAAGCTACATCTTTAGATTGTGCTGGTGTTTCATCGTCTTCAGGCTGATGGAGATGGAGATCACTGGTAAGAAGGTCACAGTAAAAGAGAACGAGGTTAGGATCCATAACCCATGTTGTGGACTTTTGCAGTCTATGTGTGACTTTTTTTAATTTTTGCTGCTTCTGCAGGATGATACGGCTGTCACTAGCATTCCTATCACTGGTGTACCTGTCACTGCTGCTCAGTAGCTGGAGGGAATGCATGACAGGACTTTGCTTCAGATCTTTGTCATGTCATGCCATTCTACAAGGTTTGGTGCCCAGTCTATTTCTTACACTGAGGAGTGCATCACACACCCGAGACATCAAAGTAAAAGTAAAGAATGTTGGGAAACATGCAGAGAAACAGCTGAGTTCTGTCACCTCTTCATCCATTGGTCCATCTTGCTGTAAAAGATCCAGTGGCTACACGCTTACCGAGCTCAGTATGGTGTTTATTAGCTAGTTAATCACTGGTTTTCATACTAACACATGATTCGGACCAATAGTGTTCAATAACATACCAGTAAGGTGGCGACTCGCAGCAGAACCCCCTGCATTCCGCTGTCCACTTTGCTTTCCTTCAAACTACCGTTCATGCCACGAAAAGAATCCCATACTGCCAACTGCCAGACGGACAAAGACAAAGAGAGAGAGACAAAGACAAAAACAGCTTATAAGATAAAATGTCAACAACATTCTATCAAGAGCATCAGCACTATGAAAGGAAATGTCAGGGTGAATTAAGCAGCAGCAATTTTCAGTGAGGTTTCGGGAACCTTCTAAAGAACTGAGCGCGGGCCGGAATGTCGACATTACTGTTACTGACACCAGCATTACTCACGCACGCTAATCACTTTCGACTGAGAATCGCAATATGTTATAAACACCAGGGTTCAAAATGCGCCTTCTGTTTCAGGAGAACTCTTATAGACTGAAGGAGAATATAAAACAAAAATATATGCAAGTGATGGCAGTCCAGGGGTAGGTAGGAAGAAAGAAAAGAAAAAAAGAAAGAAAGAAAAAAAAGAAAAAAAAAAAAAAAAAAAGAGAAAAGGGTAGAAAAAAAGAGAAAGAGAGAAAGAAAGAAAGAAAGAAAGAAAGAAAGAAAGAAAATTAAGAAGAAAGAAAAGAAAGAAAGAAAAATTAAGAAAGAAAGAAAGAAAGAAAGAAAGAAAAAGAAAAAAGAAAAAAAGAGAAAGAGGTAGAAAATAGAGAAAAGAAAGAAAGAAAGAAAGAAAGAAACAAAATGGGTAGACAGAAATGGTAGAAAAAAAGAGAGAAAGAAAGAAAATGGTAGCTTAGTGGTTAAGGTGTTGGGACTGCTGACTGGAAGATTGTGGGTCTAATTGGGCCCCTGAACAAGGCCTCTAAGCCTCAACTGCTCAGTTGGATAAATAAGATTTGTCGTTCTGGATACTGACGAATGAATGAACGAATGAACACAAAGGAAAAAATAAAGAAATAAAGAAGAAAGATAAATGGTTAGAAAAAAAGAGAGAAAGAAAGAAAGAAAGAATGTATAACAATTAAGCAGTAGCAGATTTGTTTTGTTTTTTTCTTGTAGATGTTGAATTAAAAGTCGCTTAAAAATGCTCATCATTATTACATTTACTTTTTCTCCATATCATTAAACTGAGCAGTTAAGGATTAGGGGCCTTTCTTAGGGGCCCAGCGGTGGTAGCTTGGTGGTGCTAAATTTTTAGCTTAGTAAATTTACGTTTCCACCTTTGACAAGCGAGCCGCTGCTCTGTCTCTCGGCGTGGTGCTACGGGTAATGATTGAGACGCGGTTTGAGGTCCAAAACAGGACATGTGTCTGGAAAAAAGGAGGACGTTTGGGTGAGCTGAACTGCTGTAGGAGTTCAGCAAGAAATAGAACATTAGCAGGTCTGTAGCATGTAAGAAGTCAGTGCCAGGACATGGACATGGACATGGACAACCAGCCAAAACTTTACATATAAATAAAACATTAAAATAGACTGATTGCTAATTAGCGAAACATGAGCTAGTTTTTCAGCAGCGTAAAACCTTTAGAAATGTTCTTCACACTGAAATCAAAGTTCTCAGCTGAAGTTCTGGACTCGACAACAGATTTTAATCACAAAGCCCAAACTTTTGTTTTTATGCTTTTGTATTCAGATCATTTGATGAATTTTCTACCAGTTTTTCGCTCGGCTTTATTCTGGAGGTGCCGTTCTGCTGAATTAGACTGATAATCATCATCAGCAGCACTGAAATACCAAAGCCAAAGTCACAAACTGGCAGCCAAGTCTCAATTCCACATCCAAGAAAACTGAACATCCGCCTTTATTTTATTAAAGATCGTTTCATTATCAGAATTTATTCAAATGAACTCATAACAATAAAAAAAAAGAGATGTGTGTGTGTGTGTGCGTGTGTGTGTGTGTGTGTGTGTGCAAGTAAATACAAAAGTGCATGAATGTGTAGGTTTTAAGTGTTTTTATGTGTACGAGAGAATGAGTGTGTAAGTGTGTGTGTGTGTGTGTGTGTGTGTGATGACTGTGTTTGGTGTCTTGTTTTTTTTAACTCTTTCATTATATATAATATACAAAGGTTTTGGTTCAGTTTCCATTAAAACAATGTGCATTAATTCAGACCAGACTGAGTCTGAATACAGTCAGACTGAGAGGGGATTATAAACAAAAAGTGTGTGTGTCTGGTAGTGTGTGTGTGTGTTTGTGTGTGTAATGTTACTTACACGTTTGACGTCTTTCCCAAATGTCTCACTGTACGCCGTCCCCAAAATCTCAAACTGAGCGTAAGAGTTTGCCCCATTACTGCGGAAATCCATCAGCCCAGTCAGGCCCGAGATCCGCCCCTAAAACAAACAAACAAACAAACAGACAATCTCTAAATCCAGTCAGGCCCGAGATCCGCCCCTAAAACAAACAAACAAACAAACAAACAAACAAACAGACAATCTCTAAATCCAGTCAGGCCCGAGATCCGCCCCTAAAACAAACAAATGAATCCATTAGCCCAGTCAATTTAAGACCCCCCCAATAAAACAAAAAAGTAAACAAACAAACTATCAACCCAGTCAGGCCCAGGATCCGCTCCTAAAACAAACAAAATAAACAAATTAAAAAACATCCATCAGGCCGCTCAGGCTCAAAAAACAAACAAACAACAATCAGCACGATTATACATGAGATCCGCTCCTATAGCAAACAAACAAACAATCCATCAGTCCGCCTGGCACGGCCATAAACAAAAACAAACGAACAATCCATCAGCCTGGCCAAACTCGCAATCCGCCCCCAAAATGAATAAACAAACAAAGAAACAAACAAAAAATCTATTAGTCAGCCCGGTTATGACTGTAATATGCCTTCAAACAAACAACAACAAACCCCATCAGCTCAATTAGACTCAAGCTGAGAACCTTAATCAAACCAACAATTAACAATAAATAACCCATCAGTGCAGGCAAACAGAAGATCTGCCCCAAAACAAATATCCATCAGTCTGTTCCGTCCATTGAGCAACTGCCTAAAATAAACCAATAAACATCAGCGAGTCAGACCTGATACACTATAACACAAACAAATAAACAATAACCCATTCTACAGCTGACGGTTCCTGAGATCCGCCTCCTAAAGGTTTTTCTATCAGTTAAATAGACGAGCTGAGATTCCGAGTCGAGTGGTTGCTGTGATACTAATAAAGATCTCAGGTGAGGAGAAGTTGCTCCTGATCCTGACAGCAGCGATTCACAGCGTGTGTTAATTAGGAACAGAAATGTCATGGCCTTTTATTAAAGCCTCCACCGACTCCAGGGAGTTCAGAGACTCAAACCTGAAAGAGAAAGTCATTAACGAGTGTGAGATCTGAATCCTGTATCTGTCACAGCGCCGACTGGACATCAGACCTTACTGCACTGCTCTACCTTCTGAATGGTGTCCAGCATGGACCAGCCTCCATTCCAGGGTTTGGTCGACTTCCTCATGCAGCTCAGACTCGCCATGCTGTGCCACTTCCTGTCCTCTAACTTCCTGTAGAAGGCATTTGCTAACATCAGCACGCTGTCATACAGGTAGAGACTGGAGACCTGCAGACAGACAGAGAGACAGGCAATCAGACAGACAGAAAGACAGGCAATCAGGCAGACAGAGAGACAGGCAATCAGACAGACAGAAAGACAGGCAATCAGACAGACAGAGAGTCAGGCAATCAGACAGACAGAGAGACAGGCAATCATACAGACAGGCAATCAGACAGACAGAGAGACAGGCAATCAGACAGACAGAGAGACAGGCAATCAGACAGACAGAGAGACAGACACACAGAGGGACAGACAGAAAGACAAACAGTCAGGTGGACAGAAAGACAAACAGGTGGACAGAAAGACAAACAGTCAGGTGGATGTACAGACCATTAAAATAATTGAGAAAGACATAAAGACAGACAGACAGGCAATGAAACAATCACACAGTTGGTTAGACAGACACTTATACAGTCTGTGGCATGATTGCTGTGTGTATGTGTGTGTGTGTGTTACCTCCAGGCTATGCAGGTACTCTTCCTGGGGTTCACACAGCAGGGACTTTACTCTCTGGTTTTTTCTTCTACACTGAGCATTGTTGCTTCTCCAATCTGGAAAAATCTGCCTGATGACTGTCAGACGACCCAGAGACGTATGAACCAGGTCCATGATGTCAGCATCGCTCACTTCCTGTACACACACACACACACACACACACACACGCATTTGGGAATAACTTATTTCACAATTCATTTCCCATTAAAACATCGTGAAGGCATTTATTTCTCTTATAAATACAAAACAAAAAAATTAATAAGCCACTAATAAGTACAAAAAAGCAACTCAGCGAATAAACCAAAGACTAAAATCACACAGGTGATAATATCAGAGGAAAAAAACACACTACATGTGACTGACACAGAAGAAAATGTTAACATCTATTAGTCTTTTATTTTTTTAGAACCGTTACCGATTAACTTTATGCTAACGATTACCGTTAGCA
Source organism: Bagarius yarrelli (assembly GCA_005784505.1). NCBI lineage: Eukaryota > Metazoa > Chordata > Actinopteri > Siluriformes > Sisoridae > Bagarius > Bagarius yarrelli. Next base: position 124,988 of record VCAZ01000297.1, read on the forward strand.
TACCGTTAGCGGTAACCGTCTAGCAGAACCGATATTTATTGATATTTATATATTCCTTCTGTTTCAATTTATTGTTTTGGTTGAGAAAAATTCAGAGTGCATTATTTACTCATGATGGGGCCACATAATGGGGCCACACGTATATTCATGCCATAACTGCCATCTGTTTATCACCCAAATGAGGACGGGTTCTCTGTTGAGTCTGGTTCTTCTTATGGTTTCTTCCTATTTCTGTCCCAGGGAGGTTTTCCTTCACCGTCCCCCCGACTTGCTCATCAGGGACAATTAGGGACAATCAGGGACAATCAGATTTCTGATTAATTCACAGTGTATAATTATCTTTGATTGTGTAAAGCTGCTTTGAGACAACGACCAGTGTAAAAAGCAATAAACAAATAAAAATGGATTAAATTGAATTGATGATAAAGAGCTTAATTATCGGTAAAATTGATTATCGGTCCATCTTTAGTTTAAAATGTAATTGTTTATTTATTTATTTAGCTTAAAATAACCCAGTGTGTGTTTTTTCTTTTTTTCTTTCTTTCACGTGGTATAACACACACTGGGTTATTTCAGCTTCATTAGCTTACTGAAAATGTAAAAATGTTAAATGCCGCCTCAGTTAAAGTAAATTGGTGGTTTATTAGCAGTGACATTTCCAACATGGCCGAGTGTGAATCAGGAGCGAGTGGAGTTCATGGAGACTGACAAAATAATCGAAGACAACATTTAAAATCAGTGACTGAGAAAGAAAGAAGGAGGATTTTAATGATGTGAAGACGAAATTATCAATAATCGAGTAACAGACAGATTCTGGGACACCAACATATCACACTCATCTAACAGTTCATTCATTCATCTATCCACACATCCAATATTCCACCAGACTGTTCATCCTCCCAATCGCCAACTCACCTACTCATCTATTCAACATTCCACCAGACTGTTCATCCACCCATTCACTAACTCAACTATTCATCTATCCAACATTCCACCAGACTGTTCATCCACCCATTCACCAACTCACCTACTCATCTATCCAACATTCCACCAGACTGTTCATCCACCCATTCACCAACTCAACTACTCATCTATTCAACATTCCACCAGACTGTTCATCCACCCATTCACCAACTCATTTATTCATCTATCCAACATTCCATCAGACTGTTCATCCACCATTCACTAACTCAACTATTTATCTATCTAACATACCACCAGTCTGTTCATCCACCATTCACTAACTCATCTATCCAATATTCCACCAGCCGGTTCATCCACCAACTCACCTTTTCATCTATCCAACATTCCACCAGACTGTTCATCCACCCATTCACCAACTCATTTATTCATCTATCCAACATTCCACCAGACTGTTCATCCACCCATTCACTAACTCACCTATTTATCAATCCAACATTCCACCAGACTGTTCATCCACCCATTCACCAACTCACCTATTCATCTATCCAACATTCCACCCGACTGTTTATCCACCCATTCACTAACTCACCTATTCATCTATCCAACATTCCACCCACCTATTTACTAACTCTTTCTATTTGTCCAACATCCGTCTATTTTCATGTCTTTCTCTTGACAAGTAAAACTGGGTTTATTAGGACTGAATCGAAAACCTCAGTCTTTTTAGTACACCAGCAAATCCAAACAGCAGTGTCTGTACCAGAACCAGAACCTTCATCCTATCTCTAAAATGTTCCTTAAGTGTACTTAGGTGTGTAGGCATCCTTCATGTTTATTACCATCCACACGACTGAAACAATCCACACTTTATCATTATGGGAAGTGTTTAAGTTGTTGGACTGCTAATTGAAAGATCAGGGTTCGATTCCCAGCACCACTAAATCAACACTACTGGGCCCCTGAGCAGGGCCCCTAACAACTCAACTGCTCAGTTGATGATGATGATGAACTGCTCAGAGATGAATGTAATTCGCACTGGATGAAGGCTTCTGCCAAAATGCTGTAAATGTGTGTGTCCCTGATGGGTTTTTGATATGTGATATCTGATTGGGTTTCCATCCTAATATTAGCAATGTTTTCAAAGTTTACAAAAAATAAAAAAACAAACAAACAAATGCAAAATAGGTGCATTTGCATCAGATTGTTCAAGCGACTGACGGTAATATTAGTTACCTAGTAACCAAAAGTAAATAAAACAAGGCACGCATAATAGAGCGGAAACAGCAGATTAGTCATGTGGTGTTTAATGTTTGAATTTATTTCCAGCTTCGTTATTCCACATTAACCATTTTCACACAAGCCGAAAACCACCTCAAGTGAGTGTTAAATCTTTGTTTGCGAATTAAAGAATTTTTTCCCCCCAAATTTGCCGTTTTCATCACTCGTTACTGATGTAATGCTTCAAAATGCACATCAAAGGCATCCTTTGTGTCAATCACGTCTACACACTGCTGCCAAAACCTCCATCCGTCATCAAAAACATCTATTTGTCTTCCATTTTTTACATACATAGCAAGAATTCTGAGAGACGTTTTGACAATTTAGAGCCACCAAACAAGTGGAAGCCCGACTCCAGAATGGTGAACCACTGCTGTAGTCTATTTCATAATGTTTTTAACACCCGGCACACACCATCCCGATCCCGCTGTTGGTGTGTGTATTAAACTGAGCCACTGACATCTTGAAATAAACTTTGAATCTCTGAGCGATTATCCTCACCTTTGTGGTGGGCCAAATGTCCAAAAATGAAACAGTCCACATGGAGGAGATTATAAACCTGCTGTCATGGTGCCAGGACAACAATCTGCTTCTGTACGTCAGCAAGACAAAAGAGATGATAGTGGACTTGAGCACAAAGCAGGTAAGGACCTCATTGAAGACAGGGAACGGTTTCCAGTATCTAGGTGTTTAAATCATGCAGGACTTGTCATGGTCCTGTCACATCAACACCACGGGTAAGCAAGTGCATCAGCGTCTCTGCCAGCTCAGACTTTAAACTGCCTTTTACACCTTCTGCACCGAAATCATCCTGACGGGCAGAATCACAGCTGGTTTAGGGAACAGCACCCTGCAGGACATTGTTATTGGTTTTATTTAACTTTATCTTACTGCTGTTATAGTTTTTTTATATGGTTTATATTCAAATTCCCTTTGTTTATATCCGCATTTGAAGCAATCATTTGTAAATAATTGTGTATGTGATAAATAAAGTTGGAATTTGAATAAAAGGTGCAGTGGGACATCTTGGAAAATGCTAATTGTAGCCCAATAGCACTGAAAGTGTAGGTCCCCATCCAAAGCGACACCTCAAACGCAAAGACGACCAGAGACATTAATAATTCATAAAGGTACACAAGCTACATAAGATATATGTCACTATCAAAACACCCCGAAACCCAATCACACCAAATTTCCACCTGTCCAAAAGAAATACTGTAACTATGACATCATATTTCGGACCCTTTGACTTCTGTAGTCGACCACCATAAACACCCATATTATAAAAGATATTAAAAGTGTATTTAATGTCTCTGAAGTGTCCACGAATCTATCCGAAAATATCCTAAAGTGTTTCTGACATGCTTCTAAAGTTTCCCTCAGGTGTCCCTGGAATGTCTCTGAAGTGTTTTTATAGTGTGCCTGTAGTGTGTTCTTAAAATATTTCCAGAGGATGTGTCCCTAAAGTGTTCCTGATTTATTCCTGATATATTCCATAATGTCTCTGACATGTCCATAAAGAGACAGATTATATTTCTGAAGTGTTCCAAAAGTGTTCCTGAAGTCTTTCTGATGTGATTAAAATGTCCCTGTAAGGTGTCTAATCTGTCCCTGAAATATTTTAAAATTATTCTTGACATGTCCCTATAATGACTCTAATATGTCTTCAAAGTGTCCCTGAAGTGTTTCTGAAGTGTCCCAGGTGTGTTTCTGTATTACATTTTCTAAAACATTCCAGAGTCAGGAACTTCTTTGCTGATGTCATCAACTCTGAAATAAAGGACACTGCGAAACCGTCCCTCGTCCTGCTCACATCACGGACCTGGTCTGACGCTGACAGCAACAAACTGCTTGATGGAATGCAGGAAAGTTGCTGACTCCAGAATGAATCCAGTGCCAGAGTGCAACCCAATCATCCAGCGGTGGAAATGCAGAGACAAAAGCTCCGGCTTTTCTTATGTGACACGGAACAATGTGGCAGACAGAAAATCAAATGTTTTGTGCTGTTCTCACGTAGCTTTAGCTTGTTAATAAGAAACAGCAGGAGATTGCTTTTTAAAAACAAAATGCTGACTGGAATGTGAGATGCTTCGAAAAGCGTTTCAGGACACTGCGTCTCAGGGATCTGCACACGTACTCAGGATTTAATGTATAAATAGAAGGTTAACAAACATATATAAGACATTGTGTCCTTTGATGATAAGAAATACAAGTGCACTTCGGCTACCTGGATGGTGCATTAAAGTGTCCCTGATACGTAGGAGACGTCATGCATCCACTGCTCACATGATGACAATAAAGGGCAGGGCTACCAGACGCTGAAGAGACAATGACCAAAGACTCTAAATGCTAAAGTTAATGACATCATGTTGCATGTATAATGTCCTCATTTACTAATGACTGAGTAACAGGTAATACGTTTACTGCTCATTACCTGAATCAGGTGTGTTCTGAATCAATCAATCAGGAGCTGGAGGATACCATCTCAAATAAGGGTGGAAGGGGGACAAGACCATTGCTGTGTCCAAACTCACATAATACTTACTGTTAGTTAGTCTGTTTTTCCAGACTGTTAATAAAGTCTGTTCTATATAGTATGGTTATAATAGTATAAATGAAACTGGGACGTACTACATCCGCCATGTTGCTGTTGTCACATGACCTACAACGACACAGCAGCGCAAACTTAAAGTTGGATACTTGATTGATAAACAAGTGCAACTAGGAACAATGTTTGTAAGCGCGTCTTTAAGCTCTTATAGAGTGCCACGACTTCACTTTCTTTCGGCCATTTTGGAATAGGACGAGTCATATCTCCTGCGGGATCATGGGATAGTAAATCGTCCAATGTATGCATACTTTAGAATCTGAACAGATGTTGAAAATCCGGGAACTTTTCCTCCACCGTTTTTCCAATATGAAGGATCCAGATGTTCTGTTCGCCTCACATACTCACTTTTGCCTACTATATAGTATGGAAGTATGTGTTTTGAAAAAGCGCTAGTGAGTTAAAGGGAAGTGAGTTCAGGGAATCGGTAGCTCAGTGTTTAGGTTGTTGGGCTGCTAATCTGACCACTGGGCTCCTGAGCAAGGCCCTTAATCTGCTTAGAAAAAAATAGAGATAAATACAAGACGTCTGACAAATGATGGAATTGTGAGTAAGTTATTTAAACCCATATTTATTGAATATAAAGTTGAAAAAGTGATGTTTGCTCCTGAATCTCTGCGCACAGTGTCTCCATACCAGCGCTATAAGACCTCCTTCATTTCACACAGGATTGTAAACGGTGGTCTGTGAGGCGTGAACCATGTTTGTGATTTTATATAGTTGATATCGCCGACGACCTGCTCAACAGATGGACACGACTTTATGTTATAACTTCATGTTTAAGTGTCAGGATTTCATGTTTCGTATACCAGTGGGTGTCAGATAAGGGGGGGGCATATTTTGAGCGAAAAATAAGACATTTTATCTATTGATAAAACATTACCATCGTCATTAAATTCAGAATTATTTAAAGAAGCAAACTAAAATAAAATCTAAATTCAACACTTATTATTTATTTTATAAATATTATTTTTTTCCAAAGCCACAGGGAGCCGTAGCTGAGGGATGAAAGAACCGCATGCGGCTCCGGAGGCGCGGGTTGCCGACCCCCGTCCCAGCCACTGATTTACTGACCACACCTGATTGAAGGCCACTGCTGTCTGATTGAAAGAAAACAGCAGCTTGGTTGGACCTGTGTGATTTGTACCTTGGGTGATAATGTACACTGAGGACACAACGACTTATCTGCAGTCTCTGATGTGTCCCTGAAATATTTATACAGTATTCTTGAGGAATCCCTGAAGTGTTTCTAAAGTGTTTCTGAAGTGTCCTCAAAGTGTCTCTGAATTGTTTCTAAGGTGTTCTCGAAATGTTCATAAGTGTCCCTGAAATGTTCCTTAAGTCTGCCCAAAGTGTTTTAGAGTAGTTTCTACAGTATCCTTAAAGTGCCCCTGATGTATTACTTAATTGTCCCAGAGTGTCCCCAAAGAGTTTCTGGACTGTTCCTAAAGTGCACCCGAAGTAATTTTAAAATGTCCCTGATGTGTTTCTGAGATGTTTCCATAATGCACATCATGTCCCTGAAATGTTTCTTTATAGAGTGTCACAAAAGTGTCCTTGAAGTGTTCATTAATTGTCTCTGAAGTGTGCCTACAGTGTCCCTAATGTATTTCTAAAATGTCCCTGATGTATTCCTAAAGTGTCCCTGAAATGTCCCCAAAACGTTTCTGAATTGTTTCTGAAATGACCCTGTAGTGTTTATTGAGTGTTTCAGATGTGTTTCTATAATAAATTTCCTAAAACATTTCAGAGACCAAAACGTCTTTCCTGATGTCTCATCTTACTTTATTAGAAAAGGAAGTTAGTGGCTTGCCACCATGAAGAGGTGGTAGCACAGTGGTTAAGGTGTCGGACTACTAAACAAAAGATTGTGGCTTGGATTCCCAGCCCCACCAAGTAACCACTGCTGGGCCCCTGAGCAAGGCTGGATAAGGACGTCTGCCAAATACCATAAATGATGTACAGCGAAGGTCAAGAGGGAGAACGAACCACCTGATGTGTTGCAGGAGAAACAGACAGCTCAAGCTTAAGTAAGCTTCTGCTAATCCTCCGAAAACTAAACTCAGGAGATTCAAAATTCAAAATACATTTTTTTTCCGCCTTATTAGTAATTTCCAGTTTTTAGCTTCCAGCTGTAGCTGAATGTACAGGAGATTCAGGGTTATCACAGGATTTCTCTGAGACGTCTGCTGACCAGCTTCCCTAGGAGCGTCCAGCGGCTCTACAAGGGCCCTCGAAAACCAAGGATCAGTACGATCATCTGATTCATACTAAAACTCAAATTCCCATGCTTTTCTCAGCTCATGGATATATGAAGCAGCTCATCAGACAGTTGGGACAGGAAGCAGGAAGGACTCTTACAATTCTTGTTGCACAGCAACAGAAGATCAGGAGGAAGTCTGATGTTTAGATGTTAATAAATCAGTGACTTACGAGACAGTGATTTTCCATTAATAGGAGACAGCTGAATCTTTGGGTCACCAAAAAAAAATCACATTCACACACTTTCACACTCTTGTCTTTAGTGAGCCTAACGGAGGCGTTAGCTGCTACTCGTCCGCGTATATGAGGTAGGGGTGTAGCGATACGATATTTGCTGATTCCTTAAACATTTCTGCGATACGATTATTGATATACAGAAAAAACTTTGATTTAACAGATTTTTTTTGTCCATAAATCCGATATCCATTGGTTCCGGGATCGTTAACTGAAGTTTTTCTGTACTGATATTATGTGTCTAGTTATATAATATAAAATCTTATATAAGAACCAAGAATTTAAACACAGTTAAACTGTCCTAATTTCCTGAAGAATGGATTAAAAAAGAACATAATAATAATAATAACAACAATAATAATAATACAAATAACAATAATAATAATAGCAGCAGCTCTCTAGTGAATGTTAGTGTGACCTGGTGCTCTTTCGTTGTTTTGAATGAGATAACGAGTCTTTAGGGATGTGAACTTTAAGTTTCTGGTATTATCAGATACAGAGAACACAGACAACCTTTATCACTGCTCAGTATCACCTTCTCACTCTAGCTGCTGGTGTAAAAGTTAAAAACCCCTGCAGCACAGCAGCTCAAACCTCCAACACAAACACAGCAAGACACCAAGCTAAACTTTCTCATCTCGAACCTTCCTGTTCTCCACTAATCTGTTAAAGCTCATCACTGCAGGAAAATCTTACAAGAGCAACAGCTCCTGCTCTCCTAATTGCTGGTTAAGCTAATCCATTAACGAGTCTGGAGATACATGCTAATGCTAAGGACGGAAATCTGACGGGTTCCTTTGCCCGCTGCAGGCTGACGTGTACTTGAATGTCCGTATCGGTGTCAGAAGAGTGTTATGGCAGGATGAGCAGCTCACTCTTGACTGGTTTCCACTGTGAGGATTACAGGCTGGCGGGTGCACGTCCAGCAGTCTCATCAGCGTGACTTCATCACCTCGGCACTGATCCGAGTCGTACACCGGGTATTCATCACATGACTGGCGGAGCAGACTGTAAAGCTCATGTTCACATCAGTGATGAGAGAACAGCATGAAGTAACAGACAGAACATCACTCCTTTATTTATCCTTTACTTTCATGCGTATTTACTGACACAAAGCTTTTATTGGACAGGCGAAGTGTGCGTGTGCTGCGGTTACACACAGAGCAGTGGATCCGTTTCAGCCTCAAATCTTATTATTTCTCTTATTACAAACATACAAACTAACTAAGAAAATATTATGTCAGTAGTGTATCTGTGGTGTATCTACAGTGTGTCTGTGGTGTATCTGTAGGGGTAGATCAGTTGTTGCACTGCTATTCAGAAGATTGTAGGTTCAATGTAACTGTAATGTGTCAGTGTAGGTGTGTCAGTAGTGAATCTGCAGTGTGTCAGTAGTGAATCTGCGGTGTGTCAGTAGTGAATCTGCAGTGTGTCAGTAGTGAATCTGCAGTGTGTCAGTAGTGAATCTGCAGTGTGTATCAGTAGTAGTGTGATCAGTGTGAATCTGTGTGTCAGTAGTGTGTATCTGTGGTGTGTCGTAGTGATCTGTGTGTCAGTAGTGTATCTGCAGTTGTGTGGTGCAGTAGTGTATCTGCGGTGTGTCAGTAGTGTATCTGCAGTGTGTATGCAGTGTGTAGTGTGTGTCAGTAGTGTGAATCTGCAAGTGTGTCAGTAGTGTATGTTTGGTGTGTCAGTAGTGTACTGTGTGCATTGTGCAGTAGTGTATTGTGTCAGTAGTGTCATGTTGTCAGTAGTGTATGTGTGGTGTGTCAGTACTGTATGTGTGTGTTCAGTGTGTCAGTAGTGAATCTGCAGTGTGTCAGAAGTTTATCTGTGGTGTGTCAGTAGTGTATGTATTTGTGTGTGTCAGTAGTGTATCTGTGGTGTGTGTCTGCCAGTGTCAGTAGTATCTGCAGTGTGTCAGTAGTGTATCTGCAAGTGTGTCAGTAGTGGGTATGTGTGGTGTGTCAGTAGTGAATCTGCAGTGTGTGTGTGTCAGTAGTGTATGTGTGGTGTGTGTCAGTGTAGTGAATCTGCCAGTGTGTCAGTAGTGTAATCTGCAGTGTGTTCAGTAGTGAATCTGCAGTGTGTCAGTAGTGTATCTGTTGGTGTGTCAGTAGTGTATCTGTGGTGTGTCAGTAGTGTATCTGCAGTGTGTCAGTAGTGTATTGTGGGTGTGTCAGTAGTGTATGTGTGGTGTGTTCAGTAGTGTATGTGCGTGTGTCAGTAGTGTTGTGGTCATGTGTGTGTCAGTGTGTCAGTAGTGTATCTGCAGTGTGTGAGTCAGTAGTGTGTGTGTGGTGTGTCAGTTACTGTCATGTGTAGTGTGTCAGTAGTGAATCTGCAGTGTGTCAGAAGTTTATCTGTGGTGTGTCAGTAATGTATTGTGGTGTGTCAGTAGTGGTATCTGTGGTGTGTCAGTAGTGTATCTGCAGTGTGTCAGTAGTGTATCTGCAGTGTGTATGTGTTGGCAGTAGTGTATGTGTGGTGTGTATGTGTGGTGTCAGTAGTGTAGTAGTGTATGTGTGTCAGTGTGGTGTGTCAGTAGTGTAGTGTGTGTGTGTCAGTAGTGTGTGTGGTGTGTCAGTGTGTAATCAGTGTGTTCTAGTGTCATAGTGTATTGCAGTGTGTGTATCAGTAGTGTATGTGTGGTGTGTGTCAGTAGTGGTATGTGGTGTGTCGTATGTAGTGGTGTGTTGGTATTAGTGGGTCGTGGAAGTGTATGTGTGGTGTGTCAGTAGTGTATCTGTGTGTATCAGTGTGTGAGTAGTGTGTATGTGTGAATGTGTGTGTCAGTAGTGTATCTAAAGTGTGTCAGTAAGTATGTGTGGTGTGTCAGTAGTGTATGTTTGGTGTGTCAGTAGTGTATCTGCAGTGTGTGAAGTAGTGTATGTGTGAGGCAGTGTGTATTTGTGGTGTTCAGTAGTGTATGTGTGGTGTGTCAGTATGTATGTGTGTATGTGTGGTGGTGTGTGTGTCAGTAGTGTATCTGCAGTGTGTCAGTAGTGGTATGTAGTGGTGTATGTCAGTGTATGTGTAGTGTAGTGTGTGTGTGTCAGTAGTGTGTGTCAGTGTATGTGTGCGTGTGTGTCAGTAGTGTATGTGTGGTGTATCAGTGTGTGTCAGTAGTGTACTGTGTGTAGTAGTGTATGTGTGGTGTGTCAGTAGTGTAGTATGTGTGGTGTGTCAGTATAGTGTATGTGTTGGTGTGTCAGTAGTGTAGTCTGCAGTGTGTCAGTATGTGTCAGTGTGTATGGTTCTACAGTGTGTCAGTGTGTATGTGTGGTGTATCAGTAGTGTATGTGTGGGTGTATCAGTAGTGTGTGTGTGTGTCAGTAGTGTATGTGTGGTGTGTGTCAGTAGTGTATGTGTGGTTGCAGTAGTGTATCTGTGTGTGTGCAGTGTGTGAGTAGTGTCTGCAGTAGTGTTTGTATGTTGCAGTGTGAGTATCTGCAGTGTGTGCAGTAGTGTGTGTGGTGTTGTGTCAGTAGTGTGTGTGTGTCAGTAGTGTATGTGTATGTGGTGTGTGTGTGTCAGTAGTGAATCTGTAGTGTATCTGTCAGTGTGTGCAGTAGTGTATGTGTGGTGGGTCAGTAGTGTATCTGCAGTGGTGTGATGTCAGTAAGGTATGTGTGGTGTGTCAGTAGTGTATGTTGGTGGTGTGTCAGTAATGTATCGAGTGTATGTGTGTAGTGTATGTATGTATGGTGGTGTATCAGTAGTGTATGTGTGGTGTGTGTCAGTAGTGTATGTGGGTGATCGTAGTGTATGTGGTGGTGTATGTCAGTAGTGTATGTGTGGTTTGTGTCAGTAGTGTATGTGTGGTGTGTACAGTAGTGTATCGGTGTGTGTGTGTAGTCAGTAGTATGTGTGGTGTATCAGTGCAGTGTGTCAGTGTGTCAGTAGTGGTATTGTGTGGTGTCAGTAGTGTATCTGCAGTGTGTTGAGTAGTGTATGTGTGGTGTGTGTCAGTAGTGAATCTGCAGTGTGTCAGTAGTAGTGCAGTGTATGTGTGGTGTGGTGTCAGTAGTGTGTATCTGCAGTAGTGTGTCAGTAGTGTATGTGTGTGCGTCCCAGTGTGTAGTGTGGTGTGTCAGTAGTGTATGTTCAGTAGTGTATGTGTGGTGTGTGTCAGTAGTGGTAAATCAGTGCAGTGTGTGTGTATGTGTGGTGTGGTGTATCAGTAGTGTAATCTGCAGTGTGTCAGTAGTGTATGTGTGGTGTGTGTCAGTGTAGTGTGGTGTGGTCAGTAGTGTATCTGTCAGTATGTGTGGTGTGTCAGTAGTGTATCAGTAGTGTGGTGTGTCAGTAGTGTATTGGGTTGTCTGCACGTGTGTCAGTAGTGGTGTTCAATCTGCAGTGTGTGAGTGTGTAGTGTGGTGTGTGGTCAGTAGTGTCTGCAGTGTGTGGTGTAGTGTAGTGTGGTATGTGTGGTGTGTCAGTAGTAGTAGTGTATGTTGGTTGGGTGGTCAGTGTGTTGAGTAGTGTAGTGTGTGTGTCAGTAGTGTGTGATGTGTGTGTGTAGCAGTAGTGTTCTGCAGTAGTGTATGGTGTGTATCAGTATGTGTGTATGTCAGTGTAGTGTTCATCAGTGTAATCAGTGTGTCAGTGTGTAGTGTAAAAGTGTGTATCAGTGTGTAATCATAGTGTATGTGTGGTGGTATCAGTAGTGTACATGTGTGTGGTCATCAGTAGTGTATCTAGTGTGGTGTAGTCAGTAGTGTATCTGCGTGTGTAGTCAGTGTATGTGTGGTGGTGTGTCAGTAGTGTATGTCTGCAGTGTGCTGTGAGTAGTGTATGTGTGTGGGTGTGTCAGTAGTGAATCTGCAGTGTGTGAGTAGTATGTGTATGGCTGTGTGTCAGTGTAGTGTAATCTGCAGTGTGTGTGAGTAGTGTATGTGTGGTGTGTCAGTAGTGTATATCTGCAGTGTGTCAGTAGTGTATGTGTGGTGTAGTACTGTCAGTAGTGTATCTGTGCAGTGTGTCAGTAGTGTCATGTGTCAGTGTGTCAGTGTAGTGTGTCAGTAGTGTATCTGCAGTGTGTCAGTAGTGTATGTGTGGTGTGTCAGTAGTGTATCTGCAGTGTGTCAGTAGTGTATGTGGTGTGTCAGTAGGTATGTGCATGGTGTCAGTAGTGTTGTGTGTGTGTGCATAGGTGTAGTGTGTGTATGTCAGTATTAGTGTATGTGTCAGTAGTGTCATAGTGTAGTGTTTAGTGTGTCAGTAGTGTATGTGTGTGTGTATCAGTGTAGTGTGTATGTGTGTATGTGTATCAGTAGTGTATGTGTGGTGTATGTTGTGTGTATCAGTAGTGTATGTGTGGTGTATCAGTAGTGTATGTTGTGGTGTATCAGTAGTGTATGTGTGGTGTATCATAGTGTATCTAAAGTGTGTCAGTAGTGTAGTGTGTGTGTGTATCAGTAGTGTATGTAGTGTGTGTGTGTAGTCAGTAGTGTGTCATCAGTGTGTCCGTGTGTCTGGTTTGATCAGTGTATGTGTGGTCATCTGTGGTGTCAGTGTGTCAGTGTATGTGTGGTGAAGTATCTGCAGTGTGTGATAGTGTATGTTGTGGTGTGTCAGTAGTGTATCTGCAGTGTGTCAGTAGTGTATCTGCATGTGTGGTGTGTAGTGTATCTGTGCAGTGTGTCTGTGTGTGATATTGCAGTGTGTCAGTAGTGTATGTGTGGTGTGTCCAGTGCGTGTGTGATGTGTAGTGTGTGTCCAGTAGTGTGTTTCAGTAGTGTATGTGTGTAGGTGTGTGTGTCAGTAGTGTATCTGCAGTGTGTCAGTAGTGTAGTGGGTGGTGTGTCAGTAGTGTATCTGCAGTGTGTCAGTAGTGTATGTGTGGTGTATCAGTAGTGTATGTGTGGTGTATCAGTAGTGTATGTGTGGTGTATCAGTAGTGTATGTGTGGTGTGTCAGTAGTGTATCAGTGTGTCAGTAAGTGTGTATGTCAGTAGTGTATGTGTGTGGTGTATCAGTAGTGTATGTGTGTTGTGTCAGTAGTGTATGTGTGGTGTGTCAGTAGTGTAGCAGTGTGTAGTGTGTATTGGTATCAAGTAGTGTGTGTGGTGTGTCAGTAGTGTATGTGTGGTGTATCAGTGTGTATGTGTGGTGTATCAGTAGTGTATCAGTAAAAGTGTGTCAGTAGTGTAGGTGGGTATCGTAGTGTATGTGTGGGGTCAGTAGTGTAGTGTGGTGTAATCAGTAGTGTATGTGTGGTGTATCAGTAGTGTATCTAAGTGTGTCGTCAGTGTGTGTGGTGTGTCAGTAGTGTATGTGTGGTGTGTCAGTAGTGTATGTGTGGTGTGTCAGTAGTGTATCTGCAGTGTGTCAGTAGTGAATCTGCAGTGTGAGTGTGTATGTGTGGGGTCAGTAGGTTCTGCAGTGTGTCAGTCGTGTATGTGTGGTGTGTCAGTGTGTATCTGCAGTGTGTCAGTGTTAGTGTGTGTGTGTGTATGTGTCAGTAGTGTATCTGCAGTGTGTCAGTAGTGTATGTGTGGTGTGTCAGTAGTGTATCTGCAGTGTGTCAGTAGTGTATGTGTGGTGTGTCAGTAGTGTATCTGCAGTGTGTCAGTAGTGTATGTGTGGTGTGTCAGTAGTGTATGTGTGGTGTGTCAGTAGTGTATGTGTGGTGTGTCAGTAGTGTATCTGCAGTGTGTCAGTAGTGTATGTGTGGTGTGTCAGTAGTGTATGTGTGGTGTGTCAGTAGTGTATCTGCAGTGTGTCAGTAGTGATCTGCGTGTGTGGGGTGTGTAGTAGTGTATGGTGTGGGCAGTTGAAGTGTATCTGCGGGTGTCATGGTGGTGTGTCAGTAGTGTATGTGTGGTGTGTCAGTAGTGTATCTGCAGTGTGTCAGTAGTGTATGTGTGGTGTGTCAGTAGTGTATCTGCAGTGTGTCATTAGGTAGTGTGTGTGGCAGTAGTGTATTCAGTGGTTCAGTAGTTATGTGTGGTGTGTCAGTAGTGTATCTGCAGTGTGTCAGTAGTGTTCTATCAGAGAATTAGCTGTATTAATAGTGTGTCGGATGTCTTATAGACGATCTAACAGACGTTGATGACAGCACTTACCGTGTTTATCTTTAACTAACTGTCACCGCCTGATAAAACAGCAGGGGAAATAAGACGCAGCCACCAATTAACATCTCGACTGACAGCAGAACTCAGAAACACTTGACTTTTGCACGAAAAACAAGAGGAGATGAAACCAGACTCGGTGTTCCTAAGTAACGTTTCTACCAGGAATAATGACTGACGGCTCATCATATCAGCTTTTATTTTTAATGCACCACTCTTTTCAGAGGAGTAAGCAGATGGAGGCTAGTGGTAGTCAGGTGGTAGTCAGGTCCATGTTAATCATATCAAAAGCAAACAGTGATTAAAGAAGCACTGCTAGATAAGCAAACATATTCCTGGATGAAGAAGAACTCGGAGCATGAAATGGCACTGCCTAATGAAATGTTATTAAAGTGTTCGGCAATGTAATCAAAATTAAAGCGACCTGAATACAGGATAGCAATTTAGCGCAGCATGCAGACAAAGCCAGTCGGTACATCAGTTAAACCTGAGAGGATAGAAAGGATTGTGGAGTTAAATACACCCCGTCTCACTGGGGGTAGTAAACTAACTAACGTTTGCTCTGCAGTGAGGTTATTAGCATGCTAAAGTACCTCCGGCTTTATCTGCGTCACATGACTGTGGCAAACTAAACATTTACATTTCAGTCATCTGGTAGACGTCATTATGCAGGGCGACTTACATTTACCTCATTTATCCAACTGCGCAGTCGGGGGTTAGGGGCCTTCCTCAGGGGCCCAGCAGTGGCAGTTTGGTAGTGCTGCTACATTACATTCACATTCACAGTTTTTGGCAGATGCCCTTTTTTAGAGGGACTTACTTTTATCACCTTCATACAACAGAGCCATTGGGGGTTAAGGGCCTTGCCCAGGGGTCCAACATTGGCAGCTTGGTGCTGCAAACACTTTGCTGCTCCATCAGTTTATGTCCAAACACCCTAACCACCGAGCTACCACTTCTCTAAAGACTAAAACAGACAATTTATAGCACACTTTTTTCTTATTTGCTAGATTTATTTTTCTGTACTTTATTTCTTAGCTGTTTGTTTTCCTGCGCTACCACATCCCCCAGTTCACAGGTTCAATTCCCGACACTTTAGCCAGACTCCTGTTTCCTGATGTTGCTCTAACATTCAATAGACTGTAATATCTCATTTTGCTCCCCAAACTGTCCTCTCGCTTTCATCTGGACGTCCAGCTAATCATGTGGATACTCATCTTTCTGACCAACAGGTCACAGAGAGTGCTGGTCAATAATACCGTTTCTAACCTCTGTTTCACCCAACTGGGTCCCTTTAGGGTTGTGTGTGTTCACCCCTGCATATCTACTCCATATCTACTGTCATCTGGGTAACGACGCTGATTAAACAGTTCTTCTGGCTCTGTGCCCTACAGCGGTTCTGCAGGATTTTGTAGCGTGGTGTGAAGGGACACACTGGGAACTGAATATAGGCAAAACTAAAGAAATGATGGTGGTGAAATTTTCCAACAACCAGAGGGGTCCGACTGCTGCAGTCACCACCTTCATCCACGGAAAGCCAGTGGAGCTAGTTAAGAAGTACAAATATTTGGGCACTATCTTCAAACACCTGCTGAAATTCTCCTCCAGCACAGAAGAGACTCTCAGGAAGTATCAGCAGCGGCAGTATCTCCTTAGGAAACTTAGTTCCGTTGGAGTCTGTAAAGAATTCTATTTTCCTTTTATTACTCCTCCATAGTAAGTATTATCACATTCTCCAGAACCTGCTGGTTTTCCATCACTGATCTCCAGATCAGAAACCGACTGCAGAGTGCTATCAAAGTGTCCTCAAAGATGATTGGTTTGCCTGTTACACATACGCGATCAACAGACACTCAGGTTAGCGAACTGGATTGTCACATGTTCCCCACGCAGCATTCGAGTGGCTGTGAAGAAGAGATCTGAGGAGGATCCATGTTGCTGAGAGAGGCTTTATTAAAGAAATAACAATAATCCAATAACAGGCAAAAGTCGATACGCAATAAAAACGAGATATACAGACAAACAAATCCGAAACACTAAGGCAGAAATCCGAAACAAGACAGAGCACAAATCCACACCAGGACGACATAAACATGAAACAAATGCTTGGTAAGTGGACAAGCTAACAATACTTCGCAATATGTGTTCCGTGAGTACTATGGTAAGGGCGCACTCTGGTGGTTGGAGGTCGGAATCGCTACAGTGACTCCACTGCTCCAGAACTCAGAGAAAAAGAACCACCTTTTTCCCCAAAGCAATTCAGCTTCTGAAATCAAGAACTTAACATACCAACCCTTTTTCTATCTCTGGCACACACATACCCACAATGCAGCAAATGTTTATATTTGAAGTATCACACTACCTCCCAGGTGACTGTTACTGTACACATGAATATTGATCACCGTTATTATTGCTGGAGATACATAATTACCTGCACATCACTCTTCAGGTACATGTTTTAAATTCTCCATGTAATACCCGTTCTTAATTCTATATTTTATATTATACATATTTGTTTATTATAATTGTTTTCCTGCTTTGCTGCTTTGATATGCCTGAAGACAAATAACATTATTAGAGTTGAATTGAATTATTTGTGATGGAGTAAAATGACGGCATTGACAGTGTTAGAAATTAAAAATGTTTTTATAAATATCGCTCACATTAAGATAAAAATATCGTCATCTGTATCGTTTCTTTAAAAAATCCGTATCGGTCGAACTTTAATGTTTTTCTCTGAAAAGCAATGTAAAAATGATGAGAGTTTTTAGATATATTCATATTAATAAGCTAGTTTTTAATCACACTTGTTTTATTCCAGGTTAGTCATGTGACCTGTGTGTGTCGCTTCTGTGAGTTAATTTTTTGGTTGGATGAAGTAAAGCAGTTTCACACTGCGGTGTGTTTGTGCTCTTACTTCATTTGCATAAATCCAGTGAGAGTCTTTAGATGCCAGGTTTGTCTCGACAGCCTGAAGAGTGAAAAAAGAAAAAAAGATTAAATGTTAAATCATTAAATTGTCACAAAGTTGCTGAGAGCACACACACACACACACACACACACACAATACATTACCTCTACAATAAAAGTGTGTGTGTGTTTGTGTGTGTTAATCACGGCGGGTCACTGACGTGTTTCTGACAGTGTGTATGAAATCATCAGACATTGTAATCTTTCGTGTAAAACACACACACACACACACACACACACACACACAGACACACACACACACATTCCGCCGAGCAGCTGAGTGTTCCGACAGAAAGAGTTTCACACTGATGTGTTTATGTGGTTGATTAGATTGTCGGTGTGTGTGTGTGTGTGTGTGTGTGTGTGTGTGAGATAAGAAGCAGGATGAGTGTGTGGAACGTGTGAAACGAAAATCCTGAAACCTGATTTTTATCTCATTTCTGCTGAAGCTTCTCCACATTTCTGCTCTTCTGGTCTGTAAAGTTCTCCGGCGTCTGTATGTGTTTGTCTGACTGAATACTGAATTCTGATTGGTCAGTTGGTTTGATGGGCAGTGACGCAGTCTGTCTCTCATTATTGTTTCTATGGTAACGACTCGTCCACAACACACAGGAACTAAAGTTCAGAAAAGGAAAAGCTGAAATTTAAACCATTTAACATTTTATTCTGTCTAATTTTCTTTTTTTCTTGTTTCCTTTTTCTTCTTTCTTTTTTACTATTTTCTTTTATTCCTTCTTTTCTTTTCTTTTTCTGTTTTTTTTTAATCGATTTGTACATTCCTGTTAGACGTTTATTCTGTTTCTTTATTTTTATACTCTTCCTTTCAGGGTTATTGTGTGAAGTGTGTCTTACTACGTGAAGTGTTGTACTGTTAAAGTGTAAAGTGTGGTGTAAAGTGTGGCGTTACTCTGTTATGTGTGTGTACTGTGTGAAATGTGCGTGAAGTGTGTGTTACTGTGTAAAGTGTGTGTGTAAAGTGTGCGTTACTCTGTTAAGTGTGTGTTACTGTGTGACATGTGCGTGAAGTGTGTGTTACTGTGTAAAGTGTGTGTGTAAAGTGTGCGTTACTCTGTTAAGTGTGTGTTACTGTGTGAAATGTGCGTGAAGTTTTTGTTACTGTTTAAATTATATGGTGCTGTACGATGAGTGTGTGTTTTACGTGTGTTGACTTTTATGAAGTGTGGTTTACTTTGTAAGAGTGTGTGTTTTGTGTGAAGTGTGTGTACAGTGTGTGGTTACTGTGTACAGTGTGGGTTACGGTGTGAAGTGTGTTGTTACTGTGTGTGTTATTGTGTACAGTGTGTGTACATGTGTGTTTACCGTGTAAAGTGTGTTTTACTGTGTACAGTGTGTTGTAAAGCGTGTGCTACTGGGTAAGGTGTGTTTACTGTGTACAGTGTGTGTACAGTGTGTGTTTAACTGTGTACAGTGTGTTGTTTACTGTGTACAGTGTGTATTACTGTGTGTGTTAATGTGTAAAGTGTGTGTACAGTTGTGTGTTTACCTGATGTACAGTGTGTACAGTGTGGTGTTACTGTATACAGTGTGTGTTATGTGTACAGTGTGTGTACAGTGTGTGTACTGTGTAACAGTGTGTGTTACTGTGTACAGTGTGTGTACAGTGTGTGTTTGTTACTGTGTAAAGTGAGGTGATGCTTGGAACAGAAGCTCATGTAGACCTTGGATGATATTATTTTCACTCTGCAGTCGTCGAACGCGTCACTAACACACAGCAGCATCAGCAGGGGATGAGTTTTATTCCCACTGAACTGAAGGAAAATCCACAGTCGTGTGTCCTGAACGCAGACGAGCGTCGAGTCGAGGATAAGGGACACTTTCATTCTTTATTGTGTCTCACGACTTATTCAAGCTGTTTTGTAAAGATCAAGAAACAGGAAATGATGAAACTTACACACACACACACACACACACACACACACACACATACACACACATACACACACACACAGCTCAGGCTAATCCATGTACAGACCTTGTTATGCTAAATATAAATCAGTTGTCTTGGTTACATCAAACTCCACTTACCCCCCCCCCCCCCCCCAGTCAAAACAATTAAAACGCTGAATTCAATCATAAACACACTTCATCTCTCACAGAGCTTTTCATTCTCTCCATCTGAGACGCTGTAGTGGGTGTGTCTGTGTGTAGAGTGTTTATGTCTGTAGTGCGTCTGTGTGTAGTGTTTATGTTCAGTAGTGTGTTTGTGTGTGTGTAGTGTTTATGTCTGTAGTGTTTATGTCCTTAGTTTGTCTTTTGTAAATGTGTTTATGTCCGTAGTCTGTGTGGTAGAGTGTTTATGTCTCTAGTGTGTCTTGTGTGTGTAGTGTTTATGTCTGTAGTGCGTCTGTGTGTAAAGTGTTTTGTCAGTAGTCTTGTGTGTAGTGTTGTCTGTAGTGCTGTGTGTAAGAGTTTATGTCTGTAGTTGTGTGTAGAGTGTTTGTATGTCTGGTAGAGCGTCTGTGTGTAGAGTGTTTTATGTCTGTCGTGTGCGTCTGTGTGTAGAGTGTTTATGTCTGTGGTGCTTCTGTGTGTTAGAGTGTTTATGTCTGTAGTGCGTCTGTGTGTAGTGTTTATGTCTGTAGTGTGTGTTGTAGAGTGTTTATGTCAGTAGTGGTGTTTGTGTGTGTAGTGTTTATGTCTGTAGTGTGTTTGGTGTGTGTGTAGTGTTTATGTCTGTAGTCTATGTGTAGAGTGTTTATGTCTCTAGTGTGTCTGTGTGTGTGTAGTGTTTATGTCTGTAGTGCGTCTGTGTGTAAAGTGTTTGTCAGTAGTTCTGTGTGTAGAGTGTTTTATGTCTGTAGTGTGTGTGTAGAGTGTTTTATGTCTGTAAGTGCGTCTGTGTGTAAAGAGTTTATGTCTGTAGTGCGTGTGTAGAGTGTTTACGTCTGTAGTGTTGTCTGTGTGTACAGAGTTTTATGTCTGTAGTGTGTGTGGAGAGTGTTTATATCTGTAGTGGTGTGTGTGTAGAGTGTTTATGTCTGTATTGTGTGTAGAGTGTTTATGTCTGTAGTGCGTCTGTGTGTAGAGTGTTTATGTCTGTAGTGCGTCTGTGTGGTGTGTTTTAGTCTTGTAGTGTGTGTTTATGTCTGTAGTGTGTGTGTAGTGTAGTCTGTAGTGTCTGTAGTGTGTGTGTGTAGAGTGTTTTATGTCTGTAGTGCGTCTGTGTGTAGTGTTATGTATGTCTTAGTGTGTATCTGTAGTGCGTCTGTGTGTAGAGTGTTTTGGTCCTGTAGTGTTTATGTCTGTAGTGTGTCTGTGTGTAGAGTGTTTTATGTCGTGTAGTGTGTCTTGTGGAGAGTGTTTATGTCTGTAGTGTGTGTGTGTAGAGTGTGTGTAGTGTGTGTGTAGAGTGTTTATTTCTGTCTGTAGTGCGTAGTGTGTCTGTGTGTAGAGTGTTTATGTCTGTAGTGTGTGTGTAGAGTGTTTATGTCTGTAGTGTCTGTAGTGTGTTGTGTCTGTAGTGTGTGTGTAGTGTTTAGTGTTTATGTATGTAGTGTGTGTGTAGGTTTGTGTAGTGTGCTAGTTTTTCTGTAGTGTGTGGTGTAGAGTGTTTAGAGTGTTTATGTGTAGTGTCTGTGTGTAGAGTGTTTATGTCTGTGTAGTGTGTGTGTAGAGTGTTGTATGTCTGTAGTGTGTGTGTATAGAGTGTTTTATGTTCTGTAGTGTGTGTGTGTGTAGAGTGTTTATGTCTGTAGTGTAGTGTGTCTGTGTGTAGAGTGTTTATGTCTGTAGTGTGTGTGTAGAGTGTTATATGTCTGTGTGTGTAGAGTGTTTTGTGTTAGATGTCTGTAGTGTGTGTGTAGAGTGTTTATGTCTGTAGTGTGTGTGTAGTAGAGTGTTATGTTTATGTATGTCTGTAGTGTGTGTGTAGAGTGTTTATGTCTGTAGTGTGTCTGTGTGTGTAGAGTGTTTTATGTCTGTAGTGTGTGTGTGTTAGAGTGTTTATGTCTTTAGTCTGTATGTGTGTAGTGTAGAGTGTTTATGTCTGTAGGGGTGTGTCTGTTGTAGAGTGTTTATGTCTGTAGTGTGTGTGTGTGTAGAGTGTTTTATGTCTGTAGTGTGTCTGTGTAGTGTGTCTGTGTGTGTAGTTGTAGTGTCCTGTGTGTAGAGTGTTTATGTCTGTAGTGTTTATGTCGTCTGTGTGTAGAGTGTTTATGTCTGTAGTGGTCTGTGTGTAGAGTGTTATGTCTGTAGTGTGTGTGTAGAGTGTTTAGTGTGTAGTTCTGTAGTGTGTGTGTAGAGTGTTTATGTCTGTAGTGTGTCTGTGTGTAGAGTGTTTATGTCTGTAGTGTGTCTGTTGGGTAGTGTTTGTATGTGTGTAGAGTGTTTATGTCTGTAGTGTGTGTCTGTGTGTCTGTGGTTTGAGTGTTTATGTCTGTAGTTGTGTCGTGTTTGTATGTGTGTGTTTAGTCTGTTTAGTGTGTGGTAGAGTTTAGTTTATGTCTGTAGTGTGTGTGTGTGTAGAGTGTGTTATGTCTGTAGTGTGTGTGTAGAGTGTTTATGTCTGTAGTGTCTGTAGTGTGTGTGTAAGTGTGTTATGTCTGTTGTAGTGTGTCTGTGTGTAGAGTGTTTTATGTCTGTAGTGTGTGTCTGTGTGTAGAGTGTTTAGATTTTTATTACATTTAATAATTTTAATTTGATGTAATTATTAATTTACTTTAATTGATTTAAATTAACTGAATGAATTTATTTTGATCATTTTTGTTCTTTTAATGCATTTCGGTTTTCTAATTAATTAAATTGAATATATCTTTTTTTATTTTTATGTTTTTTTTGTTCTTTTATTTTTTTGCTACTCTATGAAATTTCTCATCATCATCCTATAGCAGTGAAAAAGCCGACATCTGATTGGACGTCTTTTGTCCCGAATCCTCGCGTTCGGTTCTGTGCTTAAATCAGCAGTATTTCAGATCTCATTCATCTTATTTATAGTCGATTCCCTGTGAAAATCTGCACCGATTATAAACCCCTTTATAACCCAATAAATACTCTACACGCGCTCCTAAACCAAGGATTCAAATGATTCATCACATCTGCATTGATCACAAACAGCTGCAGGAGGTAGTATTATTTCACCAGAAAACACAATTCTAATAAAAATCTTATCGTTTTATGGATAATTTATATGAAATAACGAGATTTTTACTTGAATTTCCCCTCAGCAGCGGATCAGACTATAATTATGGTTTGGGACTCGAACACAGTCTCAGTCCTCAGCTATAGATTCAGTTAACAAGCACAAAACTAGCAGGTTTCTAGGCACAGAGATGGATTTCTTGCTGCTGTTGCTGCCCTCCTCCCCCCCCCCCGGCTCCACTGTTGTATGTTCCGGTTTTCCGCCGGGCCCCCTGATGCCCGTGCTGTTTTTTTAGCTTTCTATTTCAGTTATGATGTCAGAGAGCTGTCAGAGTCCCCGCTTTGTATTCTCAAAGTGTCCCCGTCCTCAAACTGCTGAAGGATAAAGGCGTCCCTAATCATTCGTTCCTTCTTTCCTCCGAGCAGGACATGAACCCCGCTGTTGCCAGATCCTGACCGAGTGCTCCAGCTGTGGCTTTCCTCTACCTTCAGACTTTATCATCAGTTTATCCCCGAGCAGCACTCCTGCTTCTTTAGCTTAGCGCTATCTTCAGACTAACCTGCTGCAGTGAATAATCTCACACGTCCTGGGAACTTCTGCTGGGACCAGGAAAAAAACTCCAACAGAACTCACACATCAGACATTCAGTTCAACAGACAAAACACTGATTGGTGAAGGGTGTGTGATTGGTGTGTCTGAGTGTGTGTGTGTGTGTCAGTGCTGACAGTGTGTGTGGTGGCTGATCTGCTTTATAAAGATGTGTGTTATGTGTGATTTGGTGTGTCAGTGCTGATCTGCTTTATAAAGGTGTGTGATTGGTGTGTCAGTGCTGACCTGGTAGATAAAGGTGTGTGTGTGATTGGTGTGTCAGTGCTGACCTGGTAGATAAAGGTGTGTGTGTGTGATTGGTGTGTCAGTGCTGATTTGGTTGATAAAGGTGTGTGTGTGTGTGATTTGTGGGTGTTAGTTCAGTGCTTATTTGGTTGATAAAGATGTGTGTGTGATTGATGTGTCAGTGCTGACCTGTTGATAAAGGTGTTTGTGATGTGTCCAGGCTGTGTGTGTGTGTGTGTGTGTGATTGTGTGGTGTGTCTGTGCTGACCTGGTTGATAAAGGTGTGTGTGTGTGTGATTGGTGTGGTGTGTGTGTGAATTGGTGTGTCAGTGCTGATTGGTTTGGTTGTGTGCTTATAAAGGTGTGGTGTGTGTGTGTGTGTGTGATTGGTGTGTCAGTGCTGATTTGGTTGATAAAGATGTGTGTGTGTGATTGATGTGTCAGTGCTGACCTGTTGATAAAGGTGTATGTGTGTGTGTGTGGTGTGTGTGATTGGTGTGTCAGTGCTGACCTGGTTGATAAAGGTGTGTGTGTGTGTGTGATTGGTGTGTCAGTGCTGACCTGGTTGATGAAGGCATGAGCGACTCGTGGACTCAACAGTAAGACGGCGCGTCTCAGTGAGTCTCTGTAACGGTTCAGCTCTTCAGTCTTCATTGTGCTGAACAGCGTCAAAAAAACCTTCGAGACGTTCCGCTCTACCTGCTGCAGAGACACGTCCCACCCAGAGCGAGACGCCTGGTCCAGAAACGCCTTTAACCCTCCCACATCTGGAAGAGACAGTGAGAAAGACAGAGAGACTAAGGCAGGGATATTATTGTCAGACGGTTGGTTATCGGTCTGTCTTAGAGGTTAACACATTTGCAGCTCACGCGGAACACTTGACCATTTGTAACGGCAACGCTGACCTTACACACACACACACACACACACACAAACACAGACGTATGCGCAGAAACATTAGCAATGTGTTTATAGGGAAGAGTCCTTTTTATGGACATACAAAAACACACTCAGCACTGTTACTAAGCAACCGGAAACCGTGGACGCCGAAGTGCTTCTTATTGCTCCTGGAAATAAGGTGTACACTCCTGCTAGCCTTTTAATGAACACTACAAAGACGCCCCGGGAGCAGAAATCGCAGCTAATCCGACAGCCGCTTCTGTATCAGAAGGGACGTGGGGTTGCTACAGGATTATAGATTTAAATATATCATCAATGTCTTCCTTTTTTAAACATAATACATAAGGGTCAGGATGAGACAGGCTGAGAGACTAACATCCCGCTGCATAACTCTTTTAGGTAACGCGGCTAGCAGTCAACTTACGATAGAATTAAGTAGTTTTGGAGGCTCGCTGATAAAAGACGATTTATTTTTAGAAGATTCATTTGCAAGTTGCTTAGGCAGGATTTGATATCCCTCAGCCATCTGATCTCCGGGTTGGTTTCACATGTCTGTCTGTTAATCTAAGCACGAGGAGGTTTGCTGTCACTCAGAGCGCTGGGTGGGGGGTGGGGGGCATGAGAGACATGAGTCACTCGTTCCTGTCTCCCCGTTCCCTTCGATCTGACGGCTTAATGAGGCAGTGCACAGCTTTATGAAGCACGGCGGCATTTTAAACACATGAGCGAGAGGACGATCACATGCTACAACATGCACTCAATCACACTCTTCAGGATGAACGAATGCAAACGAACCCTCGAGGAGCGAATAAAACATTCCGATCCCTGTGACTTCCTAGGAATGTATTATTAACCCTTCTGTAGTAACCCATTATTTCTCATCTCGGTAGCCCTCATCCTCACACTCATCCGTATGATTTACTGTATGGTGTACTTCCAACAGCCAGACAGACGCTTTCGCACAGCTGGGTTTCCTCTCACTGACTGACCAGCGACTCACCGTCTCAATGGATCGATACTTTCTCGTGTAAGTGCTAATGAGGTCATTGCTTGGATCAAATGTTGTTGAAATGTATCTTTATGGTCAACAGACGCCCAGTGTGTTCGATGATCAGGGTTTATGTTCAATCTGCCATTAATTAGTGCAGTAAACTGTTAAGGGGCGGAGTTGGGGTAGGAGTTAGAGGCAAGAAAGAAGTTAAAAAAGGATGATTCAGTGACAGGATGAGTAAATAATGGGCGTAAATTAGAGACAGGATTGAGTTAGAGACGAGAGACAGGGCGTAAGTTAGAGACAGGATTGAGTTAGAGACGAGAGACAGGGCGTAAGTAGAGACAGGATTGAGTTAAAGACAAGAGACAGGGTTAAGTAGAGACAGGATTGAGTTAGAGACGAGAGACAGGGCGTAATTTAGAGACAGGATTGAGTTAGAGACGAGAGACGGAGTAATTAGAAAACTAGGGTATGAGGTAAAGACAGATGAGTTAAAGGTAGGGGGATTAGTAAGATACCATCAGCAAGGGCTGTGGACAGTAATAGAGACAGGGACATGAAAAAGGAGACAGTTATTACACTCAGTGGGTTTTATTTCTCAAAAACGGGATTCAGAACTATTCAATATATTTTGACTGAAAGTGTAAAATTGGCCGAGTGGAAAAGGTCACGGTCTGAGTGATGGCGTGGCATCAGCGGGGCATCAGCGGGGCATTTCAATCGCAGTGTTTCCGCTGCCATACAGAATCCACACACATGCAGCAGCAACAGGAGGTCTGTTTTGTGGATCCACAGGGCCATGAAGAGCGTCACACTGGGTGAACACACACACACACACACACACACACACACACACACACACACACACACTGAGACACAGGGGTTTCAGCGGGTCGTTAGGCGTGAAGGGAGAGCTGAGGGACCAGAGCAGACTAAATGCTGCTCCACTTATCTTTCCCCTCCCCGGGCGTGCAGCAGAGCTTGCAGCATAGATCTAAAAGTGCACACACACACACACACACACACACATACACATACACACACACACATACACACCCTGAGTGCACTTCACTCATCACACACACTCACTAAACACAAAGCTGTAACTGAACTAATTCATAGTCTTCTCTTGCTTGCTGATGGCTTTCTTTCCATACTGTGAGGTCAGACTTTCACTGAGTCCAGGCGCACCGCTAATTAAGCTAATGAGAATTTCTACATGAATTATCATTGACGATATTGAAGGTATGAAAGTGGTTTCCTCACGAACCCGTGACTATTGCTACCTCTTACACTCCAAAGAGCAGTTTATGTCTAATACATACAAGAATAGAGGAAGATAGAGATAATGAATCACTGAAAAACATTTTCATAGCAGATCATTAATTCCCAGGACCACCGGACTGCCGCCGCTGAGCCCCTGAATTAGGCCCACAATGCTCAGCTGGCTTATTTTAATTAAGGAAGCTGGTAGATCAGTGGTGCAGGTGTTGAACTGCTCCCCAAAAGATCATGGGTTCAATTCCCAGAAACTAATTAAGAAATTAAGAATAATGGTAAGATATTGGATTGCTTATTAAAAAATTGTGAGTTTTATTCCCAGTAACACCAAGTTATTACCACTGGGCCACTGATCAAGGCCCTTAACCCTCAGTTAAATTAAAAAAAAAATTATATATATAAGTAGCTCCAGACTATCCAAATGCCAGAAAAGTGGATTCTGTAGGCATGTTTGTGGGGGGACTTTAGGAAGATTCTAAGGGCCTATGCACTTTGGGGGCCTCCAAAGATCTGCTTCATTAGTAGTAACAGTACGAATGGGTGTGGTAGGGGGCCCAACCTCATATTCTTTTGTAGTGCCCAAAATTGCTTGCTGTGCCCCTGCCTACCTTATAGCAGGACGTGTCAGCTCAGTGATGGGTTCAATTCCCAGCACCACCAAACCTTTCACTGGTGGGCTCCTAAGCGAGGCCTTTAACCCCATAACTGCTTAGTAACTGCTCTAGTTAATGCTATTTGCCAAATTTTAGAAAGTAATAAAGTAAACGAATGAAGTCTAACCTGAAAGACCTTCCAGCTGTAAAAGCAACCAGTCGATATAGTCATTAAGGAAGGAGAATGGACATGTACGCTTTAGGATGGCAGACATCTTTTAGTCTCAGTCCACTCACGTCTATTTGTTCCAGACACCAAATTATCCAGTGTGAACTACTCAACCGTGTCTAACAGACCAAGGTTGGACTTAAGACAGTATATCCAGATACATACCTGTAATAGCTGTAAGCCTGCTTCCATCCACCATTATACTGTTTCACTGAAATATCACCGACAGGGTAAGTCAGCACCTATTACACCTATCCAAAGCCAGGCTCTTCTCACTTCTTTCCTGCAGACACCGACAAATGGTTTTTTCTATATCTCAGTTTATGGCAAAATCAATAAAAAGCATCAGCAAGCAGAAAAAAACAGAAAATTAGCCACTGAGCCTGAAGCTCCTCCGTCCCGAAAGACTCTGAATCAGAGAGCAGAGAGAAACACTGGTTTGTTTTGCTTTGCTTTTCAATTTTTCCAGGATGCAAAACTGCAAAAATGTGCAAATAATCTGAGATATATGTGAAAATTAGCATCACAGGTGCATCTAAAGTGCTGAAGTACTTACAAGACTACTTACAAGAAGGTGGATCTAATGATGCAGGGGCACTCTAAGGAGAAGGTACACTTCCATCAGAATCAACCAGTGCCACAAACTTACTACAACAGAAGTAAAATACCCCAGTTGCATTTTGCATCTTCTCATCATTCGTTTCTCCATCTAGTCTTTTCTTGCTGAAAGTTGGTGTAAACAGGTTCACAAGACTTTTCTTTTTTCAGCCAAAGACTACAGCATCTTCTGATGGATCTCTAATTGTTCTTGAACTTCCAGTGATTGGACTTGGCACCACATGCAGAAACACTTTAATAATACAGAAAAAAACCTAACTACAGACACAAACTAAACCATCAGACAGAACCTTGCGGAAATCCTTGTGCAATATATCTTTGGGGTGTGGCGGGGCAACAACATAAATACCCAAAACTGTAAGATATCTTTGCTTTTGTGTAAAAGCAGCAATAGCTTAGTGATTAGACTGACCAGAAGGTATTGAGTTTCACTGTTGGGTCTTTGCCACTCAACTGCTTAGGTCTATAAATGAGATTCAGGTAAATCACTCTAGGTAATAAAGTCTGGGAGTAAATCTGACTGATTAATATTGTAAATAGAAAGTGACTTCTGTTTTAGCCCCAGGCTCTCTATCCAGCAGAGCATACTTGACATCAGGCTACAAGGTATACCAGGGTTCATTCTTGTAATTTGCCTAAATTAACTTAACTTGTCTGTTGTAATTCTTCAAGTCCAACATCCCTTAAATAACCTCACTTTCTCTATCCTTTTGGAAATGTTCCAGGGTAACACTCTGCACTTTTTCCCTCTTTCAATATATGACTCAATACTATCTGGTCTTGTGGCTTCAAGACAGATGTGGCTGTACAGTATATGCTGAAAAAAAAGCACAGACTAGACACACACTTTCAATCAAGCAACTAGCAACTCCACCCCCCCCAGATTCTTTGTACCCATTGTCATCATTTCTTGCCCTGGGACAACCTTCTAATCCTACCTCTTAAGGCAAGGACTTTACAGAAATATACTCTCTCTGTGCATGCCCTTATATTAACTATTAGTTTGGATCATTCTTGACCTTAGACAATTTTAAGACTGGCTTAACCTTTCTCAAGAGCCTGGAAATGAAAAAGCCAACCTGACTCACCTGGAGGGACGGTCATATCAGCATCAGGTGAGATAAAAATTAATCCATGTAACCTAAAGGCAAAAACGTAAGCGGTGTCTCACAGGGCTCAGTGCTTGGTCCAGACCTTCTTTACTTTTATACTACTTTCTGACCCTGAGTTTATACCCTTCAGCAGGGTATCTGCGAGATTTGGTGGAAGCTCAGGTCTGTATTCCCAAAGATGCATTTTTATTCAGGATCTGCTAATATCCCTGAATCAACTTTAATACTCTTACGGTAGATCTGAACAACCCATACCGATGGCCATGCAGGACAACCAAAAGGAAGACCTAATTATTTCACTTGAGGAAAATTTTGAAGCTTGGACAAATCTAAAATGTTGATAAGAATTGTTAATTGGCATAACAGTCAATTAAGTAATGTCTCTTTGATTAAGAATCAGTGCTACTTCTGACCGCAGGCTTCCGGAATAAGCTCTCTTATGTCTGCATTGCTGTTTAGGTTTTTTGGGACAGTCTGTTAATACAGAGTCGACGCCAGACAAGGCAAAATCCTTAGAGTCTGTGTAATTTCCAGTGTCTATAAACATCTAAGCAACCTACAGAGTCCAAATAAATGTGTGAAAAACATGTAGTTAAAATATCAGTGACATGTTGAGGTGCTGATGTCCTGCTTGGTAATGTATTTTTGTTGTTCTTGTGTCACGTCCCAGACAGTGGTCACAGATGGAGGTTCTGGTAATAATCATCCTGTTCCAGATGTTAGTCTCACTCTTCCCCCTATGATTCCCTCCATTCTTCTGTGGAGGTTTTCCACTAGATTGGGTCATGTGACTGTGTGGATCTGATCATTCAGTTTCAATAGTTCCAGTGAGATCAGACACTAATGAGGTGAGGAGGTGTGGGGTTCAGTCAGGGTTCCAAAGGTGTTCAGTTTAAAGGGGTTGAGTCCGAATCAGGACTCTGTACAGGACATGAGAGTTATTTTAGTCCAATCAGAACACAGCACGTCTTCATGGAGATCAGGGGATTTATGCACAGGGAC